>JANZLQ010000100.1:22304904-22327490 GCA_026212715.1 Elanus axillaris
GGGGGGGGGGGTGGAATAAACAATCATCCATGTCCACTGACAGTAGAATGAGAAACTGCAGATCTAAACTGCAGGAAGCAAGATTAGATATTAGAAAATGCTTTCAAACCATGACGTTAGTCAAGGGTTGGAATAGAGAGGTGAGGTGCCCTCATTATGAGAAGTTTTTGAATATAGATTAGTCAAATATTTGTCAGAAATGGTCTAAGTATACCTGGTCAGCTTTTCAGAAGGATGTTGGACCAAATGACATCTGAAGAGCTCTTCTAGCCTTGTTTTCTTTGATCCTGTTTTATGTTCTCTGTATGTTGTCTCTCTTAGTAGAAATGCTAAGTCCTTGAACACACCACAGAAAAGACACTTAAGCTCTTCACATCCCAATGAGTAACAACGTTTTGTCTCTGACCTACTTTGTCCTACTCAGACATAGATAGTATCTTGCTCTCTTATCTCCATTTTCTACCATATCCCCCAAGACTTTTTTCTGTTTCTGCTTTTCTTAAGTTCGGATAATAAACCATACGTCTCTCTGTTTTGCATTTTTTAAAACATTCCAGGCTAGAAACAAAGTACCCACACACATACCCACAGCACAGAGTTTGTTGTCAGAAAAGGAGGGAATCCTTCCCTAACCTCAGGAATGTCCCTGGAAGATGTGCTTGCCTTTTGCTCTGTTGTCAGGAATGGTGTCGCTATGCTTTGGCAGCTGCTAACTTTAAAACAGATACTTTAAACTTAAAAACAGAAGTAAAAACCTACTGTTTCTTAAGGAACTCTTTCAGTGAAGATCTTTACCAGAGACAGTTTAATCAGTAAGCTACAGGAAAAATTTTTAAGCTATTTAGGGTTGAGTAGTGGTCGAACTTTGACCTCTGAGCTTCAGGACAAGTTATGGATGAGACAAGTGGTTACATTTCCTGCTGAGCAGTGAAATAATGAACAAATACTCATCCAAATATTCAGCAGGTCCATGAACTGCTTAAAAAGTTACCTCACTTATGTTTCTAAGATGATCTCTCTGAGGAATTTTTGGCACAGCTTTGAATAAATAGAATGTTTGATTTTTGTGTCCTTCAGATATTGAGGATAGATTCTCTTCAAATATTTTAGGATAGATTCTCTTTCATGTTGTAGAGGAGGATGTGTAGTATCTGCCTTTAAGTGAAAAACAGGATGATACTGTAGCAAGTCAAAGGCATCTCATTCCGTAGCTGTCAGGTGCTGAATATTGTGTGTTCTTCATCTTCTTTCCTTTAAAAGTAAAAATAAGGAGCAAAAGAAACACTTTATCTGTCCTTTTTTAAAGTACAGAAGTTCAGGTGCCATTTGTTAAATGATTCTTTGCAGAGAGTATAGGAGAAGCCACATCTTGCATACCGTACATACCACATGCTTGGATGCATCCTTTAACCAAACATAGACATTTTTCTTAGCAGTGTTGTGGCCACGTGGATAAGATGCAGTGTTGCCATATCACAAAATTAGCTTGTATTTCATCTGTCTGAAAAGTTACCTTGTATAAACTCTCAAATTTGCACTACTTATTCAAAAGAAAAGAATCATCTTTTTTCCTGCATTCCTCTCCTTACATGAGAAGGCAATACACAAAGTTCCTTGTTTATCTGTCTCCTAAAGCAGGGAGAAGATGACTGCTTCAACAACAGGCCTTAGAAAGGCACCAAATTATTTGCACTGTTTGATGGAAGAGTGGAGGTCCTCATGCATTAAAATTAGTGATTTTGGTGCGGTGAAGTAGCAGCCAGATCCCTTTTGGCTGTGTCCACTCAGATTTGCTGGCTCCATGGCTACGTGGAACAATAGTCTGTGCAGGGCAGCAGGGACGTGGGCAGAATTACAAGTGAGCATCTGTCAAATTCCTTCGTGCAAGTACAAAAAGGGTTTTTCCTCTGCACTTTCTAAATGACAGAAAACCTGTATGAATGATTCTCTATGACTTGGGCAAGACAGCTTTGAATTCAGGATTATCCCCTGGAAACATGACAAATGATTTTTCTCACCTATGAAGGTATTAAAAGTTTATTGTGTTGATTTTGTCAGATGTTGGCAGAGCCCCCTGTTTGTTTTTTTTCAAACGGATTACTAATATTTGCTCAGTTTGAGAAACACCAAACAACTCCTGGTGGAGAGCCTACACGTAGAACATTTCTACTGTGATAGTTAAAGTCTGTCAAAAGTTATTAATAATAGGCGTGGAGGGTTATGGTGGGGATTGCTAATGGAAAGTGCCAATAAGCAGTGGCTGAGTGCAATGGAAGAGGTGGGAACATTAAAATGGGAAATTTTAAAAAGGTCAGATATTAAAATCTTTGGGGAAATTGCCAGCAAATATTACAACAGTAATGCTGAGAGCAGCAGCAGAGCTGACACAAGTCAGCTTATACCAACAGGCCAAGCATCCATGGCTTCGTGTCTCTGCTGAATCTCAGTAGTTGCAGCAGGCTGAGGGCTTTTCCTGAGACTTCGGGGATGTGTTGGGGAGCAGCTAGGAAAGGAGGGTGTCATTTACTGATTTCCCACCATGGTGACTTACTACATCCTTGAGAAGTTGGGAGGAGGATGTCAGAGAGTGAAACTTGTGATGCTAACTAAGATCAGTGCATCAACTCCAGGGGAAGCACTTGAGGTTCTCCGAAACAATCCTCCCTTGGTCAGGGGAAGGATCACTCCATATGCATAGTCAATACCTCTCATGTTGCATTTTATTGGTCTGTGGAATTATATATAGAAAAACAACACTGTTACTTGGAGCAGCAGTTTTATCAAAATGGATGTTGTCCACAGCAGACACTGAGCAAAGTCCTTCCAGCTGGGAGGGTTATTGCTGAAGGGTGTAAGCTGGGTGTCTGGTGCTTGGCGTTGACTTCACCAGGCTAATGGAGGGGCTCAAATATTTGTCTGTGCCTGAGTGGCTGAGAAGAGGTGCAAATGGAAAGGAGTAGGACTCAGCTCCTTCTTTGGGACTCACAATAGACATCATGCTGATCTTTCAGTGAAGTCTGTATCTGAACCTGGGTAACCTCTAAAATTAAATAGGATGGGTGGGTGAAAGCATCTAAATTCTGCCTGAATGGCACATAAGGTACGTTATTACCTTGTTGAATCTCTGCTGGTGATTCTGCTCTTGAGGTCTGATTTGTTTTTTTATACAGACTCTTCTCTGCCTGTCAGTGCAAAGGCAGTCAACAATTTAACTGGAAAGCTAGCCATACAGTAAATGGCCACAGTGCTAAATGACTGTAATACGAGCCATGGCATATGCAAGTAATTTTCAAAAAGGAGTACATTTGGACATTGCTCTGAAGAAAAAAAGATTGTAGGGAAAAAAGGGAAGCAGGATACTATCTTTTCAAAGTAATAGCACACAGTGCAAGCTCTAAAATGTTCCATAATCATTTGTGGTATAGCCTCAGGGCAAGGAAATATTATCATTAAAAAGAAGTAATTTGAGTGAAGCTGGAGATCATAACATTCCACTTACCAGTTGCAAATGCGTACTGTCAAAACACAGGTTTCCGATAATACACAGAGGCTTTCTCTGCTTCTTTTGATCTGTTAGCGTGTAACAAATACACTTTCCTTCTCTGACACTGAACTTAGGAAAGTAAATAAAATCAAAACCATACTTAAAGCACTGACTCACAGAAAACATTATGCTTATATATATGTCAAAGGCATATGTCATATTAGTCATTATAATTAAAATAATACACACATCTGTTTTACAATGAAATCTGAATAACTTGCCACTAATTACTAACATCTGTAGTTCTTTCTAGCTGTATTTCCATTTTTAAATGCTGCACATTCTGTGGATTAATAAAATGTGCAAAAGCACATTTAAAATTTAAATTTAAAAACTATAATACCCTGCGCTGTACTTAGATTTCACTTACATCAGCATTAGTTTTCAGGGACTTCCTGGCTTTCCGTGAATTGTCTGTTTTGCCCCCTACAGCAACCAGAACAGATGTTCAACAACTGGACCAATACTTCTTCCCTGCCTTCCCAGAGAAATGAGCCTAAGCTTGCCTCCTCCTCAGGGCAAGGGTAGCTCTCCTGAGGGCCTGTGTCTTGGAGTAATTGTGTCCTTTCAGCACTGTTCAGCACTCTGAGAGCTTTCTTATTTCCTGGAGGGTGTCCCTAAACCCTTCTTTAGTTCTTCTGGTCAGTCTTTCTCTGATGGGTGCTCTGTTTTGATCAGACTTGTCATGTTAAATCAGCAATAAGATTTTCCTTCGTCACCAAGTCTTAGAAAATTGTCTTGTTTCCAGTTTGTTACCTGTCCATACAACTAATTCTTACAGTTCTTTAATGGGCTTTGCATTTGACCTATTTTATCCTCAGTGCAGTGCTAATACAACTGTTCCTGGCATTACATTGACTTGCACATCAGAGACAAAATTAGTAAGCATCCCACAGCTGGCAGCCAAATCATGTTTTGTAGCCACGCTGTCCAGACTTCTCCAGAAGTAGCAGTGTTGATGTTAACTATCATTGAACTTGCCAGGCCTTGCTTGCCATCTTGTCAAGAATTGTGGCTCTTGCATAATTTATACTCTGGGTGTGGTTTTGGCTTGTGTGCCGAGTCACGTACTGTTGTTCTGGACTCTGAGCCCCACAAACAGGTCCTGTCTTGATTTCTTCACTTATGGTGGTTTTGTATGCTATCGTGGCCACAGTATCAGAGTGGCCTGCACTCTGTCAGCTTCAGTTGAGTCTGAATGACTTCCTTTGCTTGGCAGATTCCAGATGTTTTGCCAGAGTTTATTTCTGGATCTTTCACGATCCCGTCTCTGAACTCCCTGTGTGTGTGTGTGTCTTAATGTCAATGAAGAGCTGTTCTCTTATCAGGGACCTGGTTAGTTAACTCCTATCCTTCCCAAGACCCTTTCTCCCCCTTCCAGAAAAAATGTCCACCTTTCAAGTCTTAGATCTGTTACAAACTCCTTTTATACTTTCAATTCCCCTTACATTAACAAATCTTGTTCCATTTTTGCATGGAATGCAGTCCTCCTTAAGATACCACAATCCATTTTTATTGTGAACCTCTTGGCTGTCTTATTTGAAAACTATTAAAAACCTCAAGCCTTTGAGATCCAACTTTTATCAGAAATAAATTGACTTTCTGCCCAGTATCCTTCTGATAGCATTCATTGTTTGTAGCTGTAGAAACTGTGCAGTTGTTCTCTAAGGGTTTTTTCACTAGCAGGGAGTTTACCCACTCTATTATTCATTCCTGCAGAATAGTTTGATTCTCCCCCAGTACCGTGCTTTGTCCTGAGATAACGCCAAGTCTGGGAGTCTGACAGACTGTAAATGTGATATCCAAATATGTCAGCATTGCTCTGCCTGAACCTCCATCAAACCGAATGTTTCTTTCTACATGTCTTGTAGCAGAACTTTTTAAAGGCACAGTTCCACACATGCTGTGAACACGCCTTTTTTCCCAGGACATTTACCTTTCCACCCCTCTTTTCTATGCCCCACAATGGCATCGAGGAGTAGGAAAATTAAAAGAGCTTAATGCACCCTGCAGCCCAGGGCTGTGAATTCCTCTCAGCTGCCTGCAGAGTGTTAATGGACACTGTACAGACCAAAAAGGGACAGAGGAAATCTGTCCCAATAGTTTTTAAAGCTTCATCTCTGTTGCTAATGACACCTTTGAGAGCTAATGAAATAGTTTACAGGTATGGGTCTGGTCTCTGCTAATGCTCATGACCGTGAGCATACAAATAGTATTGCATGCTCCAATGGGAAGTTCACTTGGGCAAAATTCCCACTGAGGTCAGCTGGGCTTTCCCCAGAGCAATCCTTGGCTAATAAATCCCTTAATGGTAATAATTATTGAGTTTGGGGTTGTAGTTAAATATAGGGATAATTTAAATTAAAAAATACATGGGCTGTGCTCTCCTCCTGTCTTCAGTGTTCTTTCCTGCAGTAAATTCCATAAAGTTACAGTCTTTGTTGGTGTACAGCTGAGTGCAGAATCATGCCTCCTATTACTACTTGAAATAACTAATGAAAATAACTCAGTTTTATACAGTTTATTCCAAATATGAATTTATGGCTTTAAATTAGTGAACAGCATGGCATCTAATGAGTCCTGGAGTATCTTAACCATAAAATAAAATTAAGGAAAGTTCTTACTTTCCCTAAATGAGAGTGTGATGGCAGAGTGGTTACAACATTTGGCTTTTTGCCTGAGGTATAAGCTCCCTTGTTGTGCTAGTGATGAGTGTTTTCAAGACAGGTGGAGAATCAGATCTTGCTGCTTTGAGGCTTTTCTTGGCCATCTCAGCTGTAAATGGCTACCAGTCATTCCAGCTGAGACTCAGAAAGGCAGCTACCTGTGATAAAAACCTTTCTATTTTCTTAAATGTGGTTTGCCACAGAGTTGGTATGTATTGACTGTGCCAGTCTGATGGGCTGAACTGGCTTGTCTTAAATTGTATCTGTTTTCCTACTACTTCTGCTGGGAGTTGTGTATATCAAATGTTAAGTATTTAAGTCTTGTGAGCAGCAGAACTAATGAAGTCTGTTTCCCAACAGATTTGTGTTATGCACTTGGTTGACATTAGCTAAGTATGGCTAAGGCTATTATTAGGTGTCAGGTAATCTGTAAAGGGAGATCTAGAGAATGCCTCAGCCTTGGGAAAAGCTTCAAATGGGGTTTTGTGTCTTCTTAGGCACTAGGATCCAGGCTGCACAGAGGACTGATAAGGTCTTTTTCTAGCTGCTTATCTTTGTGAAATCTACTGGAATGTAACTATCTTGGAGGCTTCTGCCCTTCTGTCAAGTTCTGATAGAAACTGGCCAATCTATTCAAACATTGGTGGGAGGAGGCTGTCTTGGCCTGAGCTCCAAAATTTTCTGAAAGAAAAGATTCCCCAAATCCTAGCACTTTATGGTCGAGTGTCAAACATGAACTCTGAAAGGATCTGCCATGGGCAGGTTACTACCACATATACTAGGAAATGCCTTGAGTCCAGTTGTTCCAGCAACCAGCTCCAATGCCTTGAATCCATGCTACAGTCGGGCTGCAGCCAGCAGTGCGTAGGGATTAGTCTGCTTAAACTGACTCTTCACTTCCAGTTTAGGCAAAGGCTGTATGACCCTGCTATGGTAATTAACATTGCTTTAAAACTGGATCTGCTTCTCCTCTTATGCCTTTTAACATCCACACAACTCAATTGCTTTGATTTTCTCTTGATTTCCCCCCCACATGAAAGAGGTTGATTTTTACTCTCAGTATGAAGTTGCATCAACTTCTTCAATGCCATTACATTAGTATCAATTGGCAGTGTCCAAAAGGACTAAAAGACATAATCTAGAAGGAAACAGAAGAAATTCTCATCTGTCAGGTACTGTTAGATACTAGATTTTCCCAGGAAATTGCAGTGTGGAAGACAGGAACTTTGAGAACTGTGAAGAGAGTTAAATCCGTGCATACCATAAATTTCTGTAGTATGTAGAAATTCAGCAAATAAATATGTAAATACTTCTCGCTGAATTCTTAGACTTCTTACCCAAGTCAGAGAAGGCCTCCTATTCTCCAGAGTCTTTAGACATGTGCTTAACTCACGGAAGAAGGGATTTTAAGGAGAATTTCTGTGGAGCCCTGTGTACTTCCTATCAGCCACTTCTATGTGGGAATCAAGCCATTTATCTGTACAGTTCCTGACTCTGGAGCAATTAAAATCTCAGCCATAATGTTATATTAACACAGAATTCGGTGTGCCTAATGACATATTAAATCTTCCTAAATTATAGCTAAATTACAAAAAGGACTAATTTACCAAAACCAGTTAATAAATGTTTAGAAAAGGAAGCTAATTGAATTATCCCTTGTTTGTCAGAGACAGATAATCTCCTTGTGAGAAATCTCATTTTTTCTGAAGCATGATTAATTGGCCTGACGAGTCAGAGATTATGACAAATTACACAGGAGGAGACAATAAATAAGTCAGTAGCAAGGCTTGGGAGCAGAGAACTAGCAGCTGTTACTTGATTTGAGGCTTGGTTCTGCTTCTGGTTTCACCCTGACCCTTGTGTGGTTTCCTTGCTCCTGCTGCAGACAAGCCACACAGCAGTCACAGCCACCCTTTGCTCATTTCCCCCACATGCTCTAGGCCTCAGCCCGATTCAGATCAATAGCATCACCTCCCCAAAAGCATGCCTGAAAAACCACACGCTTCTAGGCCAATGATTGGTTTCTTACTGAATAATCAAGGACATAAGATGAATGTTTTCTTTTTCCTTAGTCACGGTGGGAAGGCATTTATGGGTCACACAGAAGATCCAGTTACAGCTTCATCTTATTCCCATTAAACTCAATGGAGAAATTAAAATCAGTTGTAGCTGTGCTCGACTCTGAATGCAAAGTGTGTCCTCACTAAGCCCTTCAATGCGGTGTACCTAAGGGACTACAGTGCATGAGTCTACACTCCTTTAGGAGAAGGCTTCCGCACACACACTGAGACTGTGCAATCTTAGGGTGTGCTGCTGGGCTGTAGTGCTGTTGTGGCTCAAGCTTCAAGCTCCAACAATGAGCAGAGAAGAGCCAAGGGTGGGATGTGTGCTGGTGCACCAAGCTGCAGGCTGCTCCACCTGGGCACAGACTGGGGATGAGGCTGGTGTTGAGATGCCAAGTAAGGTCTTTTGCTCTTCTTCTCAGAAGTATCTGATCTGACTACCTTTCAGTCTAATTCATGAAAAGCACAGGACAAGGGTGTCAAAATTTGATCTTGATATTTAAACTCTGTGTATGGTGTTGCCTGCTTGCATCATCTTGTTTGAAAAGCCTGGCAGGTGGTAGAACTAATTGAAAAGTCTATTGGTTTTATCGATGTGGTATCATGTGGGCTTGAGAATCATTTTCCATTTGCACCCTGTTGTATGCGTAGATTGTGCTATTTAACAGGAACTAGATTTGAGTTATTGCCTCATTAACATTATTTGGGAAATGTTATGAATTAGATCTAAATTATTTATTAGTGAGCTGCACTGGTATCTGGATGATAGTACTCAAGGAAACCAACTGTAGGAATCATTTCTATGCAGGGGATGCAGGACTAAGGCAGTGATCTTGTTGGGTAAGTTTAAGAGAAATCTAAATATAGTAGGGGAAAGGGAACGGGCATGGGCAAACTCATTTACTATTGGCATTGCATAGTAGTTGGATATATATGGTATTTACATTTAAATGCCAATGCATAGTTTACACCTCTAACTCACTTCTGCTAATCTCTAGTGGAAATTGTTTGCACATGAGTTCCCAGCAATATGCACAGGGCTTCTCTTGCACTACATCTTGGAGTAATTTTGAAAGGAGATGAAGGGCTAGGCTTTTGCCCTTCGTAAGCCAGGAACTTCTTGGACTTAGTGTGTGTCACAGGGAAGGAACTGCCTCTCGAGTAGCAAGCAGGTATGGGCCTGTTGTTTACTGAGCTTGTATTCGTAACCCTGAGAATTCAAAAATCCCTAAGCACGCTCAAAATAATCCTGACAGTTTACAGGTTCGGGGGGGTCTTAATTAGAACCATTGATCTCCTGGTTTCTGAGTCTTTATGATGTAGCAAAGATCAGAACTTTTAACTGTTCTCTACAGCCTCAAGAGCAAGGTACATTTTAAATTGAAGTGAGGGTTGCCACAGCCACATGATTTGGAGACCTAGTGTCTCAAGTAGAGTATCAGGTAGTGCAAAACTTCAAGTTAAATAATTACTGTTGGCAGCACTCTGCTTTTTCTGCTGTTCCTGACTCTGCTAAAGCAGTGATTTGAGGAGATTGTAAGTTCTCCTGTGCAATCACTTCTTCCCCCTTCCCAGCATCAGGGAGTTCTCTATTTACTTCTCCTTTATATCATCAGTTTGCTTATCTGAAGAAGCAATTTCCCCAGCATCTCCAGCCAACTCCCTGTGAACCTTCCACTGTCCCCAGTCCCCTACCAAATGCATCCAGTCAGCTTCTCATACCAGGACCCCCGAGGTACCTCAGAGCCTCTCCAGCTCTACTTTAGGTGCTGCACCCCTTTGGCTGGAAGGAGCAGAAGCCTCCAGCAAGGACAGTCCCAAAGGAAACAGCCAGGTACCTGTAGCCTTTGAGACCTGAGGTCGGGGCCCTTTCTCAGGACAAAAAGATGCCAACAGCCTCCCAAAGAGGGACCTGGGTTGGAACAGCAAGGTCTCAGAGCTGTCAGAGGTACCCAGCGTGTGAGGGGCAGATTCACCAAGCAGCCTGCCCAGCCTTCACGGTTGCTTTGCCAGTTGCTGTTAGAACTGCTCATCCTGCAAATATGCAGTAACCTTTTCTTCTAAGTAGCTCTTTTATGTTTTGTATGCATTTCAAGGTGGCAGCTCTTTTGAAATGGTCCTTGCAGGAGCCCTTGTGCACTCACCATAGGTTTCCGTTGCTTCCTGGTGTCACTCTAATGACTTTAAATATCACCCAGCTTAAAACATACAGGGGTTGTTCCCAAAACGGGAGAATAGCCAGTGTTTTATGTTCAATGAAGCATTTCAGCCAGTTTTAATCACCACAGAATATGTTTGGATCTGGTCCCAGCCCTGTGAGTCCTCCCTCAGTACTGTGGAGTAATTGAAGAATATGATTAAAGGTAGTTATTTTAATTGCCAATTGACTCAGAAAGATTTCTGATAGCACTGAGTAGAATCTGATCTGTAAAGGCCTTGTGGATTGTCCGCATCAGGACAGACTGCCATCAGCAGTGCTGTGAGGGATGCAAATGAAACATTGCTAGCCTCCTGTGAGCACTGCATGGGTTAGGGGGTGAACACATTTTTTAATTGAATGCAGAAGACAGAATCTGTGCACTGTACCAGTTTGCCTGTGAAGCACTGGGGCTTGTTATTAGTCCACACAGTGTTCAGCCCCAGTGTAATGTCACTGACTTTGCTGAGGCTCCTGTTCAATGCAGTTGTGAGTGAAAGTGTGGGGTTCTTCTAGACCTTAAAGCCTGAAATATGGGACTCAATACCATATATATTCAAAAAGATGAAACACTTAATACCTAATCATTCCAAAACCAGCATTTTTGTTGGAGGCAGCAGTGAAGAAGAATGATGGTCTAATAATTAGGTCACCCACATTGAACTTGGAAAACATAGTCTGTATTCTCTGCTCTGCTGATCCTGCATTGGCCTTTGGTGCAGCACTTGGGCTGCTCCATGTCACATTTCCTGTCTCTGTAAAGAGTGGACGTGCCTTCTTAGGAGTACGTGAATTGCTTTCATGCTGTGTTAGTAGTGACCATGCAAATTCACTTGATGTAGTAACAGCGAGGGCAAAGGCCTTTGTGATTTTTTTATGTATAAATATATAGTATTTATTTATGGAATCAACTCTTGACTGTAGAAGGAAGGTACATCAACAGGACAACTTTTGGCTTAGTGACACGAAGCAGAAGTTTGCTGTAAGGTGGTAGAGTTTTCTAGAAAAGCATTGGCACATACTCGCAATGTTCTTAGACTTCGTCTAGATGTTTGCTATTAGCCACTGTGGCAAAGAGGCTATTGGAGAAGATAGACTTTAGTCAGACATAGGTTGGCTATTCTAATGTTACCCATGAGTAACTAGTGTGATTTTCAAAAGTCTGAAGCCTCCATAGGTCCTATTTGTTTCTTGTGCAAGTACAGGCACTCTGTATTTCAGGCCTGGTCTATACCATTATATAGTGTCATACTTCTCTGTCATTTCTTTAATTCACACTCCGTTTACATTTCTCTTTGTAGGTGAGTAAAAACATCCTTTCTTTATCAGGTTTGCTAAGTAGGTGCTTTCCTTTGCTTGTGTTTTTCCCATTTTTGGTTGCTGAGTCAAAGCATTTTTAACAGTCTGTGTTTTGTATTTGATTAAGTGTAGTTACAAGAAACAGAAAAAAAATACTCTTGACTGAAGTGATCTGATTTTTCACTTACAAACATGAGAGAGGCCAAGGAAGATTCAGGTTGCAACTGTTTTGACTATTATGAAATCTGCCATCCTTTCTGCTTGGGAGGAACTGAATCAGACGATCTGCACACTGTTCAGAGCAGATTTGTATTAGTGAGGTCTGATTTACAGGACTCCTCCCACAGGCACTGCTTTTCTTTCCATGCAGTTCTACTGAGTCCAGGAGATTTTTGCCTGATTTTTTACAGTGTAAGTAAGTGCTGCACCAAGCTATGTGGCTGCTCCAGTTAGTCCCAGTTTGCACTGGTGAAGCTGACAGCAGGATTTGACCTGAATGATCCCAGTGTTGCTGTGGCACATGTGTTGTAACTAAAGCCAATACTGCATCATTATCTCTTTAGAAATGCCTGCTGTGTATGCACCTCTTAGCTCACTTTTGTCTACAACTGCCTCCTCTTCTGAATAACTCTATTCACAAGCATCATTATGTTGCTGTGCATCTGCTGTGAGGAGACTGCAGGTCCAGCATGACATAACTGGGGCATGTGTCCAAACCCCGATGCTGAAGTCCTTCCCACTGTTATCCATTCAGGAGAATGCCAGTGATCTCACAGAGAGTTTGGAGTGCTCAGCATGGACAGGTGTAACCTGTGCTGGACAGGCAAATAGGTGAGCACAGATGCCTATTGTGCTGGTTGTGGGCTGCCTGGGCTGCTTCCTCGATCACGAATTAGTGGAATTAACAATGTCTTTTCTCTGAATGCCTCCAAAATGTTCCCCTTTCATCTATCTAGTTTTCCTTCACTGATTATTTCCAAACAGTGTGGTGCAGCTTGGCCCAAATTCAGGACCTGCTGATGCTGCAAGTAGTGCTGGTAAAGCCGGTTGTAGGAATGGGCAAAACCAGCAGTTCCTTGTGTTATCAATTAATATGGAGAATATGATTGAAGTAACCAGGGAGCTGCTAAAGTCCTGTGTACAACCTTCATCAGTTAATACTTAAAATAGGGAAACAATAACTAGACATGATTTAGTGTTTAAGAAATAACTACTAGACAATGAGGCTTAATGTTTTTGTCAGAAAAGGTAATGGATTGTCAATAAAACTTGAAGAACCACTTGGAACTGCCAAGATTAGGGAAGAAGTAGGTCAAAGGTAATTCCTACAGGGGGAGATTGCAACTACCAACTCATTGACCACCTACTCAAATGATACCACCTACTCAAAAGAAGACAATGAAGAAAGAAGACAGAGTCTGTGCACTAATTTACATGAGGGACAAAGAAGAAAGAACCAATCATTAAGGAAAATAATTAATAAGTATTAGTTAAGTGTATAAATGTGAGAAGTTTTAAGACAAGGGTGTGCTGTCTTGAGACATGCACCCATTCGTGCACATCAATGAAACTAATTTGAAAATACCTCAACTCTGTGTGTTATTGGCTTGCACACTGGGTAAATGAACCCCGTTTATGGGACAACACTTGGGGTGGCAAACCGGTTGTAGCAGCCTGATTTGTCTGTGGAGAGCCACGCTGGCTGCTACAGTTGCGGGGTGGGAGGGTTAGGCTTGATGGGGCACTGGTTGCTGCTGCCACAGCAGCCCCATGCAGCAGTGGCAGGTACTAAGTGTGCCCAAACCTCGCAGAAGCAGCAGCCCTGGGAGCCCCTGGTCCCCAGCTGGCTGTCCCAGTGCTGCCCATCTTTTTCCCATACCCAGGGAGCCAAGGCACACACCAAAAGGTTTTGGAAATTCAGAGTCTATTCTGCAGCCCAGTGCATTTGCTGATCAAGATTACCAACTTTAATTCTCCAGGCCTTTCTCCTCTACTGCTTGTAACTTACCATTTTTTGTTTATTTTCGTCTTTATTTCCCATAGTGTACTGAAATGATGCGAAGGAAACATTTGTTCACACAAATAAGGGAAGGTAATAGCTTCCCTCCCTGACCACATGCTCTCTTCTGTTCCAAGTCTTAATTAAAACGGTACTAAAGGAAGCAAATCAATTAACAGATACCTTACAAGATGGTTTATTCACTTACACATGTACATACACATAATTACTTACAAGTATCACATTACTGCTTTAGTTTATCTCTTAGCAAATGCAGCTAATGAACTGCAGTGTTACTGAACTGGGTAACAGACACCTAGGAATCCAGGGAAATTACTCCAATATATCAATTTTCTCTGAAAATAAACCTTACATTTTGCTGTTCAAAATGTGTGAAAAAATTACCATTCGGTTTCCTTTGCACATTGGGAAAATGACCCGCTTTGCTAAGATAATATTCACATATTCAAATCCTTTTAGTTACAGTTCCAAGTAGTACAGTAGCTTATTCTTCATAGAAACAAAATTCTGATATATCTGCTCTTATGCTCTGACAGTGTGTTGACTCTAAGGTCCTTACTCAGCATGTCAGCTTTGCCTTTAATGTGTGGGGTTAATTGCTGCTCTTCACAGTCTAAAAATTGATTATTGGATGGGAGGCCCTGGCTTCTGCGATTTTTTTTTAGTGATATTTCTAGGTTGGACTTCAGTCTAACATTTGTGGGGGTTTTTTTAAGTTGAATAATTTCTGCTATATTACAGTAGTGAAGAACTGGAAAGAACTTCATTTATTATGATCTGCCACATGGCATAACTAAGAGCAGACAGTGGCTTAAAAGTTAACTTTAAGAATGCATGTTAGGTGAGAGATTAAAAAATCCATATGTCTGTAGACATTGGCCTGAGCTAAGCGTTTAGGCAGATCCAGTCTATTTAGTTTGTGGTCTTTGGATCTGGCTAGTGGTTATTTGGCAATAAAATAGTGTAACAGCCTGCTTGGAGTCATCCTGTAATGCTATGACGTAACAGCTAGGCCAGTGAAATATTGTGGTATTACTTAATGTTGTACCTGAGGCTCTTAAGCCTTTGAGTCCTGCTGGGTTTCCTGAGAGGAGCTGTAGGAACAGCAGAGGATGCCCAGCATGGCATTGCTGCTAGACCAGTGCACCCAGAGCTCCCACAGCTGGCATTTGCTGCCCTGTCTTCACAAGCTGAAAGGAAAGCCTGGCTTGAAATACAAAAATCTTTCTGCTTTTCTTGCACCTTGGGATGACAATATCTGTTATAATAAAACATTCGTAACAGAAGTGGATTTAAACAAACAGAACAGAATCTATAGCATTATTTTCTCAACTAAGACCAAAGCCACGGGCTCACAGCTTTGGTAAAAGCTGGGATGTGTTTACAAAATAACTTTGGTTTAAACCATTTAAAATTATTTAAACTATTCTAAATGTTCTGAGACAAAGATCTATTTTTTCTTGTTGTCACTCCCACTGTAAGAATTTTGTAATTGGAGCCAGGCAAAGCAATTTTAATGAAATAAAATTCAACAGAATATATAAGGCTAGATCAAGAATGAAATAGCTTGGAGACTGAAATTATTCACAAATTCTGATTGAACTTAGTGCATTGTTTTATAATTAAAAAAAAGGGAAAGGATGGGTGAATTTTAGAAATGTGAGATTAGCTTGTTTGTAGAATGCTGACATTAAATGTTTTGTTTCAGGTGTCCAGAAATGTTGGGGTTTTTTAGTATACAAACCTGTTTTCATTTCAACATTCTAAAAACAAAATATGAAAAACTTTATTTCAAAAAGGAATTTTTCATTTTAAATGACCATAATCATTTAAAATGGCTGAAATTATCATTGCTATGAACAGTGAAACAATACATCAGTCCTAAAGCTAAAGAAAAATACAACTTCAGTGTGAATGAAATGTTTTCGTATTAACACAAAACATGTATTTCCAAAGAACCTGAGAAGCCTTGTTTTATTTCAAACTCAAATTAATGATTTTTAAAATTACTTCAGTCATTATTTACCTAACATGAAATATGGGCATGACCATGAATTCGGCCGCTGAAACGTGTTGCTACCTTTTTGATTACCCTGTATTTAATTGATTTTAGAGATCAATCCTATGCTTATCACACACTAAACAGGATCTATTAATGAGCAGAGCTCATCTATTTTATTTTCCTCATACATTTCCTTCATATACATGCTGTTGGGAATTGCAGGCTTTTTGTGTGCAGGTGACTGAAGGTAGCATGCACTATAAGCTCTTCCTGTAATCAATCAGTCAGTCTTTCAATTAAAGAACAAAGAAAGGAACTGGTATTGGTGAGATTCCTGCCTGTGCACAAGAGACTTCTATTGATCCTCAGACCAGGTAGCTGTTGATTCCAAAAGGATTATTGATCATTTGTACTTTGTTTTCCGACTGCATTGATGTCATCTCTGAAAAGGAAGAAAGATCACGGGTTAACAATAACTATCTGGCTTTGCTTTTACTAGCGATGATCAGCATCATTGTAAAAGCTGAGCTGCAAGATACCTAGATAAAAATTACAGGAATTCTAGGAAATTATTAATGGAGCTGTTGGAATTACGTTCATGAAGTTCCTCCCACTTAACTTTTCTTTTCCTAGATATGTCTCTGTATTTTTTGGAGGTATCTGTTTTTCCTAAGTGAATTAACAGAACAAAGGTATGATTCTGGCTGTTGTGGTGACTCCCAGATGCCCTCTTCACTACCAGGTAGGAATCCACTAGCAGCGCGCAATGCATTTTAGGGCAGCATCCTACTATTAGAACTGCTCCCTGTGCTGCAGACTCTGGATTATTGTCATTTGGGCTGCTTCCCAGTATTGCCTTGCCACATAAGTGGGGAGCAGCTGAGCAGCTCCTGGATCCATATTGCGGCTGCATTTTTCCAAGAGCTTACTACTTGGAGTACCTGCTAAAGTGGGGGCAGCTGCACAGGGCAGACAGCCTTGCAGTATGTCTGGGCTTTATGTTAGGGTATTCCAGGTATACAACTGGGAAGCTGGAGGACAAGGCAGTAAAATTACTTACCTTAGGTGATGCAGAATGTCTGGCAGATCTGGGCTGGTACTAGGAACTCAGGGTAACCCCACAGCCTTTATTGCTGTGCGACCTTTCCCTTTACCTGGGTGGCTGTGCCTTTACAACGTCTATGTGTCTGCCTAGCACTGTCACTCCACCTCCCTGCTCCACTAGACTCCCCCTTCCCCCAGACCGTACCTGTTTTGGCTTGATCCCATGTTCGACCTGCAAAATATAGCGAGTGATATTAATTGTGACTTTCAGAGCAGTAATCAAAGATGAGAATTCAAAGAAGCAACACATTAGGAGTTGGGGAAATGCAGGAACTTTTCTGCCTTTCTCTTTTCTTCACTGCTCTTAGTCTTTTATTCAGTTTTACTCCATCTAGCGTCAGTGCTTGGAAATAAGATGTTTCCTTACCCTGCAGCCCTCAGTTTGTTTATATTGGATCTCATGACTCCACTGGGAAATGGAATGCATCGTAGTCCCTTTCCTTCAATACTACTTAAGCATTTTCCGATGACTTTGCTAAAGAAAGAACTCGCAGAAGATTTGGCAGGCAGGGATGTGCTTCTTGTAATTTCCCTCAGTCTTTTTTCCTTCTCTGAGAGAAACTTTGTCACATGTGTCTTTTAGAAAGCTGCGCTGAAATTTTCTATTCATGTGAAATTCACTTCACAAGCCATTGGTGTCTGTAAGAAAGAATTAAGACCCAGTTCTCATCTTTCTAGTTTCAACTGGGCATACAGTCCACGGGAGAGCATATGGTGAGGCATATATAGGCTGGAATCAAAGGGATTTTTTTCTGTTCTGCTCCATTTCCTCACTGATTTCTTTCTCCGGTTTGGGACTGGGGTGAGTCAGTATAGCTCTATAAGGTGGCAGTGCCTGCGCTCTCCTGCAGTGCTTTCCCCGCTAGGTTCCCATACTGCCTGCTTTGCCCAGCCCCCGGGGAGCTTCCAGGGCATCCAGGGAAAGTGTCCGCTGAAGTGCGAGGAGGGAAGCTCGCCAGCACCGGCTGCCAGCCTGCTTGCCTGCAGCCTGGTGACCACACTGGGGGTTGTCTCAGCCCTCTTTTGCCTCCACTGGTCTAGCACTTCGCAGACACAAGGAATTTCTCTTAGTGACACAGCTCTGATGTTACCCAGGATGTCACAGTTATGCAGTAATATTTTTCAGCTTCTTCCAAACAGTTTGTGGTAGCTCTTTCCCAGAAAGGAGAGGCATTTCAAAACATAATCAGGAGACCTGATATGGGCTGCGCTTATGAACTTGTCAAAATTTCTTCACACAAAATAACACCAATGTAAGTATGTGAACTATGTTACACAAATTTCTGCCTGTCTGGAACTGCAGCTGTTAAAAAAAAAAATATCTGTGGATTAGGTTCAGGGATGCTCACTTCATGCCTTTCCCTGCCTGTGTCAGAGGAGAACAAGGTGGCAGGGAACTGCTGGGAAGGGCATTGTCTTTCAGTACCATTCCTAAGTGATTGCCTGCCTGTGGCAGGCACTACTAATCCTAAATAACTCAATTCTCTGCAAATAAAAAGAGCAAAGAAGAGACTGGTTGCAAGGCCAGTGCTCTTCTCCATGTAGCTCAACGTAATCAGTAAGTCACCTAAAGAGAGTGGCTTTCTTGCTGGTGCTCTCAGCAGCCTTCCCACTGTTGAAAATGCCAATTGCTTCAGACAAGGATGGTCCAGCCTTCTCCAGCACCTCAGCTGTAATATTTTACTACTTCCTTTGTGCCAGATGTCCTTGAACAGCCCGATCTGTCTAAGAATGATTTTTATGTTATACTGCATAGATTTTTGGCAAGGCTAGTTCCCTGGGGCAGTGGAGATGTGCGACTGCCTGACCAGAACATGTGGCTGTGCTGGCAGGGAGTGGGAAGCGGAGCAGGAGTGTCTCTGGACATGGGACGCTCCATTGGTCCCACACTTTGCTCTCCTCCAGGGAGTCGTGGAAGCTCACTCAGAGGAACCAGTTTACAAACACTTTAAAAACAGCATTTCCACCTAAAGGGGTACTTAGTCTTCAGCACTTGCCTCCAGCTCCTAGCCCCTCCTCCATCTATCCTGTGCCAGCACAAGCATTTCAATGTCTCTGTAGTAAATCAGATTTGGGAGAGAGCCAGGTGTTGTTTTTAATGCACAAAAAGTAACCTAGTTACTTTTCAACCAGTGATTTTCTGTCTTTTTCTGTTTAGAAGTCAATACAAATTTTCCATTGAAGCCGTGGGCCTCTGTGAAGTGTCTTTAAGCCTAATTTAAACCCGTATGGGAAGCCTTTAAACCCATAAACTTCTGTGAACCCATGAGAAATACTCCATGGATCCCCAAGCATTTGCAGCCTACAAGGGAGAAGTCAGCATCACTTTGTGTGATACTTGCTCATTCCTTTCAGCTTGCTATTTGTTCTCTGACACCAGGCTGTAAAGTGCACATGGAATATGGAGGTGGGTGGTTATAAGCGACAACCAGAAGATAAACAACCTTAGCTTTGCTGATACCTAGTACAGGTCCTTCAAGGCAGAGATCTTGGAGAGTAAGAGATCAGGGAACTGAAACAAAATTATCTGACAGACTATATACATGATCTATAAATAATCTTATTTTCTGAGAAGTCACTGGAAAAAGGCTCCTAGGAGTCCATCTGAAATCAATGATTTATTTTTCGTATGTTTAGTGTGGACTTGTCCAGAAATTCAGTTGGATACAGGAAATTCTGTGAGTTGGAATATGGAGGAGCTCTGATTTGATTCTGTTCTTTTCTGGCTAAGACCTCTGGCACTCTGAGTCTCTTGCGTCAGGAGGCCTTGTTTTGTTTTTAAGCTGTCCTTTAGCTATGATAGCAGCTTTCATTCCTAGCTAATCTCATGTTGTCACCTCTCTGACAAGCCCTAGTCAACATAAAACTACTCAGTCTGGATGGCAGATGGGTGCTGCCTGGGAGCAGGAAGCTCTCTGCTTGGTAGTATCTAATATTTAAGTTACCCTGGGTGCCTGTTGACAGGAATGAAGAGGATACTCTTCCAGAAACATTTCTGATTTTTTTTTTTTTTAATCCAGACTCGCAGCAGCTCCAGGGAATGGTAGGGTTACTTACTTATTGCTGGAATCAGTGGCACCAGCAAGTTTGCCGGCAGAGACCACGATGGCTGTGGAAGGAATTGCCTCTGACAGGTGTCTGAATATTACCAGGAAAGAATTCTCCTGACTCAGCAGGTTTGAGACCAACTCTTACAAGCAAATGATTTAGAGCTATTCAAGACTAGCCTCAAACAGTTGTGCAGAGGGGTAGGAAGGAGTAAGGATTCCTCCCTGTTTGGCGGCTGTGAAAAGGTCAGCCACAAATGCAGCCCCAGATCTGAAGGGAGCACAGGCATCCTGGGCCAGATGCTCTCCCAGGGAATGTGGAGAGTGGCCAGGGAGGAGCAAAAAATAGCCAGAAGTGTGGCTCTGCCTGTCAGGCTGGTAGCCGGTATCAGTGAAGTATGCTGTATCCTGGAAACAGGTTTAATGAATTAATCTCACCCTAACAGTCTGGGTGTATGTATGTATGTATATATATATGTATATATATATAAAACTGTCTTTGTGTGCAGATGTGTCTGTGCATGAAGTATTCCCTCCATTCAGGAATGGTGCTAAGAGGAACTGAGAGCCTGACAGTGCCTACAGAGTGTCTTAGCGCTGCTTTTTAAAGCCTGGTGTTCCCAGCACAGTGCAAAGCTTAGTGTCCTTGGCTTTGAAGTGTGTGATATAAAGATTAATTTCATTTTATGGAAAGGGCAACCTGAGCCAAAGTAGCTTGTCCAAGGTTGTTCGGAAGAACAAGTTTGGCTAGACAGGACAGTGACAGAACCAGGTAGAAAAGCCAGTTTATTGCTCTAGTCACTGGTGAGCATTGCCTCAACACCGAATGGGTATTTACAATTTGTTTCTGCAAATGTGTATGTGCAAGGAGTTGAGATAGACATTTCTGCTGAGATCATTTGCTCTTTTAACATTTACGCAAACACACATGGAGTCGTTTCGGCCATCTCTGTTCATACTTATGTTTATTTGCAATAACATGCATTAATATGGCATTTGTGCAGCTTTTAAATATTTTTCATTAAACTCAGTTCCCAGGATGCATACTGAGAAAACCTAAGGCAGTGAATACAGCCTTCAGTCTAGCAGCCACCCGAATCCCTACAGTTTTTAGCAAGGAATCAGGCCTGCTCTGGTGTATCAGCAAGGCCAGACTCATCTTGTGCAGGTGGTATCTGCTCCTTAGTGAAGTGCAAATGCACTTCTGCCTAAGAGGACTGTAGCCCTCCAAGCTGTCTTCCACTCCCATTCTCCCAATAGTTGATCACTACTGATATTTGGCCATGGTGGCCAATGCAAAGGGAGGCACTGCAGTCAAAGCAGACCGCAAAGGAATAATTTTTGATTGATTTTTGCAAGGCTTATTTAGACCATGGAGGAGGCTAAGTGTCTTTGCTGGCTCTGGTTTTCCTTATTTCTAAGCATCTAGAAACTTAGTAAAACTTTATGTTGACCTGATGATTGGGTTGTTTGTAGTATATACTAGTTGACAGAATGAAAAACCTTGTGAAGGACTGCTGGGGGGCGGGGGGGGAGAAGAAAAAAAAAAAAAGAGTGGCTGGCAAGTGAAAGAACAGCTTAGGATATAGCTGAGGGATGCTAAGAGGAAGCATTCAAGTCTTTGACGCCAGAGATGTCAAAAATTCGGCTGAATCTACATGACTGATTTTCTCCAGATCCAAGAAGACACTCACTGTCATAGTTTAAAAGGAATATACCTGGGAAAGGAAAAGAGTCCAGAAGATATTTGGGGCACACAGGAATGGGACTGTGGAAGATGAAGAGTCAAGGCCAAAGGGGGCACTCAGCCCAAAACACAGACAGGGTTGCAGTCAGTCTGTCCAACAGCAGAGGTCTGGAAGGTACGGGGGGGGGGGAGCTGTGGCATAGTTTGTATGGTATAAGCACCACCACTTCTAGTCCTCTACATGGGAAGAAACAGGCTATAGATGGGGGGTGAAGAAAGCCCAGTGGGCACTGGGAAAGATAGCCAGGATGGAGATGGGAGAATAGATGGACTAGGAGGCAACAGAGCTCTGCCTTCTCCATCAGCTACAATGTTGATTGTAGGCAGGTGAAAGCTGGATAGAGTCTGAAGCTTTTTGGTATGTTCTCCAGTGCTTTTTCTTCTCTGCTTTCCCATATCCCTCTGCTCAACCTTGCACTTTCAAGACCAGACAGTGTTTTCTTTTTATGGCAGGAATGCCATGGCTGCACACAACAAGGGCAAAACTGAGCTGAGTGGGAAAAGGGAGTTAAGTGGTGGGACTGGGGCAAATCCACTGGGGTGTGCCTTTGTGGGACTATATGAAGTGATTTTTGTGCCAGGGAGGCCCATCCGTGCTGCAGTGTGAGCTGCCTTCTGCCAGGCGTGTTTCTGGCAGCTCCCGTTTCTGACAGCTGAAGCTCTAGTTTGTTATGTTTGTTGTTGAAAAGCATCTTGGAGGATTCAGTCTGTTCTAGGCACTGTTCTGCTAATGCAGAAATATGAGATGCTTCAGGAAGGACTGCCCATGAGAGACCCATCAAGTGTCAATGGTTTTGAATGGCTTCTGATAATTCTTCCATTTCATAAGTCACTGTTTGTTGGGTTTTTTTCTTTCTCTCCTTTTTTTTTTTGGGGGGGGGGGGTGGGGTGGGGTTT
>JANZLQ010000100.1:22327521-22364149 GCA_026212715.1 Elanus axillaris
TTTGGGGTTTTTTTGTTTTTTCTTTTTTGAAGGCTAGTAAGTTGAGTCTGCAATTTGAGTCAGTTGCAATTTAAATGAATGGTAGGCAGAGTCATATATTACATTTAAAGAAGAAAGTACTTTTTTGAAAATTAGGATTCTTCATTGTTACATGTTTGAAGGCCAGGCTTGGAAGAGACCGAGCAGCTGGGACTCTGTGTGAAAGGGTAAGCCAAGTCACCTTTTCAAACCATTCCGTACCAAGACTTTCTCTTCTGGTAAGATTGGTGATACTCCATCACTTTCCTGAGACTACCAGCGACTGTGTTTAATAAATTCCTTTCCTGTGCCTTACTTGCATGCCATATGTTGGAAGAGGTGAATCAGAAAGATAAAAGAGAACAGGAAAGCAACTGAGGGAGCATGTCTAAGCAATAGGAAACTTGGAAGGTGGAAACTGTAATCTTGCAGGTGAAGATGGGATGATATAGTGCCCATGTCCTGGGGGCATATGACAGACATAGATTTATGCCTAGGAAAATGTGTGCTTTTTCATACCCGTTAGCAGTTGACAATGTTTGTTAGTGCTTTGTAGTGATGGACAATTCAGTGGTTATGTATTTTGTGTAATGAGTCATTGATTTCGTAGGCAATTTCACCTCTGCATAGGTATTTAGACAAATCCTATATTAACTTTTTAATGGGGGTCTTAGCAGGAAGGCCACAACTTGAATGAAATGTGGAGAATGCACTAGCCTCATTCCAGGTTATCTCCAGGCTGAAAAGTGAGATACCTTACTGCTGAGAAAAAATGTACTCTTAAAGTCAGGTCAGTGCAAAGAAAACATCTGTCTCTGAGTCTGACATATTTCCACGGGAGGGAATTACTTCACTGAAAAGTAAGTAAAACTCACAAAAGCTGCTGTAGCACGGCTTTAAATAACCAACACCAATCCCTGTTTGCTGCTCTGTTCGTATAAAAATCTTCTGTGCAGAGGACATCTTAGCTACTCTGATTAGGAACTTGATAAAGATAATTCCTTTGCAGATTTATTTTTAGCATCATGCTATGTCAAGTACTTTTGCCATTGAACTTGGCTATAGTAGAGCAGCAGTATGTGCTTGCATCTTAAGCAGATATGATTTCAATGGGTAGTAGAGCAGCTGAGACAGTATTGCTCCCTGGCTCCAGACTGAATGTATAGTGTAATGTGTGAATAGCTGATGCAGTATCTGAGTCACTGCAATGCATTTCAATGCCCAGTGTCCTGCCCAAGCTGTGTTCTAGATCTTGATCCTTTTTCCATGCGTAATACTCTTCCATTGACATGTTCAGACAAAGCCAAAATCTCTTTTCTTTGAATGTGTATTTACTTATGGATTCTGATTTGTAAATTTGGACCCAGTTTCCAAAGGACTACCATCTGTGACTTTCTTAAATACCCTAGCATCAGAACCAAGACTCCATGAGCTCAGACTCCAGTGATTAGACAGGTTGTGTCTCTTATTTGCAGCTGATAGTATCAGTGATATAACTCATGGCTACTTCCTGTTCAGTAAATGATGCATTCTGCATTTCACAGTATTACAGACCAGTTTGGACTCTTTAGATCAGAAAGAACTGCTCTCCTCTCCAAAACAAGAGATTTTTCTTTCCGTCTGACTTTAAACCTGTTTGAAGGATATGAGATTATTAGATCAGACCCTGTTCACTATCTCTGCCTGTCAGTGTAGCTGGCTACAGACCCGAACATGACAAAACGCTTGGAAAAATGTTCTTCACGGAAATGTTTAGGCTGAGACAGTTCTGCTAGTTGGAAGAAACTGCAGCTCAACATTCAAACTTGCATATGATTGCCCACATCTAGTCTTTGCCATGCCATTTATCTCTGATGTTTATATTTTCCATATATTTTCCATCTCTGATGTTTTATTTTCACCTCCTATGTAATCCATGGCGCTGCTTTTAGAGTTAAATAATGAGGAGATTGGAGGCTTTCGAGGTGCAATAACATTCTAAGCCCTCTTCCATTTGCCTAAAGAATGCTCTGATTCTCAAGAGTACCTTGTCTCCCAGGCATAGCCTAGCAAAAGAAAGTCAGTCTCTTAGAAGTCAAGTGGGAAAATACAAGTGAAAATCTAGATGATGCTTTGGGTAGCAAAAGAAGATCACTAATACACTTGGCACTTGGCTGATGCAGCTCCCAAGCTCCTTCTCTCCATCAAAGTTCAGAATGACTTGTGTATTGCATTTAAAACCCAATCTCCTGATAAATGATTTACCTAGGGGACTGTAGAACAGTGAGTAGCATGGGGAGTTTTGTTGTGTGCTGTTGCCCAGGACGTGTTGAGGCAACAGATTCCTGTTTGCTATTGCAGGTTTAAAATATGTACCTTTTCCTTTTTAGTAAACATTCTCTGTCTCTCCATCCTTCTACTTGTCTCTGTATGCCTCTTTGTCTCCTTCTGTCAGAATAAATCTGGCTGCCATGCACTGTAGTTAACTCAAAATATTGCTAGCATTAAATGTGCCCAGACATTTTTATTAATACATTAAACTTGCATGAAATTTTTAGGCATATGATTTACCAAGCTTGCACCAAGATGGCATTTGAAACTGACACGAGCTATTAATTAAAAAAGAGGACATTGAATAATTGTCAGTTGACATCTAAATTACTGTTTTGTTAACTGACAGAAGCTTGCCTCAAGCCTCTTTTTCTTCTCAAGTGTTAGTAAATATCCCATTGACTTTAAGGGCATCACATTATGAATTGATTGTTTAATTCTTAATGTTATATACCTGACTAAATAAAGTAGTAAATGCTGTTAATTATTTCACAATGAGTTGTCAGTGTCATCTGGGTATAGAAACACTTCTGTTTTAAGTATTTGGGAAAGTATCAAGGGGGACACATCGGAATGCTTCCTGATTTTAGTGGAAACCTGTTCTTGCATTGTGTTGATTAGGTTCAGTACCAGCTATTCAGGGTTCTAGCACAAAAGATTATCTGCATCAAGGCCTTCAGCTGGTACAAGTCTGAGTAACTCCATCAACTATGATGACACACTGTGCTGGGTGACACCCAGTCAGAGTATGTCCCAGCTAGGGAGAGAAATTATTGAGTGGTTTGGGATGCTTGTGGGAATAGTGATGTGAAATTTAAAACAAAATTTGGCTGAAGATGGATTTGTTGAGGGCTCTATTAGTTGGATTAGTTTTTTTTCCTGAACAAACACTAATAATCATCACTGGTCAATCAGAAAATGAAGTTGTCTGCAGAAGATATGCCAGTTCTCTCTGATCCTATAGGGGTGGTATCATAATTATCACTGAGGGTTTCAGGTTGCCTGTATCCCTGAGGGATTCAGGGTGGCTGTATGATTAGTTGGAGTAAATCTAGAACCAGGCAATTTTAGATAATGGACCTTGCTTTATCAAAGGGTTTTCCAGGACTAGCCACTGGTTTAAAAGTGCCATGAATTCAAATACCCAGGGAATTGAAGCAAGTAGCTAAAATCAGTTTAGATCCAATTATCACATGCTTCTCTGGTGACCTGAAGAAATGAGAAACTATCCCTATGACCTATGTGAAAAAATAAATCAGATAAAGAACACACAGCTTGGATTTTCTTGAGGAATCTCCTTGGTATTTATAATACTGTAGCACTTACAGTGCAAGTACTCAGCGTGAGTAATATTTCAATGCTCTTTTCAGGAAATAAACTGCGGGGGGATTGTGGTGGCTTTCTGTTTGTGGGATTTGGGGGATTATTTTTTTTGGTTGCTGTTGTTAAGAACAGCTACTTCCCATACATCTCCTTTCAGAGATAGACAACCTCAACCAGTTAGATGAAGAATGCTGGAATCCAAAACATGGCATATAACCCCATTCTTTGGGTGAAGTTTGGTCCTACAACAAAGAGATGCCAACATGGGTGAGAGTCCTATGGAAGGCTACTACATATTCAGCTATTACTTGTGCTATAAAGGTCCAGTTCCAACCTTTAAGATATTCCCAGCGAGTATAGACTGGTTTAACATGTCAACACAAACTCTACCATCTGGAAAGGCCCTACCCTGAAGAAGGTCGGGAGGAAAGATAAAAAATTACATTGAATCCTGTATGCTGCATTTCCTTTTGATTTCCTGTGAGTAGATTGCTTAGGTTGAAGAACGATGATGCAAAACCAACTGTATGCATCAACTATCTGACATGTGGAAAAGCATAGCTTTGTTTATAAAACAAAGCACCATATATACTTCCTTGCTAAAAGTGATGTTATCTCAAGGCTATCTGCATTTCACTAATCCTACTAAGGATTAGTTTATAGGGGCATGTTTTAATGTTTGCTATGGATCTGATAGTATTTTTACTGTCAGAGGTTTCCTCAAGACAAGTAGAAGGCTGTACTGTTTCCTCAGATTAACGCCTGCATTATAGAACCCCTTAATGAGCCATCAAGGAGTAATACAGATTCCCTGAAGCAAATGAGAACAAAGATTTGTTAGTAAATTACTCACTGCCACAGTAGAATTGCAAAGTACAACTGCTAAGAAGCGATGGTGGATTTCTAGTTGTTTTCTACTTAACTGAAAAAAAGTCATCTTTAGCATACATAGCTTTGTCCCCAAACATTGTGGAATTGCAGTTTCTCTCCCTGCTCATTGTCAGTAGTTCTAAGGCAAATAGTTTGTGTATTGTGTCACATTTCCAGCCTTAAGACCAGAATTTTGGCATTAGGTGGGGAACGTCACTCTACCTTTTAGCAAACTCTTGTAGACTGGGATGAGGAATCATCAAAGGGAACAGTGTAAGGTCATCATTAAAGATGTTAAATTTTGCTACCATGACAAAGTCAGTCACTTCCCTCAGAAAGATCAGAGGATTGTTATCATAGATGTTCAAACTGTCTCTGAAGGAAAATAGCACACATAATAAACAGCAAGGGGAGGTAGAAGAGTCTAATGTGGAGCAGTTCATAGATCATACCATCTGCATTTCATCCAGGCAGTAAATCTACTGCCTTCTGTGTCTCTTCTTGTCTTTGTCCCTCTCCTCCCTCTATTCCCTTTTCTCTTGACTTGGGTCCCTGGCCTTTCTGTTTCAGCTTAGCTCTTTCTCATGACCTTCCCACTCATTTGCTCTGTCTATAATATCCTTAATACACCAGAAAGTTTACTGGGTATTCTATGTTTGTTCTTCTGGCCATATAATTGTCCTCATCTATTTTAGGCTAACACAGAGAAATTGTCAGTGTCTTGTAAGAGAATTGTGTGTTACTAGAAAGGAAACATATTGTGACAGCTGTGTTAGGCTGGGGAAGTGTCTCCCTGGGAAAACAATGGGTGCATTATGGCTGGGGCCCTTCTCTGTTGGACAGGTAAAACTGATATTGAAGTACTTGCTGCAAGGGATACCCTTGCTTTGGTCTTCAATTGAGTGTTTACATATGCTGTGCTCTCTTTACATATGCTGTGCTCTCTTTATGAGGTATGACTGATGGGGACATCCTTCTATCCGGCTCTCTGAGAGAGTCCGAAAGCCATTTATTAGATCATTGAGTACAGCTGTTGCCTTCAGTTCATGAAAATGCTGATTAATTAATGTTTGGGTCTTTTTAGTCACTTATAAAATGTCTCAAAGGGACACAAAAAAGTGTCTACGTATGTAGATTACCATAAGCCAACGGACAACCTGCAGTCCAGAGCCCCTGCTCCTGTACATTTCTACCCTTTGGCCTGCCCTTGGAGGAGGTGAGGAGTGGCCATTGCCTAAGGAGTCAAGCATTGCCTCTTCTGCCTGTGAACCCCTCAGGTGCTCAAAAACTAAAAAGATCTTACTGTTTCTGGGTGAGGAGGAGGAGGAAAGTGAAGGGCAAAAATGCATCCCTTCCAGCAGGAACGATCACTAAATGACCTTGACCTGTAAGAGCCTCCAGTGAAGGGACTTCTCAGAACTGAGATCCAGACACAGTAACTGGGAAATCTTTGATGAAGCCATTTACCCTGGTTTACATCTTTTTCTTTTTCCTCTTTTCTTTTCTTTATCTAAAGGGCTTGTGAATATACAACAATACAGTAAAAACTTTGTTTCATAAAAAATATGGAAAAGTTCTAGCAATGTCAAAAAAAAAATCCAACTTCAGCACTTCTGAAACAAGGCCTTTGGCCTTCATTCCTTAAAAATGCTTTTTTTTTAAATGAGTTTGCTATTATAATACATAGTACAAAATTTAAAAAAAAAAAAAAGCTTAATCAAAAGTGTTTGAAGGGTTTTCTTTTTAAAAATAATCTCAGGCTGCTGGGATTTCTTTCCTATTTCCAAAATGTCAAAACCATGTTACAAGGAATTTCCTTTTCCACACAGATCCACTAGATGCACTGTGCATATAATGGTCCTCCAGATGCTTGCATGTGTGTTATGTGTTATCATTCAAATCACGGTTGTGGAGAAGCATCATGCATAAAGAGGGGAGTTAAACATTACAGTTCGTATATCACACTGCCTCAGAAAACGCGTTAGGCAATGACTCTTACCTTCTATCCATTTTGCCATCTGAGTCTAAAGAGAGAACAGGAAAATGTGGTTAGTTAAGAAACCAGGAAGAGAGTGGTGATAGGCCTGCTCAAGTTGTGAGGATGCAATCAGGAGAACTCAGTTACAGGTGGTGAAGATCCAGCCATCCTTTCTGAGGCAAAACTCTTTGCTATTAGTAGTGTCATGCAACCTTCCTAAAGACCTTCTTGATTCTTCCAGCTGGAATAGCTCATGTCAATTTTCTCAGAGCTGTATCTTTGCGAATATTTTGGCTATATTGAGTTAGATTGTAGCACATCCCTGGAGTGTCATAAGAAGCAACTGTGAGGGCAGATGCTTGATGAGAATGAGGTGGAAGCAGTTTCCTTTTAGGCCTGCTGTGTAGTGTCACTAAAGAAATCATCAGCGATTTGTCTTTCAGGAAGTGGTATTACATTGTCATTTGTAGCTTCATGTGGTACCTGGGGAGTCTGTTTGCAAAATTATGCTCGAAAAGACCAGTGTTTAATGTAAATAGGATGGAATCAGGTCGTGCCTGATGGGCTGAGCTCACCATAGCAGTGTTGGGCCCAGAGAGCTCAGTCTATTTCACTCCAAGCCTAATAGTTAAGACCACTCTGCTCTCCTCTTTACTAAGCAACAGTCTGTGACTCCTGTTGAAGCGGTGCGTCATGGTGCATTGCTGACTTAGTAGGGTTAGACAGTGCTGGCTGCTGGAAAGCTACCTCTCATTTGTTGTGGAAGGTTACTGCAAAGGTTTAGCCACAGAAGCAAATGATTCTGGATACAGTGGATGGAACAAGCAGCTCATAGTCCCATGCTGGAGCACCCTGACCGACTTCTCTCACTGCATTTTCCTTGTTTAACGTCCGACTTGTTTTCATGGTGAAAACTGGCTACATTTATCAGAATTTCTCTGTTTTTAAAAGTGGACTGCAAGAGCTGGTACTTTGCATGCAACCAGAGCTGCAAAGGTGCTTTTCTTGAAATTCACCATGGAGATGCCATACAGAGAGCAATGTTTTCAGTCCCCAAACTCTCTTATTATAATCCCTCTTCTTTCAGTAAGGATTATTTCCCTGCTTATTTCATGAGATTGCCTTACCGCTTCCTCTTCTGCTATGGTTTCCTTCCAAGCCAAATTTTCATGTGCTACTAGAAGTACAGACCTCTCTTGCCATGCAAAATCTAGGTTGCAAAGATTTGCCTTAGCAAAGTCCCAGGACACTTTTTTGCAAAAAAGAACAGCTTATACTGATGTTCTGGTCAACCTGTTAGGACTTTGCATTTCCTCATTTGCCACTATCTGTTGCTATTGGTTTTGCTACGATTTTTATTTCTACTTCTTAACTGCAGTTGACTGTTACTGTGTGCTGTTGCTTCATTCCACAGATGACAGTTGTATTCAGCAGTGGAAGAAATTATCACAATATTTGCTCTACAGTGCTCTGTGAAGCACTTTGGAGTCCTGTCAAGTAAGAAAGGCTCTGTGCAGAGGATGAAGGGCCAAGGACCAGCATTGCCTCTGGGGAGGCCCATGGGACAAATTCTGCCTGTTGCTAGCTTCTGTCTAGTGAAATAATGGGCATTTTTCAGTTTAGCTTTAAGATTTTGTATTTGAATCCAAAACCATGGGTTGTAAACTGCTGTCCAAAGTCAAAAGGAGCTTTTGCTACCAGCAGTTATGATGTTAGACCAAAGAGCTTTTTGCCTGTTTAAGATGAAGAACATGCTTTCCTGTATCAACTTGAAGATCAATCACAGTGGAAAAGTTATAGGGAGTTTTGCTGTGTACTCTGATGGAAACTGCGTATCTTGGTCAGACAATAATATTTGAAGTAAAAGTCCAGAATTAGTGAAATAAATAGTAATTTTGGCTGGGAAGTGTGAGCAAGCTTCTTGCCCATCGTGCAAATCCAACAGGCTCTATAACTTGTGTTGAATAAACAGAATTTTGTTTTAAAATTAATTATTCTAAAAGCTACCCAGGCAGTATGCTGAAGTGAATTCTATTTCTCTTGTAAGGCTAAAGAGCAAAGCTGGTTATACTGAAATGTGAATCTACTATTCTAGGGACTCCAGCACTTCAGACACTTAAAACAGTTCTTCACAGGAAAACCAGAACTGTAGTACATACACAGTTCCTAACATTGAAGCTCAGATCTGCTGTACCGGAATATAAGGAGATCTAGATCTCTGGATAAGAAGTCAGGGGTATTTTTGCTTACCTCCAAAGACATTGTCAATCATTTGGTTTTTGATCATGCAGATTATTACTGCTACAAACCCGATTGCTAGAAATGCTCCCAGAGTAACTCCTATAATAACATATGTGAAATCTGAAAAAATTGAAAACAAGTCAGTGAGTATAAATCACTAAGTAATAAATACAGTCTTTGTGTTTCAGATGTGACACAAAGTTTCTGAAGTTTAAATTAAAAAAAAAAATTAAACAATCATATTTATTCTTCAGAAGGGCCTGAAAATGCTGAGCCGGACTAGGTAGCTGAGAAGAGTGTACACTTTCAACCTGCTGCACAGCATGAAACCATGTGAACCTGTGGCTAAGGGGCTCAATGCTGGTTTATGATAATGAGCAACTTTAGCCTTTCATGTGTGCAGGTCTCATTTGAGTTTTAGAACTAGGGCTCTACTTTTACCCCAGGATGAAATTCCTCATCCCCACTCCCTTGCCACTCTGCATCCTGCCAAACTCTTATTCCTACTTCCATAGCTGCACATGCACAGCTTCATCTCCACCTCCCAGGCCCCAGCCTCCTGCCCTGCCTGACTATTCTGCATCTATAAGTCTTCACTGGGAGGAAGCAGGAGAATTTTTAAACATAAACTATGAAGCATACTGTGATTTTTGCATCACTGTTTGCACATAAGGGTCCACCTTCATCTGTCAGGCAGGAGGGTGCCTGTGTTCAGGATCTGTGTTCCAGGCTCTGTCCTCCCTATGGTCATTATATTTACCCAAAAATAATTTAAAAGCTCCAATCACACAGCAGGACTCTGCTGTGCTAGGCGAAGTACAAACATGCAATCAGATTATTATCTTCACATAAAAATTACGTAAAGTCTTCTAAGCACATTCATTTTTTTTATATTTGCTTTGCCCCTAACTTCCTGTCCGGAAGCAAAAATCTTACCATGAACTCACCTATTTCCTCCTCTAAGTTTTCAGAAGCATAGACCTTTGCTCTCCAAAAATCTGAAATGGAAATATTTTAGCCTGTTAGAACATCAAGGAGAATGCTCTATATCCAAGGAGAATGCCGTATCTGGCTGTTTCCAAGGGGATGGTTGATCCTGGTAAAGCTTAAAAAAGGATCTGAGGCTTCCTGGAGTAGTAAAGTGTTACCAGTCAAGTTAATGAGGACATCCTAGGAATGTGGCCACCACATGCCAGTTTTTGGACAGAATAGAAAATACAATTTTAAAATTTAATATTGTCTTAACACTTTCTCCACCCAGAGTTTACTCACTGTGAGCCTGAGAGCTGTATACAAGAGAAGTTGCCATAAATCAAGAAAAAGATTACAGATGCAGTAAAACTAGTAAGAACTGCTAACAAGAGAGGTTATGGTACACCCAACACCCCTCTCCAGAAAACATACATCCCCATCCTGCCTGAAGTTCCAGTCTTCAAATGTGATTTACTGCTGGCAGAGAAGAAAGTCTTTTCCTCTTGCAAGAAATTGTTATGGGCTGAAAGCAACCTTTCCAGAGGCTCCCATGCCAATGTTTCTATTCACAAAAAGGACACCTTCCCAGCCCTCCCCTTCTCTATAAAGCTGCTGAGCTGTGCTGCCTGATGCTTGGAATGTGCAAGCCCTCAGACTGGAGTGGCTTTGAAGAAAACAATTCATTCTCACACACTTTTTGAGGGAAACAGATTCAAAATCTAAAAAAAAAAAAAAATTAAAAATTAAGAAATCAAGAAAAAATGAGAAGTTTTAATGTTGCTTGCTTATTATAGGAATTTGCTAAAAATGTACACTCAGTATTTTTTTTTCAGTGATGGGTATGCAAGGATATTTCTTTTCGAGTAGCTCCAAATGACATAAATGATGTGTAGCTGCATGACATGCCTGAAGCACAAGAAGTTTTTAAAGGCAGGTATGACTCCTGCATTTTAAAAAAATGTGCTACGAAATTTCTGTCTCTTGTACATGCTTCAGGCAGAACATGAAATCTTCTCCTCCAGCTATTGCTATTTGGCAATCCACTGCCTGGGTGACAGTACATATGGGACCTGATGGGAAGATAGCTCTCTTGCACATAACACCGTGTTCTCATAGGCATTCCCCACTGTAGTGGGGAATTGTGAGGAAGTATTGTCTGGCTGAAACTCAAGTGGGATTTTAAGGTCTTAAATGCATTCAGTTTTCCTACTGCTAAGGTGTCTAACATCGTATGTCCCAGCTCACTTCTCCTTTCTCTCCTCCACTTCTTGTGGAGATATAATTCTGTCTTCTTGAGGTTTTGGGGGATATGCTTTCATTTCTTGTCTAGCAAAATGAATGCTACAAATGTGATTGCTTTTAAACTTGAAGCATAGTCCTCCCACTCCAAACCAATCCATTTTGGTACCTTTACAGAAATCCATCTTGTGTCTGCTTTTCAGACTGCTGAAACTCTCTCTCAAGCTGAGTGTGGGCTCTGGAGCTTCCACAGTTATGTCAGAAAAATCTGATATATTGGGTGGATCACAAAAGATTTATTTTTATTTCCTGGTCTTAATCACATTTCTAATCCCAAATTTTCATAAATTACTAACCAAGGTTCAAAGATCTGGAGACGAGCTTAAAGAAACCTTGAGTTTTAAAGAAAATGTATTTTGGAAACTATAGTTCTAAGCTGAACATCCTTTTTTTGCCAGACTTTTCTTCATAATTAAAATGTCTGGAAACTTATTTTATACAAGCAGAAATGTTTTCTCTCCAAAAACCCCATGACACTCTGAGAAGGGAGTTGGGAGGAGTGGGGAATCCAATTGCAGATATGATCACAAAAGCTGGCTATACTAGATGACCAAAATCAAAGTTACAAAGAAAAAGAAATTAAAAAAAAAAAAAAGTCTAACACTACACAGTGGGTGTAAAAAACATAGCTCCTGATTTTCCAGATTAAAACCAGTCTCTTTGCTCTCATCTGTGAATTTATTTCATTATAAATTTAAAAAAGAAAAAACCTTTCTTCCATCCCCTTAATTATTCTTTGTGCTCACATGAAGAATGTTTTAAATTCAAACATAATAAAAGTGATATTGTATTACTTTTATTATCCTAATGATCATAATACATAGACCTTAATGTATGCTTTCTAATGGAATTAAACCAGTGACAGATTATGTGTTTTATGGCAGAAATAATATTTTACATGGAATATTTTATGTAGGTCAGTTTAATATATTGAGATTAAATTATTAGTTTCTTTTTGAAAAGGGAGGGAGGGAAATCTCTGAAAACCCACAGGACTAGAGAGAACATTTTCAATTCATACTTTCAATATGGTTTTAATTAAGGTTTAATATCACTTACTGGATGCTGCTTAAATACCGTTTGCTTTTGAGGACTGTGTTAGATAGCCAGCTTCTGTTTGTTTCAATTTCTTCTTAGGTGGAGAGAAGTAGATTGACTAAGTCAAACACACGCATATTGCTGTTTGACCTAGATCTTCAATTTAGATCTCATGGGGATGTACACAAACCTCCCGGTACAGAGGGGTTAGAAATGTTGCCTCAAATCCTGCAGCGCTTCAGCCCCAGTGGTAGCCTTCTGACCCCTTGTCTCTGTATACTGGGTTTAGACTAACTCCCATGCCCTGAACAAACCCTCTGGGCTTGAAGAATATTTGCTTCTGGGTGGAAAAGCCTTGCAGATGAACTGGATATCTATACTTGAGTGACCTGTGGTTCGTTTTTCAAAGGGTCTTGAAGCAACTGACAGTGCTTTTTCATCTCCCGTGTGCCTGGCTCAGGCACAACATGCAACTGGTGCTATAGCAGAGATGTGTGCAGTCCTCTGCCAGTATGGTTACCTCCCACAAGGTACATCTGCTGAGCAGGTGATGGACCAGCAAATAAATACGCCAGGCTGGGAGCCCCTGGTCTGTGATCTCGGTGAATCCCCCAGCAGACCTAGCCCTCCTCAGACCTGCTGTGCATGGAGCTAGGCTAAGCAGAAAACAGCTTCTGAGCCACACTGAGGGTTGTCCCGTTCTCCCTGTGCCCTCTGCTACATAAATGTGCTTATGCGTTGCCTTGCCTGTAGGTCAGTGCAGTGATGAAGTGGTGCAGAATACAATTTGGGTGTAAAATCAGGGAGCAGGAATAGCTCACTTTCCCCACCCTACGAGATATTGTGAACAACTCCAGGCCATAACCTGCATTGATAAACAGCAACATGTGCCTTGTTTTTCTCAGTGCCCAGCACTTGCCTTAGTCCCTTTGCTGCTGTTGCTTCCTGCTTCCATGTGACTTTCTTCTCCCTTCCTCCCCCATCTTGAGTTTCTCCTCATTGAAGCAGATAGTGGCTGGTTCTGTGGCATTGCAGTAGCCAGGGGTTCGGTACTATTCATCTTTGGGGCAGCAAATGGGAAAGCAAACAAGTATCTGCGAAAGCCAGATGTAGGGTGGAAAAAAGAAATGGCTTACAGTGGGTGTCTGAGCACCTCCAGAGTCAAATAAGGAGTGCCCAAGACAACAAAGAGGTTACAGAAAATGATCCTGCTGGAAACCATTCCTGAAAGATATCATTAAAAAAAAAAAAAAGTATTTTGGCTGGTATTTAGTGTAGTAAAATTCCCAGCTACGTGTAAATTTCATAAGATAGGCACTGTTGGCATCCAGGCAACTGAGGTCCTTCCTCAGTCTTCAGATTAGAGGCAAAATCTTTCTTTGTAGTAATAGATGAGCACAGGACAGGAGTCACTCCTACATGAAGACAGGAATACTTTGAGCTCTAGTCCTTGCCAGGCACCCCTCCATCCAAGGCCTATAGATTTGCCATTGCCTGTGCCTATCCTTGTGACACTTGGAGGCATGTTAATGCATTTTCCTTGTATGTATTGCAAAGTGCCTTTTGCTTTAGAACATGTCTTGCTGCTCTGGAGTCTGCAACTCTTTGCTCTAAGCAAATGATACTGTATTAATGGGACTTGTGCTATTTGATTTTTGAACAATAATAAGTAACTAAGGAGCAGGCACTGTGGACTTCACATCTCTAAGAATGGTTGATTACCCATGTCCTATGTGGTGGACAGTCTCCATTACTCTGGACTCTGAGAAGTGTCTATAGAAAGGTGCAGAGGGCTTGAAGGGCCAACAAAAAAGGATAGTGAGAGCAACATATTCCTATGTGTACCCTGAGATGGACTACAAGAGGATAGAGCACTGCTGTAGGTCTATGGATAGCTTTGCTCGCAGGAGAAGAAATCCAGTGGACGCAAGCTGGAATAACTGGTCTGCATGCCTCAGGTGGGGCAAGCTGCCCTTGTGGGATTCCCCAAGAGCAGATGGTGATTTTCTATGAATTTCTGCATGAAGTAGGGTAGTGTGGGATGTGTTCAGTCAATAAAGATGAGGCTTTTGCCACCAGAGGGTGCTTGCCCCCTTACCTAACATCCCGCCAGTAGCCCATTAAACTTTTGTCTTTTTAGCTGCTGCCAGCTCCAGCCTCCCCATTAGTCCCAATGTTAATATGATCCCTGCTGACACTTCCTATCCATGAGGCTCACTCACCCCCACTTTGTGCCGAGAAGAAGTAACCGTGAAATAAGAGGCAAGTTGTGAGAAAGCCCTGCTTTGGGCTGGCAGGAAGCATTAGAAGCAGTGCGAGTCAGGAGCATCAAAGTCCTGTAAGTGAGAGTCACAGAGACCAAAAGTGGCTTGCAGATAGCATGTACACAGATCAACTTTTTCCTGTGCTCTACTGAAGTACTGTTTTCTACACAGTGCAAAACAGGATGCTCAGCAGCTCTGCCTTCTCATCTGCAAAGATGCAGGTATTTAACTTAATGGTGTCTTCTGGATTGCGCATAGCTGACCCCTTAGCACTCAGTTGAGGAAAAGTTAGTGAGAAAACTCAGCAAAATACCCCACTCTCTCAACAAATGTTCTTTCTCCAAGGAACAGAGTTCTAAACAAAGTTTTAAACAACATACATACAATTAGACTGGGAAATAAATAACCCCACCAAGCTCAGGGGAAAAAAAGCTCTCAGAAAGGATGGAAAATAAGTATGATAGATCACTTACGGAAGAGAAGAAGAAATGCCATTAGGACTGATATCCAGCTTGTTAGTGAGGCCATTGTGAAGTTTTGACAACAGAGTGATTTCACCCAAATTTTCTGAATTTAGCTCTTCTGCAGTGTCTTTAAAAAAACAAATCTAAAGCAGGTCACATGACTATATTGGGAAACTACAGTCACATCCTGAGTAGTTACATTTGCAAACAGAAGTTCCCTTTTTTGGGTTTAGGTTCAACACACAAATAAACTCGCTGCTTGAAAATGTTCTGTGGAAAAGGTAGACAGTCAACAGTCCCAGCCTAGTTCAGCTGTTTTGCTCTCTAAGGGACCTTTAAATGCTAACATTTATTTTTACAAAATTGAAAAAATACTACTGCAGTGAACTAGTCTCTGCTGAAGTCTTCTAAATCCATGGAGATGCAAGTTGATTTTTCTGTCTTAGAAGGAGAACCTTCTAAGGTATTCTCTCTCAAAGTTGCCAGCTATTTTTAAACTCAACATGAATGCCATCGTAACATTTTAAGGAGAGGAGTACTTGGCTGAACCTTTTCATAATTTCAGTTTTTCCCATTTTTCCCCCCATTTCCCATAATTTCCCATTTCCCTTTCATAATCAGCTTTTTCAGGAGCAGAGTGGAAGAAACTCATCATGGCTGCAAAACCATCGCAAGCCAGTTCCTGTTGAAGGACTTCTACCTAAGAAAAATGTCTTGATCTAGTAGGAACTAAAAAGCAGGAACTTGCTAGCAGACGATGCTTCTGGTAGGATTCAAGTTTATTCTTTGAACTACAGTGAAAAAACCCAGATTTTTCTGTTCTTCAGGAAAATTCATCTTTTCAAACATGTTAACCTGTTCCAAAACTGAATGACAGCAAAATATACAAGTAAATATTAAATCTTTTTGCTAAATGAACCTGTTCCTCCCTACTCATTTCAGGCCCATCCTTCAGAGGGTGAAGGTACAAGAACATGGGCCTCATTTTTTTTCAGTAGAGGTCTCTGGAAGATCTCTATATTGATTTTACCTCTTGCCTCTTGATGTGCCTTTCTGCTTTAGGTTAGTCTTTGTGTCTGGTATCTTCATCTCATGTAGATGCTTATATATTCCAATCAAAATAATCTGAAACACCTCTTGAATAAGAAGTTTTAAGAGACAAAACTCCTGGGTATTTCTTTTTCCTACTGTTGGCATGTCTGAGCAATTTGGTCTCAGCAGAATCTCACATCTTAAGGCTGGGTGAAGCATCTATCTTGCTGTGTAAATTATAGTTGTAAAGCCCTCCTTCCAGAAGTCTGTTTTTAATGGGACCATTGTAGTCCAAAAGGAATGCTTATGACTGCATATGTATGGCCACCTTGGTGGAAAAATGACTGTAAATGAGCAAGATGTTCACAAATGCTTAGTGGCTCTGACAAGCTGTGAGTGGAAAATTATGTTTACGACTTTCAGGTGTTTGTGGAGGAATAAGCAAAACAGTGTTAGCCAACAAATTAAACTCTTGAGGCACTAAAAATCTGAGGTGGCCTTAATTCCTGGCCTGTTTTGCTGTATAAAGCATAGGTAGAACTGACAGAGTGTGGTAGATCTGTTAGAAAGTATGTGTTAATGCTTTGACCTATTGTGAATGTTTGTGTGCACAAAAAATTGTGTGTGTAATTAATTTTTGCTCTTTCACTGTTCCTTGTTCTCTTTGGGATCAGAGTCGAAAACTGCAAAACCAAGCAAATAAAAATCTCTGCACCAGCTGGATGGAAAAGATCAGGAACCTTGTAAGAAACCCTCAGTGTTTTCGTACCTTATGTGTTCCATCTGCAAATGATCTCATGCTCCAAGGTTCCTGAGAATCTTTTATGAAAGGAGTAAAATGAATGTCAACTCTCCCCTTTTTTTTCCTTCTTTTTTTCTTTTTTTTTCATTTGTTTGTTTCCCCTGGCCCAAGTCAGTGGTCTCAGAGGGCTCTCATATTTCAGAAAAAGCAACTAAACATCTGAGTATTTGGCTGAACTCTCTAAAGCTGCTTGGTTTATTCCATTGCTACTTCTCCACAAAATGCTTCAGACAGCTTAGCTAGCTGACTGCTCACTGCTGGCTACATATGCTTCACTATCCTCATTCACAGCATAACGCCAGTGAGGAAAAGCACTGATCAGAATAAGCCAGGCTTAATAAAATCCTGCTTTGTAGTAGGTTTATTCTGATTCTTGACCAAACTGGGAAATGTAGCTTCAAGCATAGTCATCATTATCAGCCTTCCCTCTATTACTGATGCTCCACCATCCGGCCACTGGGCAGGATATATATGTTTAATTAATTCTGCTTTTACCTTCGACCTGTAAATAGTGGGAGTAATGTCAGATTTATACGTTATATGAATAACAAGGATTTCTCAAGAGGCCCTATCCTGGTGAAAGAGGCTAACTGTAATTTTCAGCTGTGAGTAATTGTATATAATACAATCCTAAATGATTTTTCTTCTGTAATTTCATTAGAGTTTAGAAATTTAATTAGATTTTGAATCACTCTGAAATAAAGTAGCAAAACACCCAGAGACTAAGAGCAGTGGTTATTTTGTCCTCCGAGGCCAGAATTCTTGGTCTCAAATTGGCATGTGTTCATTAGGAGGAAGTTTGCAGAAGTTCTTGATATATTATTGTCTTTCAGAATGGACTCTGAATAGGTCTTTGGAGAGCATTAGAAGAGCACACAATTATTATACAGACTCTTTTTGAGGTTTAAGATCATCTGCCTTGCATATACTTAATAAAAATATGCCTCTAAAGTTGTTTAAGAAACTGTGGAGATAGGAAAGATGCTCCTCCAGTGCCTCAGTGCTCCTCCTGGTTTATTAGCAACTCCAGTACCTGTGTATGATGATACAGAGAGGAGTTGTTTGCTTTACTTTAATGATTAGGTAGGTTTATGGTTATTTTTATTGCTACACATATGAACTGTCATGGTGGCTGTAATTAGAGGCACACTAAAATGCTGTTCCTTCTCTTCCATCCAAGGTTCAAAAGAAATCTGTCCTTCTGGCAAACTTTGGTCCTCTGTGGAATTCATCCCATGTGCAAAAAATGGAATCAAACAAAACAGAGACCAGTGCAGCAGCTTTTGATTGCATGGGGTGCCAAGATAGTTGTGGTGGGTTCAGAAAGGGGATCCTCTTAAAAGATTCTGAGGGACTAGATATGCAAGTGCTTGTTCCCTTTTTATTTTAACTGGTGTAACATGGTTTGTGTTTGTGGAGATGCCCAGATTTGCACTGCTTAACTAAAAAAAGGGATTTGGGCATTTAGGAGCACATTCTCCAAAGCCTTTACTCACATAGCAGTGTCTCTTTTCTCACTGGGGTTAGTTGCTTGAACCAGGTCTATTCACATGATTTTGAAAGAGTAGGTCCTTAAAGGGCAAAACATGTAACAAATTGAGGAGTTAAATAGAGAGGAGGAAATTCAGATTACTTTCAGCATGGCAACAATATAAGGAACCATAACAGAGATAAAGACAGCATGAATTAAAGAATCTAACAGAAATGAGCAAGGGGAGAGAAAGCAAATGTTGTGAAATTAGGAATTTCAGCAGGACAAATCTGGGGGGGCGGGGGTGGGGGAGACCCAAACCTCTTTAAATAATGGCAATCCAAACTGTTTGAGAAGAAAGAGGAAACTTCAATGGAATGGGATGCATGTCAGTGCCAAAGTAAGAAGTCAAAAGGAATGGGATGCATGTCAAAAGGAAACCTCTGAGATGACCAGGATGTTGTTACTGACTGACCTCTGTAACGATTGCTAGCATCCTCTGTACTGGCCCCTGCAGGCTGACATGGAGTGAAATGATTCATTGGTCTGATCCAAGGGGTCATTTCCTTTGTTTCATTAACATCTTTTGATGAGAGCTCATCATCACATAAATCCAGTCCTCAGGCTCAAATATATGCTTTCAGAGTGATGCCAAGCAAGCAAGTCTTAAAGTCCAATTGAAGAAGATTCTTGGAAAAGGACTGAGAGTTTTTGTGCACTTGGCTTAATGGATATTGATGGAGATTAGGCAATATCAGGGCAGTCTGTTCTGCATGGACGTGCTGCCTTCCATTAACGTGTTGTGTCATGTCATGGAACAAATTGAAGAAAACATGTTCGGGCTGGTTACTGCCAAAAATCAAGGTGCTTTTGCTATGGGCATCCGGAACAAATGGAAACTATGCTTGAAAACTCACAGCTGCTCTTCCTTTGCTATTTTCTCCATCTCCTCCTCTGTCAGGACTCTGAGCTGCTGGGACAACTGGGAGGGATTCCACATCTCAGCAAGCAGCAGAATCACAGATGTCGGGTGTGTTAACAAAGGGAAACACACCCATACCAGTTATTTAATGCCTTCCTCCCTTGACATTAAGGAATACTATAGGAAACCATTCAACATTTCAGTCTTGCTCCTTTTATTTCTCCTCCATCTCCATTTCCTTTTGAAGGAATATGTTATGTTACAGAGATGCTGGTACTTCTTCAAAACATGTTTCCTTGATTTTATCTGGGGGACGCTATAGCTCGGTCCTATTGTCAACTCAGAGAGGTGCAAGGAGGCAAAGAATAAAGCCTTGGGGCATGTGTCCTCAAGTCTCTTTTGTGCAACACGAGGAAAGAAAATGCCAAAGTAGTCCATGGCTCAGATGAGCAGTCTATTCATTTGCAGATGTCCTGCCCCAGATCTTGCTCTGTTCTTAGGTTTATAAAACTGTATGGTGTCCCTCATGGAAGTTAAAACTTATACTGAGCTTAATTTCTTCCATACCCAGTGTATTTGGATTATTCATTCAGATGATCTGCACCTATGTGTCATTATTTCTTGCGTCCCAGTGAAGAGGATTTTTTTTGTATTTCTAAACCAGGCTGATTCTTTGTTATGCTACAGCAGGGAAAAAAGGTATTACAACAGAAAGCAATTTCTTCCACAGTGAAGGAAAGTGCCTGCACATCACCTTGGGAAGTTACATATTTTTTGGTTAACACATAGCAATGAGTGTATTATGTGCTGGGATGAAACACAGGTAGGCAGACATAAATTTGAGTTGAAAAATAAATCTTTTTGTAGGAAACATGGCTAATGTGTGCTTGAAAGATGCATATCTGATATTTGCATGCAAACAGCCAAATTCATTCTATGCTGAGTTTCGGATTCCTGCCACTGTGCCATAGGCATGGTCTGGAATCCTGGGCAACCTGCTGATACTGTTTCCTGATGACACAGTTTATAGCTCAGACTGAAGTACAGACAATGGGATTATTCATGGTTCCTCTTCTCCACTGTGTTTTCCCATACTGATACCCTTCATCTGGAGAGCTTTGGCACATACAGACAGTGTAGCAGAGCTTTCAGTGAGGTGATCTTGTGGTCAGGTTATGTTTTTTCACTGTTCCTCTGCGTGTGTGCTTGGTGGGGGGACAGAGATCTGTTTAGACCTTGCTGTGTTAAAAGCCATTGAAAATTTTTCTTTCCTGTCCAGGCCTTGTGCTGCATGGCTCTTCCAGCAAGTGCCTCTCTAGTGTTTTCCTTGTGTTTCTACTGTTAATTTCCTACAGGCTGGGATTCAAGGTAGCATACGGAATGCGTCAGCAATGGCAGCATTTTTTTTTCCCATCTTCCTCTGCTTTAGACCAGAGGATTTAAATTCCTTTCTGGTTTCAGCTGAAAATTTTCCAGGAGAGGTATCAATCTCCAGCTAGTGCATTTACGCCTATAGGTATATAGGCATAAGATATATATATATATCTTAGGATAACCTTCGCTGACCCTTATACATAGTCCACAGTCTCATATGTATTTGTAAACCACAACTCAGAGGAATGGTTTTACAGAAACTTGTAATCTTATTTGTCTTGTCTCAGACAACCATAGTCTGATCTGTAGCCTGGTGTATAAAATGTTTATAAAAGTTGGAGACAAATTGTCTAGTATGAAATGGTTTATTTAGGTTAAAAAGATTGATAATAAAGACTCTTCCAGACTTCTCATAAAATCACCAGCTGGTCTGTCAGTTAGGGGAGAGAGTCTAGAAGTAGGAGGATGTGTTCATGCTTGAGATGACTGGGAAATGCTTCAGTTAGCTGAAGGAAATATGAAAGAGGTCAGGATCCTGCCTTAGACATAGTAGTCCATGAGTCACTGGGAAAGATGAGTGTGAGAACACACAGAGCAAAAGTTTAACAAGTCAAAAGAACTGAGAAGACAGAATAAAGCCTATGTTCCTCCAATAGCAAGGTTGCAATTAATAGTCAACAGAGACAGAGGCTCTGTTTCATTTTTGTAGCTTGATCTTGTTTTATTTTCAGCAGAAGCAGGTCACATTTTAGTATCAACTTGAGACCATCTGATCTGACTTGCTTTTTCCCCTGAAAGGGATTATTTTCCACTCTGCTATCTTTCAGAGGGCTAGCAGGTAGGAAATTTCTTTTAAAATTACAAAAACTTCATCAACTGGAAAAGATCTTCGCCCTGTCTCAAATTTAATTGAAACTGTTCAATAAGTTCAGATACCTTTGGGAGGGCTGAGGAACACACACACACAATGTGATCATATAAGCCTTGTTGCTGTAGGGAAACAGGCTATAGAGAACCTATGGTTGCCTGTCTCTCACCCACACTGCTTCTTGGAAATATCCTGCAGTATTTTTTTCATTGTCTAAAGAATGTGTATACTGCCATGTGGATAACCTGTTGTTTTTTCTACTGTGTGGTGCTCTTTACTGCATGGATGGATTACTTGTGTTGAGTAGAAAATATCTATTACAGTATGGAAAATTCAATAGTCTAACTCTGCTGATGATGCCTGAAGAGATGCTGTTACAATGTCAGAGAACCAAATCTGGATTTTTACTTATTTATTTAAAACCAAAACACATACCTACCTTACTAGTGGTAACACTACCAAAATAATATTAGAAGAACTATATTGCACTAAGACAAGCTTTTTGGAGATGCTATTTTGTGCTACCATGAGAAATTTCAGATATAAAATACATTAATTCAACCTGTTGTGTATTTCCATGATAGTATGGACTTTAGTAATATGGTCCCATGGTATGCAATCCTCCCTGTCCCATCTCCACCTGACTTCAAGAACAAATACTTAACTCATCTGAAATGGATAATAAATGAGGCAGGGTGAAGAAGGCAGTTGTTCAATATATCTCTTTATTTCCATCATTCAGTGGGACTAACAGGCCTTATTTATTACATACCCCCTGTGCCAAACACAGAACAAACTTGTATTAATCCCAGCGGAGTTGCTCATATGCATCAGCAGGTGCCTTTCACCACTTGGTCCAACTCCATCAGAAAGCTAGCTTTGGCTGGGGAAGGAGATGTCTGCCTGTCTTCCTTGGCTGACTTTGGCTAACAGCTTCTCTCTGTACATATCAGCTCCGGGCTGGAGTTAAGAGTCTGCTCAGGGAGAGAAGGGACCCTCTTCACAGTGCATGTGGATTTCAGTACATTCAGCATTCTGTGGGAAAGCCTCTCTACACTGAACTTGTCTCATCGCTCAAATCTATCTAAGAGAGCTACTGGAGGAGGAGATTACTTCGCATACTGTATATTCTCTGAAGCCCTGTAAGTCACAGTGGAGATGCTGTAGCATTTGGAAAGGTATTAGAGGAGCTGAGAGGCTGTGGGAGGAAGCAACAATCCCACAAAATTGATTAAAGATGTCTTTGGGGAAGAGTTTGGCTCTCTGAGCAATGGGTTTAGGACTGGATGACCCTAAGTGAAGGCTCTGGTACTCACTGGATAATATCGTCTGCTCCTCTGATTATCAAGCATCTCAGTCACTGGAGCGCTCTGTGTTGATAAAGTTCCTTTACTGAGGCAGCACTGCTGGAATTTTTCCTGTGTAGATTTTCATACGGCATGAACAAAACATCCCAGGCAGCCCAGCTTTGTCGTTGTTGCACATTCTGATACACTCAGCTGTGTCTTAAAATACCTTTGAAGTGTATGATGATAACTTAGAAAGTTCCTAAGCAGATTCTGAAAATGGCTGCATGTTTCCTCTTTGAACATGGCATGTGTGGTGGTGGAGCAAAATGCAGCACCCAGGAAAATTCAGATCAAAAGAAAGAAAGGGTAAAGTATGTCCAATTCCCATTCAATATTCTTGCATCTCCTCTCCATCTGTACTCTGTATAATCATGTTTGACCTTGTTAAAGTGAAGATACTGTGAGTAATTTATATTGGTAAAATGGGGTAAACACTTCCAAGGGCATTGTGGTTATTGGGGAAAAAACCCAAAACCAAACACCAGAGATTCTGAAAATCTGGACCTACTTTAGAGGAAGTTAAACCATGAGAAATTTGGAAGTAACTGCAAAAGCACAAGGTTTTCCTTAGCCCTCTTCAGATAGTATGGGATTCTAATGCAAATGAAGACTTGGGTTTATTTTTTGCAGATGATGTTTGGAGTTCTACAGTTCACAGAGGTTCAGGACAGGGAGGCAGATCCCAGCTGCTGTCCTGCTCACCTTAAATTCCTCCTCCTGCCACTGTTGTCACAGTACAACGCAGCATCATTTTCTGCTCTGCAAGAGGTGCTCTGTACTTCTGAAAAATCAGCCTGGTTATTCTACTGCTAACTCAGGAGACAGAGCACAATCTTTAGCCAGTGTTTGTAAGAATATGAACATAAATAGCTCTGTTAATGGTAAACCTGAGGGTGCCCAGGAAAGAAATGAAGAAGTCAAATGATATGAAAGTAATGGCAACAGAGCCAAACCTGAGTGTTTATATTATTTTTTTTTGTAAAACACTTACGTTTTTATGCATTACTACTTACCTAATTTAAGGCAGGACATGAAATGAGCAAGACAGAACACTTGGTGTAGTCACAGTTCCTGTTTTTTAGCTTTGCCTTGTAATTGTACAGCGTCTTACGGTATTTGGGATATTAACAGTTTTTAGAGGTACTAAGTATCCCTTTTTTTTTAAGGGTGAACAGTAAGAGGATGTCAAAAATAAATTGCTCACCTGTAATAGCACTTATTTTTAATGGATCAATTAGGCTTTGAAGGGAAGAATCAAGGGAGGTGGATGGGACGAGAAGGTGGCAGAGTTCACGGATTTGTTCTTGCTTTCAGTTGCTGTAGTGGAGGTCATCTGGTGCTTTGCTCTTGTCTGCGTGTATGTGTTGTTCTGTTTTAATTATGCTGGTGTCAGGAAAGTGAAATAGGTCCTTTGAGTCCTGCTTAGGACAGGATGCAGTTTTGGAGGTGGTGGGAAGACTAGGAAACTTAATTTAACCATTTTTTGCTAATACAGCCACAGAGACTATTTCTTTCCATGCAGCAGCTGCAGTCAAGGGAGACATTTGAATGAACAGCCTCATTGTTTTACAGAGGAAGGGCAGGACACCAGGATTTTCTCTCTGGCTTCTCCCCACACTGGTCCAGCAGAAACTACACTTGCTGGCCTCTGTGGACAGCAAAAAAGTCACTTGCTGTGCTGGGTGTTGAATGTGGGGGAAGCAGCTCTTCAGTGTATGGTGATTTAAGCAGTTTATTAGTATTTCAAGAATAATGGTGTCAAAGGCATGGCATCTGGCTCTGAAGATAGAGGATTTGAGGAGAGAATGTGTCTTTTGGTGAGATATTGTTGATTTCTCTCAAAAATTCTGATGGCTGCAGTTCCTCTTAGTACCTAGGTACCTTTCAGAGAGCACAACTGTCCTTATGCCTCTCTAGACTAGTAGGAGAAAAACTCTCTTTGTCTGTTGACCTCATTTCAAATCCCAAACTTCATTTATCTGAGAAAAAGTATAAGTGGTCATGGCTGACATGGCCACTTGGCAGATAAAAAAAAAGTGATACAGGAAATTCTGGGGCATATCTAAATATAGAAGTGACAAATGCATTCAGTAATATGTATTTTCAGGAAGTAAGAGTGTTGTAACACACTGCGCATAGCTAGTACCTGCCGCTACAGGTACAGAGCACTGTAAGTACATGATGCTCTTCCAAAGTCATTTTGCAGCTTTGGTGGCTAGGCAATGTATGGAAGGCTCAGGGTCCATTGCTGGGCAGGAGAAGTCTGTTTCTTTAGGCCAAAGGCCTTCAGGTTGTTTCCTCCAAATGACCCACTAAGGAACGTGGGTGTTGGAATGGATGAAACTTTTTTGTCTCTTCTGTTCCTTGGTATAAAATAGGGGTTTCAACAGAATAAATCTTTCAAGAAAATGTGCCATAAATGTGGAAAGGTTCAGTTTCTATCAGGAATGAATCCCTGACAAACACTAGTTGTTCCTTTTTGAGAATGTAGATGCAGTGCCCCATAAGAGTTGTAATTCAGGTAGTTCATGTCCCTGTCATCCTCTCTTGGCTTGGTCACCCACTGAATTACATTCTCATGATGTGCTGTAACCAGAGGACAGAATGATCCATTGCATTGGCACAGCAAAAATTTGATGCATCCAGGGATTTATTTTTTTTTTTATTAGTCAGTTCAATCATCAAAAGAGGGGGCATGAAATGTCAGCTATATAACTTCCACAAGAAAGCCTGGTAAGTTTCTGAGTAGAAATGTTCAGCCTGGGGTTTTTTTGGTGCATGTTTGTTCTAATGATATGGGAATCATTTGATAATAGATTGCTAGTGAAGGGCAGCAATGACTTGTGAATAGTGGACAAACAGGCTCCTACAGCACGTTTATATTATTCCTTGAATGTATGAACATGTTGCACTTTACTCTTGAAATCCTGTTGTTGGAAGCAAATTTTGAATGCACATAAAGCAGAGCCACTTGAACAGACTATCCAGTTCTGCCTCAGAGTAATTGCCACTTTGTTTATAATATGAGCAATGCTGGTGGCATGACATTAGACTTAACTGCATCCCGTTTTGGTGCTAACTAATATTTGCCCTTACACTAGGCATAAATAAGCTGGGACTTCTCTTGAGATAAAGCAGATACTGCATCTTTAATGGAACATAATAGGCATAACTAAGCCAATTGCCCTGCTTTGGGATTAGAATTATGTGATTTTTCTCCTACATTTAACAAACACTGAAAAGCACTAGAAGTCATTAGGCAATCTTCATAAACACCGAGTTAAAATAAAACAACCATTTGTCATTCTTTTCCATGCAGATTCCCCTCAAATACATTATCTATCTGTGAAGACAGTCATTTTGCTCTTGTGCATGGTGCTGTGGAAAGCCGAAAGCTTTCAACCCCTGACAGAGGTTTCTCAAAAATCTCAGTCTCTGCATGGTGGGGCTGTGGCTGCCTTGCTCTGACATGCCAAGCAGAGTGAGGGGAGAAATGTTTATGAGCAAGCAAGGAAGAAGGGCACCAAAATCCAAATTTGGATGCCTGAAATGAGAGACTTAAATATGTTTCTAGTTACCTCCCTGCTTTCTTTAAGCACTTATGTGTAGTTTTACATATGTAAACTTCTGGTTTAGCTCCTTCAGCAGGAATTTAAGCACCTACATTATGGTTTAAGATACTTAAATTAGGTTAGAGAATCTAACCAATGTTGTCTTTCTGATGGATCAGGCCTGAGGTCTTTCCTATGGAGACCGAGTTAATGATGGGCAATTAGCAGAAACAGCTATCTTAGTGCATAGTCACTTTGCTAGTAAAATCATCACAATGCGTGATCGAGCGACAGCCAAGGCATTCAACTTTGACTATGTTACCAACATCTGCCTTCATCACAACACAAATTAATCTTATGGGAGAGATCTGAAACAAGACTGCCTTTCCCACTAAATCCTTGAAGCACCACAGGTTCAGGTAGATGCCATTCTCCTGCATTGTCCATCTCTACTGAGCTTGCAGTCTTCCACTCCCCCACTTTCCCTTATACAGAGCACCTTGTGGATTAGATGTATTTGAAGATGTCCTTAAAAGCCTTATGTGGTGGACAACAAATGCTAGGTGGACACTGATCACAGCTTATGTGAAGTTAATGTGTCTTCTGTTCTTCATTGCCCTGTGGAAATCAAGCCCTTGACCATAACAAGTCTCTTGATTTCCTTACCCCTTGTTTGTCACTGTCCTTGTTTGTCAATCAAAAGTATGTCAGACAGACCAGTTCAGGGACAATACAGGGTTGCTTAAAGGTGTTGATGTCTGGGGAGGAAGGAGCAGAACCAGTATGTGAAGTATTCAAGGCCTGACTTTGAACTATGTGAATTTGTACCATGCAAGCTGCACCAGAAAAGGGAATGTGAGGTTACTGCAGTCACTCAAGCCTGGGCAGATATTTGTCATTCCAAAACCATGCTGTTGAGGACTTTGGTTGAGGGGGAGCATCAGGGAGGGGAAAATAGAAAATGGAATGTAGGTTCTCAAGATTGTGGTCTATTAAGAGGCTGAAGTGTCATCATCACAAAGTCACCTATTTCTCCCTCATGGAAAAGGTGGAAACAGGACAGATAACATTACCTCAGGTCTCTTGGTGTGAATTTTGCAGGGTTTGTATAAATCTGGTCCAGTGTACATCTATGCATCTATATTTAGATTGAGACTCCTGTGTTCAAGAGCAGACTGAAGTACAGTTTTGCCTCACTTGGGCTCTTACTCACACAGCACACAGCTCTGGGTTCTGCCTGGCCTTTCTGTAGAGCATTTCAGCTTGTTTTGTTACACAGTGCTGAACAGATGGGAGGCATCTGTCATCTCTTCAGTGCCTGTGTGGAAGTCCCTGCGCCCCATGGCTGCCGGCACTGACTGGGGGTGTGCATGGGTTTGACTCTGCAGGGTGTGCAATATTCTTCATTGTCCAACAGCCTCTCTGTGCCTCCCACCATGAAATGCTGCAGCAGAGGCATTTCTGAGGGTCTTCACTGGCATAGATTGAGCAGACTGATGCCTAGATGTCATATTTGAAAATGAAATTTGCATCTTGACTGATTTCTTTTTAATTTTACAGCATTTTCCCCATGTTTTTCTTCTCCTTGGCTATCTAGGGAAGTCCATGCCTTGATAACACCTGCCTGGAAATGCAGGCTGGGCTGGAGTTGATGTCTTGCTGACTTGCTTGGATCCATTCTCATCTCTTGGGATGTTCAGTATTAATTGTCCATTTTCTCCTTTTCTGAGCTTTTTTCTTTTCCTGCCAACCCCTTTGGCTGTACTGTCTCCTAACAGTGAATGCAGCAGACAGTTTTGTTCAAAATTTATTTCCCTGATGCCCAAAGATGGAGAAAAATAACAGAAACCTGAGTCAGCACCTCCTATAGTGGTGGGAAACTTCTGACTTGAAAATGGGAGGGGTTTCAGTGATCCCCATGTTCGAATGGTCTGACACTGCGATTAAGGGAGGCAAGGGTTCATTTCCCATCATGCTTCTTTGGCACTCGGTTATCTAACTCACTAAGGAAAATTCTCATCTGATTTACACATGTACAGTTTAGTGTGTCACTGGTTTAGTATCTTGTTTTGTTTTCTCTGTGACTAAAGAATTTCCCACCAGCAAGACCCAAATACAGCAACATTTGGGCAACATTAGTAAAATTACAAGGTGTCTTTCACCTGCGAGGACCCTCCCCCCACAAAGTCCTTTATGATCAGCATTAAGAGGTCATTCTTTCATACTTGCAGCCTTTATTGGGGTGAAATGCAAGCACTGTTACCAGCACTTAGTACGGATAAGCAACAGATTAGTTGGGGCTGCAGTATTTACTTGAGGCTGCAAGGATATAAGACTTAAGGAGGCCCAATCTGATCATTACTCACTCCTCAAACAAATGTCTAAGAAAGAGGTTGATACAGTCCTGTATCACTGGGTTTCTGTGTGGAGCTGTGAGCAGGGTTTTGGGGAGGTTGGTATGTAGGGAGGCCATGGGGGAGGGAAAGAGTATGTCAGAGGTGAGAAGAGTTAAATAGCTGTAGGAGGATGCTGATGTTCACAGAGCAGAAGCAGGGACACCTCCTCTGGCTATAGCAAAAGTGGCATGGCATGGTAAAGAAAAAAGGAAATGCAAACCAGAGGGTAACACTAAAACTATAGACTATGAAGTGCCATGGCCAGGGGCGGACATGGAGGGACCAACAATATACAAGTAGATATATTTTGTAAAGCAGCTTTTGGGGCTTTTTGGCTAAGGAAATTTTAGATAAAGTTTCAAATGTCAGGTCAGACCATGGGACAAAGCCATAACGTTGCAGGAGGCAAGGCCAGAGTGGAAGGTAACAGTAGAGAGCACGGCGATGTTAGCCTGAGCAGAGACCCCGTAAAAGGGCTTTGCTCATTTTACAGAGCTGCAAAACTCATGCAGAAGGCCTGTAGCAGTCAGGTACCTTTTGCAGTTGCATCCGCTGGACTGGGCATCCATATCCCCTTGGCACTTCATACTATCTTCTGTTCAGTGAACTCTTGCTATCCCACTTGGTGTGATAAAAGAAACTGCTAAAACTGGAGGCTGCTGAGTGCTGTGCTGCCTCTATTCAAATCTCTAATGAGCTCCTCCTTGTAGCTCTAGGTTTAATTAGTTTTCATTGCAATATTAATGATCCAAACAAACCATTTTAACTTTCCTGTTGCACAGCTGGAATCTTCTTATTTAGCATTCTACTCTATAAGGGAATCGCACCAACTTCCTTTCCCCTCCCCCATTTGTCCCATTAATATGCATTAAAATCACAGTCTCATTGGGATAGAGTTTCAGACCTGCTATAAAACTCTAATAATTTCTAAAAATGGCAAGGTTGAACTAATGACAGAGCCTCCTCCAAATAATACAAAGATAGATTTCTCCCAGAGTTTGATGGCAGTGATGATTAATACTTCATTTATTTATTTACAGTCTATCAGTGTTTACAAAGATTGGCTCATTCCTCTGAGCACACATACAATCTCTCTTGAATTCCATGGTATTACAGCAGAAATATCTAATCTGTTAGTCTTCAACAAAAATGCCTCCTTTCTTTCTTTCTTTTTCTCAGGAGAAGGGCATGCCCTGCCCTTCCCAGAGTAGATCTGAAGCCTGCACATCTCACAGTCTTCTCTTACCATAATGGAATAGGTGCATCTTGCATTTCCCTCTGAAATCCCTGACAGGGAAGATTTAGAGAAGAGTCTTTTTGTCACCTTCTGGTGTGTTTCAGCTCCTGGACTCATTGTGCTTTGTGGAGACTGAAATAAATTGGGCCGTAGATAATCTGGGTTCATTGTGTTGAAGGATGCTAGAGAAGACTAGAATCTTCCATGCTGAAGGACTGGAGTGGAGTCTTGCCAGTGCATCCTTTTTCCTGAGCCATAGAAATCATGGGAACATTGGTAGCAAGGAAGCTCCAGGGTCTCTTGTCTGACCTCCTTCTCAGAGCTGGTCTATTGGTAACACTAGATCTGGTCAGTTTTGGCTTGTCTTGTTTAGAAATTAACATTTTCTAGGAGCCTGAGGAGCTCTGCTCTGCAGATAGGCTGTCAGCAGCTGGATAAAAGGATTTGCTGGCCATACTGCACAAGCAGAGGTCAAGATGCAACTCTGAAGGTGCCAAAGAGATTTACTACTACTTGCAAAGAGTCATTTTCATGCAGACTTACTCTCCTAAGTGCTCACATTGTTTTTGAAAACAGGACTTTGGAGTGTGAGCATGAAGATAAAGGGGTGAGGTCTGATTGCTTGCTTTCACATTGCCTGCAGGGTCTAAGTTCAAGAGACCAATGAGTGACTTGATTGCAGAGTGCCAGCCCCATGGCCCAGGCAGTGGAGAGCTGGAAGTGCCTTATCCCAAGCCCCTGCTCTGGGAACCTGGCATAGGAATTCTTACCTCATAGCACAACCCCTAACCCTCCCCTTCTCAAATAGGTGTGTCCTTACAGCATTTTCCCTTATGAAGCCATCAAGCCAGATGTGAGCTAAACACACATAGCTATACCTAAATTAAGCACTTATGGTACTGTAGACTTACTTGAAAACCAAAGCAATTCAGTAAGTGCAGGAAAGAAGTTGCATCATCAAGCTGTCCTCTGGCTGCTCTTGGTGGTGGGAGAATCGTCCAGGAGGTAGATTGGGTACTGAGGGTCAAGGCTTCACTCAGTGGTCCCAGGGATCTCTCCAGCTGTGTAGGATTGTAAAAATAAAACTCCTCGCCTCCATCTAGCTGTGTTTAAACATAATTCTTTTCTGTCTATCTAGCTGACTGAACAGAGACCTTCAGTGGGTGGGTATCTTGACTAATGGGATTCATGACACATTTTCTTAAAACTTTTGTGATCTCACAGGGGAAAGACTTCACTGTGTGGATTCCTTTGCCAGAACATTTCTCTGCAGCAGAAATTTCTTGAAGGTTTATATCAATGAGCCTATTGTGGTAATGTACTTGTGCTGGTTTCCTTAATGTTTACGAGAGTTTGTCATTCATTCGTTGTGCTGAAGTGTAACTGTGAATGGTAACATACAAAAGCACATTGTTAACAAGCTGAAAGTATTTGTCCAAAGTGCTCCTGCTGCAAAGTTGTAGGTAACTAACTTGTTTGCTCCCAAGTGGGAAAAAGCAAGAGCAAGAGCATGTGCTATCCCTTCAGAAGTTTTAAGTAGAAGGGGGAGAGGAGACAGGGAAAGGAAAGATGCTATCTCCTTGCTCATCTGCAAAAAGTGGAGAAAATCCTCACATGAACTGAAAGCACTATCAGAATCATATCCTGACAGTGTGACAGTTACGCAGCCTGTCTTGTATCACTTTCAGCTAGCCGCAGCTTACCACACAAATGTCTCTCTTACTTGGTTTCCTTTCACTTAGTAAATATCTCTTTCCACCTCTGGGAACATACTGGTGCCTCCCAAAAGCTCAAATTAAATGGTTTTCCAAAACCAACATGTGCGGCAGATGTGTCTGTTAGCTAAAACTGAACCCAGAACATTCTAGCTTCTACTGGTATTTATGGTTAAACATGCCAGCAAGGTTTCAAACAATAAGAATATGTCCATACAGGTCAGTGTGGCTTATCTTGAATGAGTTTAACATTACTCATTTCACTGGAATTTAAGCCAGTTCATTTTACATCATATTGCTGTAAATTGCAGCAATGAGCCCATGGCTAGTTAGCATGGTTCAGTTGATACGTGATGGTGGTGATAAACTTGTAACCTAGTTTGCCACAGAAGCATATCTGACCACAAGTTTAGTGTGTTACACAAAGGTTTGTCATGAATAATTGAACCAAGTCAAACAGTATGCAAAGTTTTAAGCAGTATAACTTAGGGCTCAGATTGAGGTCTGAGTTCCTACAGTGTATGGGTTACCACATATCACTGCTTAGTTACTCAGGGTCTTATTGTTTTCTCTGGTCTGCCAACATGATTATGTGTGGTTTCTCCCTAATCCAGTTCTATCAGAAAAATGAAGTTTAGTTTAAGTTCTTACTGGGAGGACTTTCAGTCTGTGCTGTTTCTGCAGAATCAGGCTTGGGGAATCCAAAGGAGGCAGTAAGATCTGGAGTGGGAAGATGGGGCAGTAAGGTTAAGCCAGCAAACTGCTGGGCACTAACCTCCTGACTGGCTTGGCAGCAATCAGCACAGCATGTGTAATTGCAGCTTCAGTGACCTGCTTTGCTCTCTCTTCAGTCAGTCCCTTAGCCAAAATAGTGCTGTCAAGCTAAAATCAAAGTAACTATACCAAGGGACGGATCTGTTTTAACAAAATTGTTTTCTAAATTGATTTAAATTGGTGTTCAAACTGTGTGCATGGCTTCCTTCAATGACAGAAGTATGGTTTTACCTCTTTCTATTCCTGGTGGCTCTGCAGAGCCGAACCACCTGAGAGGGAACAGGCTTCTATCTCTCCATAGCTAGGCATTTCCACTAAAACTGAGCCAACTTTTGATAACAAAATTGTAATTGTCAGTGATGTTTCAATTAAGAGCCTTGGGTGACTTTCTGCTCCCAGACTAAATCACATGGCACTTAGAGAAACATCATTTTATCTCATACCAGAGCACCTTTCATTGCTGTCGGGGCTGACAGCATCCCTTAAAAACACAAGATTTCAGGAGAGCAGATGTTTCATATTATTTCTATTTGCTTGGCACTTTGAACTTTGCAACACCAGCCAGCTTCAGGGTTTTCTTCTGCAGCTGTGAATGTGAACTTATGTCATTTTTGGGGGGACTGAAGTCTGACTGCCTTATGCAGAAACCATTTAACTCCACTGTCCTCTCTTTAAATGAAAGAATAATTTCTTGTGCTAAAAGAAACGTAAAAATTTATGTGCTCTGGGGATAAGTTGGTATGCCTGCATTAAACACTGAATCTTTTGACTCTCAATAGAAACATTAGGGCCAGCAACTTCACCTTAGGTGTGGATGCACTGAAAGAAAAAAAACCCAGACACTGACCTGCGATTTCAGCAAAGGCATTTCTAAAGATGAATGGTACTGCAGGAGCTAGGTGCATTTATAGTTGTTTATGAATAATTAATAATTATAATAAAGGTGTAGGGTTGACTGGGCAGGCTTCCTGTTCTGGAATTGAAATCTTGTCTCAAAATCTTTAACCATTCAGCTTGTGATTGAAAGCTGCATGGCATGTCCACACTGCAGCTCATTGCAGGGAAAGACATGAAGCTGTCAATTGTTCCAAGAGCTAATGGGGGCATTAAAAATGTAGCAGCTTACTGGGGAGAAAGCAGGGTAGGTGGACAACATGTGTTACTAAAATATGCTGTAACTGGACTGTAAGTGGTCTCCACATATTCATGAATGATGGCTGACCTCTAGTCTGCTAGGGCACATGTGTGCATGTCCATCATGACAACACTCTGAACTTACTCCATCAGAGGCCCTTGGGAACATAACCCCTGTATCTGTCTCCAAATATAGCTCTGCTGGTCTGCAATATAAGGCAGTGGGGAGAGCTGCTGGACTGAGGAGCCATTTGGAAACTGTGGTGTAGTGATATGCACAGAGGTCTCTGTGCCTGGTTTGGTGACCTTCATCGCTAAGAGGCAAATGTCTGCAGCTTGTAAAAGAAAAAGATGCCTCTGAATGCCTTTCCACTTTTAAAAGCTCCTCAGTGCCGGCTCAGCAGAGCAAGTGAAACCCACAAGTGGCAGCGCTTACTGTACTTGCACTGAATGAATGTATGCAGCCATACATCTGGACAGGGAGGTATGTCCCAAGCAGGGGGCTGGGAATAATTCTTGGACCTGCCTGTGACTTAGAGCTAGAGCTTTGACCTGAGACAAACCACTAATTAGGAGCTGTTTCAAAGTCGGTTCCTGTGAAAATAAGGCCAGTAACCCCTCTCTGCCTCAGTGTCCTCCTTTGTAACCCCTTTGTAAAATAAGACTGTATAACAGCTCATAAGGGATTAGGGAAGACTCATTCATTTGTATTTAAAGTACATGAGGATCCTTGGAGAAAAGTCCCTTATTAGAGCAATAATGAATACAAACAATAATAACAATTCTGTTATCGCTGTGAAATTGCAGGGATTTGGTCAACATCACTTGACTACAGCTTTGTTTGTCCTGTAGATTACAATAAAGAACAAATCATCCTCTCTAAGTGTTTTTGAACATGGAGGATGAAAATGATATATTGCTATCTTTTAAAAGAAAATTAAAACCTTAACTCTAAGGTGTGTGTAATAAAATGGCACTTTAATTCTCTAGTGTGCCATGCAGGCTTCTTCTGTTAATTTATTCTCTTCTTTTCTTTTTGTGCTTCATGTAATATTCTGAAGTTATTAATGTGGCAATATATTTGACCACAAAAACCTGCCTTCTAGTGTTGTTAAGACTGTGAATTAACTCCACAAATGGAAGGCACTTCTGACTTAGAGGCAAACAGATCATGCTTGGGATAAAATGATTAGCAACATGACAGATATGCAAGAACTTCTAGGCAAAGGTTTTCCTAGATGTCTTGCCACGATGTATGGGCTTAGGTCTCCTGAGCCTGTGGGACACCAGCTGTCAGTAGTGTGTCTCTGAGATGCAGAGTGTGGTGCAGACACCTGTGAAAACCACCACCTGAGCTGCTGCAGCCCCTGGGACACAGCACTTGGTGCAGCTCATTCCCCGTGAACAGCACTGCCACTGCCATCCTTGGATACCTTCCAGTGCCAGAGTGAGGGTGCTAGGTGCCAGGTTGAGGTTCCTGCAGCACAACCCCCAGTGCACCACACACTGGCAAAATTCACTTGGTAAGGTGGCACCTCAGCCCTTAAATGACTTGGATGTCATCTGTCTCAGCTGGGTAACCCAAAACCCAGCAGCAGCCAACAGAAAGGCATTCTGTGGGATTGAATTCAGTTCAGTGCAATCTAGAGCAAAAACTCTTAACTCTGCAAACGCTTCCAGGACTAAGATGTGGACCTAGAAATGCCCAATCAATCTCATCTTGTACCCATGAGCTAAGTCATAAAAGGCTGACGGAGTGCTGTACATTGTAGTGACTGTAGCATCAAGTCCTGAAATCACCAGTGCCAGCCTAGATTGTAGGTACTTGTAAATAACTTTCCTCATCTGACTCATTCCTTTATTCCTGTACTTAGGCATTTGCAGGACTCATCTTTCATCAATGGTACAGTTTACACTGAATGCAAATTAATGGGCACAAGTTCAGTGCTCCCTGTCTATGGGGCTTTAGCAATGAATGGCAAATTCATTGGAAAAAGAAACAGGTTTTTGTTAGTGGTAGTTGCTAGGATTAATACCAGGCATGGGGAATGGGTGTAGTTAAGGAGATCAGGGACAAGCTAAACCAAGTGGTATATTCTGCACATGGCATCAGGAGTTACTGAGGCCTTGGCTCTGCTGTGGATGCAGCACACACTCATGGGGTAGCCTGGAAAGGCTGTCCCTACGTAAACCCATTCTGAATACTGTCTGTGGTAATTGCTGTCACAACAAAAAGGTCATAAAAGTAGATTAGAGAAGGTACAGAGAGATTAAATAAGTAGGATTCTTCAGCCTAGAAGAAGGACAACAGATAGGGATTTTTTTTTACCATTTCCACAATCTAGGAACTACAGGCCACACAATAAATACCAGCAGAAAGATAATTCTAGCCACAGTCAGAGACAGGATATTTTTTCTGATGTTCTTGCAAGACACTGAATAATAGGGTTTGCCTGGGGAAGAGGGTTGGGTTTTACACTGATCATCTGGCAAAAAGACAAGTCAAATGGGTGCACTAAGGACCTCCCTGAATCTTTTTCTTTGGCTCACCTGCTGAGGCACATCCTGATGGATGTCAGACTGCTATGAGGAGGTTGGGCTGAGCCATGGTACCTGCACCCATCTGGATTTGGGGGCCTGTCCCCTTGTGTGGACAATGCAGCCCCTACAGAGGGCTGCAAAACAAAGTCTGTCTTAGATAGAGGCTGCATAAATAGTTTCCATCCTGGCAGTTTTACTAGGTAGCAGATGTCTAGATGTAGGTGGGCAGGGATTCTTGTCTTTAGTAGTATTAATCAAAGATCTTCTAACTTGCAGCATTTCTCAGAAGCCTAATTGCTAATGGCAACTTCTCATGGCTACTGATTTTTCCACCCTCTTTTCAGGCCTTGCTGCTCAGATCATTGGCTCCAGCACTGTTGTGTGAGTGTTTACCTGATACCCAAGCTCTCTGAGTCTTGGCACAAGCAAGAGAGAGGTCGGCTGGTGTTGTCTTTGCCAGTGGCTGGGCAGAGGTAGGTTGCATCAGCCACGGCCTTTGTTGGTGTCGTGGTTTAATGCCAGCAAGCAACTAACACCACGCAGCCGCTCTCCCCTTCTCCCCCCCCAAGTGGGATGGGCGAGAAAATTGGGAAAAAAAAGTAAAACTCATGGGTTGAGATAAGAACAGTTTAATAGAACAGAAAAGAAGAAAGTAATAATGATGATAACAACACTAATAAAATGA
>JANZLQ010000100.1:22364249-22397585 GCA_026212715.1 Elanus axillaris
AGCAGCAACCGAAAACATCAGAGTGTTATCAACATTCTTCTCATACTGAACTCAAAACACAGCACTGTACCAGCTATGAGGAAGACACTTAACTCTATCCCAGCTGAAACCAGGACAGTTGGACTTCTGGAGAAGGATGAGGTAGGGTTAAGGCAAATTTTTCATTTGTTGAATGAAGAGTTGAACTGTACCTACTCATCCCCCTCACTGCTTCCAGGCAGAGAGCTGCTGAAGCGGGGTCAAGCCACTGCCACCCTCTGCTCTGTCCTCCAGCCCTTGTACTAAGCACACTGAGAGCTGAGGACACGTGCTTTTTCTAGAGCTGTCAAATGAACAGTGAAAGGAAACAGGCTCAAAGGCTCGTTTAACAGGAGAACAGCACCTGTCTTTTTAGGTGAAGGCAGTGCATTTGCTTGTCACTCCTGTCAGCAGCATGGGCTCTGCCCAAAAGGCCCTTTAGGCACCTGATTATGTAGGAAGGGGAGCTATGCTGTCACGCTGCGACACCCCACCAGCAGTGCTGGCAGGCCGAGGGGTGAGGGGAGGCGGGTTAGGTGTGGGTCCTGGGGGATATCGCTGCCAGCGCTGCTCAGCACCCCTCGCTCAGGCAGGGCACGCCGCCGGCCCTGCTGTTTCACATAGTCCTCCGCCTTCTGGCCACTGTGGGGGAAGGAAGGCATCGGCACAGGCAGATTTTCTCTATGAGGATGACTGGGCACATATCTCTTTAGTTCATCTTTCTGGGTGAAACGCTGTTTCCTGACTTACTTTGAAGTAAAATATAACACCCTTCGCTTATGTGAACTCGTTGCTTGCGAGAGATGGCACCCTGTCTTGCTCAGATTTGCCAACGGTTTCAGTGTCCACCTTCTCTCTTCCTCTTCTTAGCATAGCTCTAAAATCACCTTGTGTTGCAGTGGTCAGGAATGACGCTTGTGTGTGAAAGCAAAAGCTTACGGCAAAGGCAGCCCGGGGGTACGGTGCTTGCCTGATATAAGGAACTAACCATCTGCTTTGAAATTTCTAAATATTGTTTAGCAATCCTGTTTGCTTTGAATGTTCTTTCAACCAAAGACTGGTGCCTGAGTTGCAAAGTTCATTCCATGCATCATGCATCATCAGCACTGAGAGCACAGCAGGATTGTTCACAGGGCTTCCCAGGCAGAGGGACAACTTTTTGATGTTTGCTTAGGAAGGCTGAAATGAAGTGACTTGAAGGGGAATGTTTAATTCTTTTAGGCACCTTTGATCTGATCCTATAAAATCTTAATCTGCTCATATTTCCTACTGGAAAATTCGCAAGGAGTCAATGGAAATAGACCCAGACCTGCAAAGTTTAGAAGATGAACAATGGCTCAATGACTTTGGTTGTTTTGTTGCTCCTAGTTTTCCCTTTATTCTTTCTTTTATTTTAGGACTTTCCCAGTATCCCCACTTCCTTTACATCTCCTCTTGCATGTATTTTGTTTGTATTTCCTCACTTTGGAGATCTCGGCCATTGCTGGGTTTCAGTCCCCTTTCTGGGGGTCAAAGTCCTGCCACCTCTCTTCAGCTGTCTCAGTACTCAGTGCCTGGGCTCAGCCGGTCAGGAAGTTATCCTCTCTCATCGGGGTGCAGGACTGTGTTCTGAGACTGATTCTTCCTGCAGGAAAAAAGGCATTTCAAATCTCCTAGAAGTGTCTGCTAACCTCTGTTGATGACAGCGGGAACCTAGATGGCCAGTTTAAACTTGTAAAAAGCCAGCACTGGCTGTGATGGATTCCGTCCACTGGATCTCATCTTCTTCCTCACACTGGATATTTTGCACTAGAGCTTTTCTCTCCCTCACATTACGGATTTGTGAACCGTCCATGCATTCAAATGCTGAAACAAATGTTCTAGAGTGTCTCTGTCCCCTGAGGGTCAACTGTTGCATTCCTGCCCCCTCATCATCATCATCATTATCATCATCATCGTCATCATCATCGTCATCATCATCATCACATTTTCTGTTTATAGAGCTTCAAAGTTTCCCAGAGATCCACCTTGGGGATGGAACATACCAACAGTTAGTGCGTAACAACCCTAGACAACAACTTAAGACAGATAAATGTACCCAGTTGCAGCTGAAGACAAGATTTTTTTTGGCAGATAATAATTGCAAAAGTTATTAATTATTATTGGTGGCGTTTATGCAGCTCTAGACTCAAGAGCAATAGGCACTTTTTAAATACTACCAATAGGTAGACAAAAGTGCGAAGGCATTATTATCTGCCTTGCAGAAGGCAGAATGTGCTAATAAAAATCCTCCCTTGGAGGTTTTCCCATCTAGGGCTCAGCATAAGCTGATGAATAGTCCACAATTCTGGAAGAGAGCTGGATTCTCTTCCTGGCTTTTCTACAGGTTCCCAGCATAACCCTGAGGATATAGTTTAGTTGCTCTGAATCTAACAACACATCTACACAACATGTTGTAGATGTTTAACTAAAGGTGAGATCTGGAAAGCGTTCCAGTAGAAGTATTTGATATAATCTGTGTGTTTCACAGTGTGATTTTATTCAAATTGACGGTTGTTGGGGTTTTTGTCTTAAGGAACAAGACCAGGTGTACGTGAGCCTGGATTTATAGATCATCTTCTCTGAGTGCAAGATTAGGTGCTTGCTTACTCTGGTACAGGCCACAGTGGAAACCCCTAATATACTTGATGACTATTATTAAAGTCTCATGGACTTCACAAACTAATGTAACTCAAAGAGTAAACATAAGGACTGTGTGACTATATCTGAAGTATCCTGTGGAAACAGTGAATCTGCAAATGTTTTTTGAAGGCAGCTATGAGAATTTGGTGACTGTAATTTTTTACATTGATGCCAAAATATATGGCAAAGCTGTGAAAGGTACAAAGGAAAATGTGAATCAGGGCACTGGAATTAACCATACATCAAAGCATCTAATGCTGAACAATGTAAAAATATTGTTGTTTAAATAACATTTTATTTTTGCTCATTTCTATTTATACCACCAGTTCCTTGTTCTATTTGTATTTTCTGCTCTTGCATTACTAAACATAGAAGTTTTGTATTTGTTTCTTCAATTTTTTTCGCTAAAAATCTGTAGACTTTCAGAATTGGTAGAGATATTTTTTCTACTGAGATGTTTCATGTTTGTCATGCTCAACAAGGCTGGAAAAAGACTAGTCCAAGGTCTCATTAGCATCTGTTCTGTGAGGACAGCACAAACTCCATCTTTAAACCAGTAAGCAAGCATAACATGTTCCAGCTCCCCCTCATGTCTCTGGAAGGGCTTCTGTTGATTGGAGCTGGCTCAGCTGCATCTGCCAAACTGCTTCTGCAGTCAACATCAATTTCCAAAATATCCAGCTTCCCTGCATCACATTGAAATGTCGGAGGGGCTATTGTCCTTTGACAGGGTTGGAATATTGAAATCAATGGGACTTGTGATCCCAAATGACATGGATACTGTTGACAGTGTCATCAGTGGAGAAATCAAACCTTGCCTCCTTATTCAGGCCTGCCTGCATACACAGTCATTTTCTTAGTGGATTTCAGATACGCCTTAGATTTGGGAGTTACTGCTGTGTTTTCAAACAGCAGTACTTTCTGTCACTAACAAAAAGATTGCAGTAAAAATGCACTTTGAGCTTGCAGTGCTTAAATGCTTCAGTGTGTGCACTACATTGTGGCTAAACTCTTCTGCTGAAATCACTGAGAATATCCATACGAGTGACCTTATGGATTTGCTTAGAGCCTTGATTCTGCGAACATGTTTAGTTTTGTTCCTAAGAGAAGGGCCCCTGATCTCTGCAGAAAGATAATTAATCACATACATGGTTGTGGGATTAGAATTTTTATCAGCAATAATTTTATTATTTGTTTTATCTGAAAATGCCTTTACAACTTTTAAGGAAACCAGTTGTAACATTTTTTTTAAAAGACAATATTTATCTCTTTATTCCTATTGTGTTTTTCTTCAAATATTTGACAGCATAAATTTTCTAATGAGTTTTGCAGACTACAAACGTTTAAAAAGTGCCTGAAGTCAGTGGTTCATATGATCATAATTCAAACCACATGCCCTTTCCTTAATGGAATGAGATTAAAGAAGAATTCTTTGTTTGCATTTGCCAGTTTATTAATACCAGCCACTTTAGTACATTTTGTGCAGTGGATTTCAGTCCCAGGAATCACTTTACTCCTAAGAGTAGCGTCTGATTACCTGGCACTCATCTGGTTAATCCTCATTAAGGGGTTGTGACATAGTTTTTAGGCCTGAGGGATTCTTAGGGAGTTCTCTGATGCTGTCTTCCTATCTACTCCACAAATCTCACTGACCTTGTTCTCCAAGTTCAGCTACAGGGAAAGGATGAAGATTCATCCCTAGTTTTCCAGTCCACCCAATTCCCTAGGCAGATTGTGCCAAGGAACCTTGCAGCTAGGTCCTGGGCTGTGCTGACCAGCCCAGGTGTACTGCAGGCAGAGGAGCTGGGACTGATTTCTGCAGCGAACCCACACAACTGAGCTCTGTTTCCAGCTGCCACATTTCTGTTTTCTCACTTCTCTGCAGCAGTTGCTTTCTCTTCCTCATTTGACTCCTTTCTTCTCAGTCATTATTTAGCACTGTTCTGCAGAGAAGCACATTTGCTATCTTTCGGCCCAGGTTTTTAGCTTTTCTTGGCGTTCCTGTGTTTGCATGAATTCTTCCCACTAACACTGATAATCTCAGTGCATCACCATCTGTTGGCTTGTTAATCTTCCATTCCTGACATTCAGCAAAACCGTGAACAATTACATATTGGCTTTTTCTGAAAGGCTGGGCATGAACTTCTAGTCCTCTCTCTAGTGCTTCCTGTTTTACTGAATGCCAATTTTAGATTACTTGCTTTTCTTAAATATTACTTAAAGTCATATCACTTTAGAAATACAGTATTATAATTCCTCGGATTACTGGAATGGGAAACAGGCAAAAAGCTATGTTGCTTTTTGCAGTTAACTGGTGCGCTCTGATCTGCTAGCGGGCTGAAAACAGGTTAGGCAATTGTTTTTGCCATGGCTTGCATACTAGTGGTGCGCATTTTTCTGCCAAGATATGCAAAACTGAATTATTTGTCAAAACCTATTGTGGTTTCCAATACTTCTTTTCTAAGAAGGGTTTTGAGCTAGGAAAAGAGGTGGTTTGAGAAGGAGGAAGTGCAAATTTAAATTCCTTCCCTGTCTGATTCACATAGGGGCTGAAACCTCTCTCCTATAGCCAAGCTGGCCTTCCCCTCACTGTCCAGTACTGCTTCAGAACAAAACCATGCAGGCAGACATTTTGCACCTGTTGTGATTTAACCCCAGCCAGCAACTAAGCACCACACAGCCACTTGCTCACTCGTCCCCCCTCTCAGTGGGATGGGGAAGAGAATCAAAAAAAAGTAAAACTCATAGGCTGAGATAAGAACAATTTGATAACTAAAGTAAAATAAAATATAATACAAACCATAATGACAATAAGATATTATAATAATAATTTTAATGAAAAGGAATATAACCAAAAAAAAAAGAAAAAAGAAAATAAAGCCCAAGAAAAGACAAGTGATGCACAATGCAATTGCTCACCACCCACTGACTGATGCCTGAGAAGTGACCCACCCCTCCCAGGCAACTCCCCGCCAGTTTATAGACTGAGCATGACGTTCTATGGTATGGAATATCCCTTTGGATAGTTCAGGTCAGCTGTCCTGGCTGTGCTCCCTCCCAGCTTCTTGTACACCTGCTTGCTGGCAGAGCACAGGAAACTGAAAAAGCCTTAATTTAGGATAAGTGCTACTTAGTAACACCTAAAACATGAGTGTGTTATCAACATTATTCTCACACTAAATCCAAACCACACTGCACCAGCTATTAAGAATAAAATTAATTCTGTCCCAGCCAAAACCAGGACAGCATCCCTGTATTTTCTGAACACAAATTGCAGTGCTATGAGTTTTTGAGATAATCTGGATATGTTTTGGAACTTCAGTGACTGCTGAGGAATAAAATTCTTGTATTTTCTTCTGCTGTGCTTCACTGTTCCCTCTTCTTGGCCCACAGCAAGTGTGCTCTGTGAACATAAAATAAAACCCCACGTAATTCAGGCAAACTCATTAGCCTATAGCAACTTTTAATGTTTTATCTTTTCACACTCCCCACCCAGAGATAAGCCCTCATTGAACCCCACAGCTACCTCTGCAGTACCAGCTGTACTGCAAAATAACACAATTTCCCTTTGTAAAACATTGGTATTCCCCAACATCTTGGGGGAGTCAGCCCTGCAAACATTGCCCAAAACCTATGTCCCAGTTGCAAAGGAAGCTGGCACAGGACAGGGCCGGTGGTTCTGTGGAAACTTCCATGGAAATTTGTCCAATGTGTTCTGTAAAATGCAAAGGATTGCATGAAATCTGGATGGAGGTGTGGGGAGCTGGAACAAAAATCATACTAGCTAGTTCATCTTGTCTGTGGTGGGGTGATAGAGTGCAAAGGACTCTGAGAGCAGCCATGTGACACCTCTGGGTTGACTAGACTTCTAGCTGCTTGGGCTCTCATATGATACCCTAAAAATAGTACCTTATGCTTTCCATCATTGCTGTCCAGCTATTTTAATTAGCCTATGGTCTCTGGTTTTTGCTTTGTGATTTGTAAATAGGAAATATTTATGCTAGGCCAGTAACTCCACATTCCTCCAACCTCTTTTCTTAAATTAGATGGATTATAGCTATGTTTATAAAATACCTAATGCCTTTGTCCTAATACCTCCAAATGTCACTGGCTTCTACATAATGTTTTTAAAGAGAACTAATTCTTAGATCACTCAGACTATTTACAGGCATTTTTTTTCCCCTCATCTGTCACAAGTGTGCTTATTTCTTAACATTTAGTTGAAGGACTGATTCATTGCAAGTCTTCAGACAGGCTGAACCTCTCCTGCAAATTGCAAAGTGCTGTCAGTTCCTGACTATTTCACTGACAATTCCTGATGGGAAGGGAAAGATATCTAAGATAAATCAGCGCCCAGAGGGCAGATAGGTACATAATGTGTTTTTTTAGCTATTTTAGATAGTACAATCAATCCCTTTGAAAAATTGGCCTGGGTAGAACAGTGCTTTGCAGGATTAAACCTTTACTTGCAAAATAATGTAGCCATCTTCTGGTGTTTAGCATTTCCTGTAGTAAGTTTCTTTTCTGCCACATCTGTCTTCCACTCTTGGTAGAGTGTTTAATAGTGAAACAGTTATAAAAAAGCGTCTTTTTTGTGGTTTTGCAGATATGATCCATGCATGTGAGGCGGCTGCCTTACTGGCAAAAGCAAGCCTTTACTCCTGTCTGAAGAGTCAGTTTGATTTGGGGGGAATAAGTAGGATGTAGTTATGACTGACATCCTTGCCAAAACTGTCACTGGGGCTGTGTCTTTAGGGCCCTTCTAGCCTATGTTCTGTCACTGAAAGACATAAGAGGGCTGCTGAGCCCCAGTCTGGTGCCACGGCTGGGCACCTTCCAGAGATTTAGGATGAATGTTTGGGGTGGGCATCCAGACAAGTCATCTCTGAGTCAGCTGAGTCCGAGTGGTATTGATGGGGCAGCAGCAGGGAGAGCAGTTCAGGCTGTAGAAATTCTTTTAAGATTAAATTTAAGGTCGTATTCACAGATGGACAAAAAGATGGTGGAACCAATATCTACCAGCAATCACAAATGCATTCAAAGCTGAAATGTAGCAAAGTTTGTTGGTTTCATGAGATATCAGATTTCAGAGGAGAATCATAGCATTTTTGTTGTTGGAAAATAATATCTTTTACTACTTTTGGAGGGCTGGATGAAAATAATTTTGATATTGTATTATATTAAATACCATACTGTAAAATTCTGAAAGGTGAGATCAAGGAAATATTTCTTTTTGATTGAACCATGATAAAATTTCTTCCAGAGCTTCCTTTTGCAGAGGATTTTTACTTCATCAGGCTTCATTCAGAGCTGCAAAAAGGACACACAGAGAAAGCTCCAGGGGCTTCAAAAATCAGAAATTCTCTCCTTGTCAGAGCTCTAGGAGTCCCCAGAGTTGGGACCAATGGAACTCCAGCTAATGACAAGGTTTGAGCCCTAAGAAGCAGCCCTGGAGAGAGGCTGTGGATGAGTCCTGCACCTGCCTCATTGCACAAATTCTGCACTAGGGGTGGTGGATAAGCAGCCCTTCCAGCAAGGTGGAGAAGTGGCTTCATGGGAAGAGGCCACAGGACTGCTACTGGTTCTCAGGTGCTGAGGACCCTTCTCTCCTCACCTACATCTACTCAGCTGGGTTTGTCAGTATATAACTTGGTTCAAACCAAGTGTAAGGGGCTAAACCCAGAAGAGGATACAGGCAGAGTGGAATATGATAGAGATCTACTTGTCATTTCCCCTGATACCAGCTGTAGCACAGCCTGCATTGGCTAACAGGAGGTGCTGAGCAAAACGTGCAGCCTTGATCTTGTTCCCCTTTGGGTGAGAAAATACCTATAGCAATAATTGAGACATCTTCCTCCCTTAGGACCCTCAGGTCTCTGCTGCCTCCTGGAGATAGGAAACGGGGCAGGGGGAGGCCTGACCAGAGCTTTTGCACAAAATCTAGCTGCAGGAGGAAGCAGTGGTGCTTTCACATTTAGTAGAAAATGTGCAGATGCTCAGGGAAGTCCAACGCCTCCTAGAGGAGAATGCAAAACTGGAGACCTCAATTAATTTTCAGTCATCCTCTCTCCTTCAACAAGGTGTGAAATGCAAAGACTGCAAGAGGAGGAACAAGTGGAGCACCTCCTCTCCAGAAGCTGGGAGTATTTCCATCATCAGAGGAGGTGTGCCTTCAGATCAGCTTGAGCATGAAAGAAAGGGGTTCGGGTCCAGGTTGCTGACATGCTGCAGGAATGGGATAGAACTGGCAGCCACCTCCCCATCCAGACAGGTCTTATGGTGGTGGATCCCCCTTGCTGGAAAACAAGCCAGGGGGCTTGGGTTGTCCCAAGGAGGCAGGTGGAGCAGCATGTGGTTTGCACCATGACTCCTTGCTTAGCACGGTATTGCTGCTGCACTCTTGGGCACAGCCAGAAGCAGACATGCAGGTGCTATAAACCGAGAAATGCAGGCCTTGCAAGTCTTCAGGTAGGGCACAACATTATCTCCCTGCAAGTGTGGGGCTCAACATGCAGAGCAGATGAAGGTGTTGTCCTGCTGTGGGATGTGTTCTAGTCCTTGGTTCACTGCTTTTGTTCAGCTGATATGACCCTGGGTCTGCTCTGTCCAGACGATGCTCTGTACCTATCTGTCCGGTGCCCAAAGATCAAGTTATTGCTCTCACAGTGATAACAGTCAACAAATCATTCAGTCTGTGACTGCCAGGTAAGAACTGAACCTGCATTGCTCTGCTGGACAAAAAGTGCTGTAAACAAACAATTGAAAACTCAATACAGTCATATTGCTCTCGTGGGTCATTAAATAGGTCCCTTGCTCATTAATGCCAGGAGAATTATAAACCATTTACTTTCTACAACCAAGGTAGTTTGATGCTTCCATTTTCCTAGTCTAGAGTGGCATGTTTTCATTTCTGTTCATAATCAGTTCCACTTTTTGGTTTCCATGTACCCAGGACTTTTTGCATGTGATTGGTCCATTGACCCCTCGGGGTCTGCATACTGCTTCTCTGGGATTTGTGGCTAAGGTAACAAAGGAAAAAGCTGTCTCTCTCAGTAGGGCGGAACTCCATTTATTTCCCTGGAGAAAGTGTTAAGGGGTGGGATACAAGTTGGAAAAGGCTGAAACTACTGCTCTTGCATAAGGCTCTCATGTCTGTATTCTCAGCCTTGCCAAGCACACAAAGTTTCAAGTGTGTGTGTGTGTGAGAAAGATGGAATTCATTATACATACATTCATTTTCCATTGAAATATTTGTGCAAATTGCATACTCATATAAATTTAGAATTTCAGTCCAAATTGCTGTCTACAAAAGTTCGGTGTGATTTCTTATTGCTCTACATTCTCTGAAAGGAAGCAGCAGGAATTTTTGCTTTTTAAATTTTCTGGGAGCAGGATAACAACATCTAAGTGCCACTGGGTTGTGTTTGCTGTGTGTTATTCAGTAATTTTCCCCAGAAGTGGTTTTATTTTAATGACAGGCCATCTGATCCCAGAGTCTCATCTGAGCACTGAATTTGCAAATGTATGTATTTATTATCATCATATTTGAATAAGCATAATGCCTATCCCAAGATTTGAGTCATGATGAGTAATGTTAACCCCAGCTGCTTTCATGTGAGAGGCCTGTTCTGGATTTTCCAAGCAATCAGCCACCCTTCCTGCACTAGCAGTTACAGTTCCATGAGGGTCTTTCTAGTTGCAGTTCAGGCTCTAACCAGTTCACAAGTTCATGGGCTTACAGAAAGCAGGGCTATACCTGCCTCTTTTCATTGACAGCAGGGATGGGTTTATTTTTAGCACAACTATTCCAGAAATACATTCCACCCCACTTCAGAAATATGTGGGAGAGACGTACACACATATACAGACAGTTTTGCCTACATTAGTGGCAGTGGGTGCCTGAAAACTACTTTTCCACTATCTGTCATCCCAAACTTTTATTCTTTTTCAGTGTGCACCAGTTCTCTCCGATGTCTCAGGTCACAGGTGCCGTGACTCACGATGCACCAGATCTTTGTGCATGAGTGCTCTCATGGGTGCAGGCTATGGGTAGCTGTCAGAAGTGTTTAGTGTGGGGCCAGAACTTAGCAGAAGCTCCCTGATGTTTGGCAAGACCAGCATTCAGTTTGGGATGAATTAGGAGAAGCACTTGAGCACCAAAAGCCCAGACCAGGAGTTCAGGAGAGTGAGCTTTGCAAAATCTTCCTGCTGGGATCTAAGGTGAATGATACACCTCTCCCAGGTGGGGAATTCAAAGCTGAAATTTGCTTTGGAGAAGGCAGGTCATTGTCTATCCAAGGACTGGTAACCTTAGGCTGCTCTTGGATCGCAGAGAGGATTAGTTCATCACAAGCCTCCTGGTGCTTATTGATTCTCAGGCAGCAGATACCACATGGCTGTTGCCTTGCTTATGCTGTAGCAATACAATTAGCAACCCTTTTTAAAATGCAAATGAATACTGGGCTCACGTGGAGCCCTGCTCTGCCATGGAAGCAGGAGTTGGGCTGTAATCGCAGGAGATTCTTCTCTTCATTTTGCTGCAGGCTGTGGCTCAAGTCCAGCATGATGCTGAGACCCAAGAGTGCCCCATGACTTCAGTAAGGAGCTCTGTGCACTCAGCATGGCACAGGATGCAATCCGTTGTTTACATCTGTAACACAGAAACTTAGTTTTTTGACTTCATGGCATATTTCCCCTATTATTCAACATCCTATTGCAGCTCGCCAAATGAAATCCAATGCTGGCATGTGCCTCCCAGGAGGGCGGCTGGTCTTGTTTGCTTTGGAAGGACGGTGGAATGGGGTACTTACTCCAAGAACACTGGATACATTTATCCAGCCTTGATGATGAAATGAGCTATTTATGAAAAAGCACCATAGGATAGTAATGTGTCACTCCTGCATACTTGTTACGCAGTATTTTTAATGGTGACCTTAATTAAACATTTTGACTCCCACCTGTAGTTACAAAAATTACAGTGCTTTAAAGTCTGAATCACTGGCAGTAGCGAGCCAATCACACAGCATTACTTTCTGTATTAGTTATCTCTGAAGCATTACCAATGGCGAATCTGAATGTAAAAATAGCTGATGACTGTTTGTTTCATCTGTCTGTTACTTGACACCGCATGGTTATTCCAATACGTATGTTTGCCTCTTCCCCACCATGATCTCCGTTTGGTTTCCCCTTGCCTGATAACTATTTAAATACATTTTACTAACTTTGGATTCCTTGCTCACTTCACTTCACCTGGCTGGGCAGGTCTGCGAGGGCTCGAGGGTTACCTCCTCCACTTTTACTATTTTATTTATTTTTCAGTGCTTGTTTCTATTAAGATAACCATGTTCAGAAGGAGAGTCTGAAACACATAAATAAAGGGACATGCTAATAGTAAGCAGGCTGCTGTAAAATGTGCTGGGGCTTTGACTTAAGGGAAGAAAGCGCAGCACTGCACTGTCCCTGATGAGGAAGCTGGAGCACGGAAGGTAAGGGGGAAGTGTATGGGTGTTTTTAAAGCAGGGAAATGAAGAATGGTGGTGTCTGAGTGTGTGAATGTGTGTGCACTCAAAGATCAGTTGTGTAATTGATCAGATAAGAAAATTCAAACAGCATTTATATCTTTTTTTTCAGTGATTAAAGGTGGAAAGTCCTTTCATTTGTCCAGCTTTTTTCTACTCTGAAAAATGCAGGATTGTCTCTGAACGTCTGTGTGTAGAAAGAGACATCCATATAGATTTGTATGCAGTGATTACTTTTTATGACACATAATTATTTGGTAAAAGGTTATGATGTTTTTAAAAGACCACTAAATTGCTACGAAGCTCCATTTAATTGTCCTCCGCATTGTGCTGTAAGCAACTTTAAGCAAATATGCATTGATTTTATTTTCCAGATGATTTCCTGCCTACAGATAATATACTCTTAAAAATTTTAGTGATTTGTATAGGGGTTTGAAGGCATTTTTATTTCTTTTTTTTTTAAATATGAAGAGAATAATTTAAATATTTTATAGAGAGTAATTAGTATGCTACGGAGCCTGAAAAAGTAAAATAGTTCAAATACCTAGGCAGTGCTAAGAGGCCACTATAAATGACTGTGACTATGACTTGTATCCAATTTTAATCAGTGGAAAATTTCTTAAATGGTATAAGCTTTTCTGAGTCCAGTTGTTGCAGAACTTCTTAATCTGCCATCCCAAGGAACTGCGTTTGTTTAGCCTAGCTGCAGAAATCAGCAGCAAAGTAAGAACAGAAATAATTAAAATTGAGCTTGAGAAGCCAAACTACTTCTGGTTTTTAAAATGGCCTGTGAACAGGCAATCCGATTAAATCCGAATAGGGAAAAGTGTTCCAGCAGCAGGACAAAGTGACTGGTTCACAATGACTTTGTACGGTATCAGCTAGAGGGTTCCTCACTAGTCCTCTGCCATTGCTGGGAGGGAGGCTAGGGAGAAGGAAAAGTGAGAAGAGATAAGATGGAGAAATAAGCTTTCTGAACAGGATCAAAGCCCATGGCTCTTTTTCTTCACTTATTCAAGGAACTGACCATGTAAAAAGCAAATGCACTCAGTTAAATGCCTCTGGAAAATACTAATAAAAGATTCCCAGTATATTGGAGCCCCAGAAGAACTAAATTTCTCCATCCTTCCATCTTGTCACTAGGAAGTTATCTACATACCTATGCACAACTTTGTTATCAAAACAGTTGTAACAGGCACTCACCAGTGAACTTGAGGGCCACAGCTGGGTAGAGGTATGCAGGTATATTTGCATCCCTGCACCACAAACCAAAAGCACATGGAAATTTCACTCTCTAGCCTCTTATTCCTGCCTGTTTCTGTGAACTTTTGTCTTGTCTGTGCTTGCACTACTAGAGCTGTGCGAAAGGCCCATGAAAATGTAAATCCCTCAACACCAGGAAAAAAGCCAACTACCCTATGAGCCAGGTTGGGAGAAAATACTACTCATCTGTATCAGTCTTTCCCTTCTTTAATCTAGCTGAGTTAACACAAATAGAAAGTTGCTGGCAGAGGCAAATTCTGCCACTGGTTTTTAGCTGCAGGCTTTGCTGTACTGGCTTGCCTGCAGCCAGGGTGCCTGGTCATACAATGCTTTGTCTACTATAAGTGATTGGGTGAGTCCATTGCTTTTAGAGCTAGCGTACATTGCTTGAGGTAGGTAGTGTCACATTTTAGGACCAGAGGTCTGTGAGTCAGCTGACAGGTGTGTGGGGAAAGGGAACATAGTGGGGGCTGCATGTGTGCACTAGTAGGGGAACTTTACCCTTGATGAAAGGTTGCACTCTTCAATCAAGCCTGCATATGTTTTTGGGTGGGTCAGTAATTGCTTATACATACATATCTATAGGTGAATATATACATTTGTGTGTGTGTATTAAGCTTGGTGTTTTGTGACTGTGTTGCTGCTTGTGAGGTTTTTATGGCTTTTAAGTGTGTATGGTCATATAGACCACCACTGAGACCCCTGTCCCTTGGCAGCCACAGAGAGAGAAACTGAGGCAGCATTGAAGCCATAAGAGGACAATGCTTCACCAGCAGTAAGGTTTCCCTCTCTCTTGGGTTTCTCTTGGCAAATGATCCGCTTTGGGCAGGCTTAGAAAGCAGATATTTAATTATAGTCCTAAGTTTCTTTATCATCCATCTCCTGTGCTTGCAAATAATGATATACAAGAAGGCATTAGCTGGTAATGATTAATCTAAATAATTTGGTAACAGTCCGACCAATCTCCTTATGAGCCAAGCAGGTCAAATAGTGATGCATCTTTATTTTCAGTCTCTCACACAGCTACATCCCAGTAGTTTCAGGGATGCTTTCCCTGTTACTTATGCACTATGTCTGAGGCTTGTTTGGGAACTGTGATAGGGCTATGACAGTCAGGTTCATGAAGGCCATCTAACTTTCATACTTTCCACTTGGAAAAGATGGAGGTGAAAATCCCTGCAATTTTTTGAAAAGTCTTTGAAAGAGATGCATGTGGTTACCATTTGGCTACACCTTAACAAGCAGAGTCAGCAAACAGCAATATCTCACAGTTTATAGCTACTGTAGATCTTCAGTCTCAGATGTGCCTCTATCACCTTTACCTGGATCAGACATAAGCTGTCATACCTTAAGGCCAGCTTGGCTTGCCCTGTCAGCTTCATTATAGACCCTTGTACAATTCTGCACACTTCTGATGGCTTCTGTTCTGTTGAGATTTATTTTAGGTGTGTCCCTGTTCCAATCCTTTGCATGTGTCAAAGCACAGGGCTCCATTGTGCAGAAATTGCAGCAAGTGCCCAGGACTGTCTGGGATGTTGGTGAAGAAGCAGCAGCATGCTTAGAGAGAACTGGACCCTGCAAGCCGCATCCAGGGTTTGTGCTGGGGCAGTGGGGCAGCCTTTCTGATCATGATGTTGTTGTTCACTGAGACTCTTTATTTTGACTGATCTTCTTCGAAGTAGTGACATTTGAACTTAGTCTGTTTCTCCAAAACTGAGAAATAATTCTTTGACCAGGCTTCTGAATTGAATGAAGCCATAGACAAATAGCTAGAATTGTCGTTTGGGGTGTAGGGGAGAATTGAAGAGGAGGGCTGGGGAAGAAGAAGTAGTTGGTGACAGCACTGGGCTGTGGGTGATGCTATTGCCTGCCTCCAGGGTTCTTCAGAGGGTCTGGGTGGTCTGGAAAAGCACTATGATGACAGCATCACTGAGGTTGCTGAGGGACTGATTCAACCAGAGTCACTTGCCTGTCTGTAAGGGAACAAGTGTGGATTCTGCTTAAAACTCATGTTATTTTCCTTTCCATCTTTTGCATATATTCTTTACAGAATAATCACAAGAAATGCCTTAGTATGTGCATTAACTGTAAAAGAATGAGGAATTGCCTTGGGGACACACCATTAAATCATAACAATGAACCAATCTCTGCATAGGAAGAAGGAGTCTGCATTTCCCAGGGGAAAAAAACCAAAACCTCCTGTTGCACAGTGAAGAGAGAACTGGAAGGAGCTTCCATCTTGCTCAGGACAAGACCACTGTCTGGCTTTTACTCCTCAAAAGGAGGAAAATAGTATGGCCTCCAGAGAGAATACCTGGGGGGAAAGGTGGGTGGGCTCTCCTCTGCCCTCTCCAAGTCCTCCCCATAGGGGGGTAGTTCTTCCATAGCCATCTTCCAGATAGCAGGCAGGAGTAAGGCAAGCCACATATTTTGTCCTTCAACTGGAATGGCTCTGTTATAATCACAAATGGTTGACAGGGAGTTTGTCATCAGAGGAAAGATTGTATGTGAATGGATGGTTGTGTGCTTGAGTCATATGCTGTGGTTTGTATATACGTGTGTATTTCCCTCCCCACCATACTGCCGGCTCAAGAAATGAGCTCCGTTGACTGCACTTGAAAGCTATAGCAAGGTGTAAGAAAATGGCTCTAGTCCTGCAGTCTGAGCCAGAAAACCTTAAAAACCAAAACCTCCACCTTCTCTTCCTTCCTCTGGTACATATACCTATTTGTCTTTGGAAACATAAGACAAGCATTTCAGGATATTGCATGTCCCTAAATCCCATGGAATTCATTGGGTGAAAAAAAAACATTTAGAATTTTAAACAATTTTGAATCTAGCATGTACAAATGGCTTGAATTCTTTTCTTTATAGAAAACAGATCCAGCAAAATTCTTGTCCAAACCTTGGAAATATCCAGAAGATATTAAGGAGCAGGTGAGACTACCAGTAAAAGACAAATACTGCTTTTCTGCAAGCTTGTTATTTCCTGAGACTATATCCTGTGTGAGTGGGTGTGGGTCAAATTCTCCTTGTCAAGGAGCTTAAGTGGTCTAAGTGTAAACTTGACAGTGCAGATGGTATCGGTGTGCTGGGGCTGATGAGGAGCACTGTGTAAGTGGGGGAAGGTTTCAGATTCCCAAGCCTGGAAAGAGAAGTGAGGCATGGCAGGTTGCTAGCTGCAGATTTCCTTGTGTAGGTCACAGAGGAGAATATACCTGCTTCCCTCTTGTTTCTAACATATACTTGCTGTTATCATTACAATCTTTCCATGACAGGGGCTGGGGACTGTCTGGTATGCTCTTTTACAAGGCATCCAAGCCATTACATTTGTTTTCTTGTCCATGTATTTTCTTCCCTTCCCCCTTTGTCATCTCCTGGTTCTAGGCATTGTGATGTTCTGGTACTCTACAACTTTCCCTCTACTGTGGGAAAATCTCCTTTCTCCCACTCAGGAAATGAAAACTGAGAAGCTTTCATCCTCTAAGCCTTGCTTGAGACTAAATGAAAGGAGATGAATAACTGTCTCACTAGCCAAAACCCCATCAATGCTTAGTGAGGGGGCTGCACCAATGCAATGTCAGTTGTCACCTTGAACTAGTGAGGAAGGCTTGAGTGTTCATGATCTCAGAGGGATATAGGTATCAAGCACCTGAGGTGGAGCTGGGATCTTTGCCATAAGTCCGTCACCTGCAAATCTGGATGGATTACACTATACAATATTATGCCAAGCTACAGCACCATACTCAGTTGAAGGTGGTTTTTTTTTGCAGAGGCTCATAGTAGAGTGCCATGCCTATGAAGAGCAGGGGGAAGACACATTTTTGCCTTAACTGACAAAGGTTAAGCTCTTATTGTGTGTTTCAGAAAACATAGATTTGGTTCCCTGCCCTGCCACAGATGCCCTGTTTGATCTTGGGCAAATCAGTCAGTTGAAGCTGGGCCTTAGCTGCTGACCTGTAAATGAGACAGAAATCCTGCTTGCAGTGGGAGAGTTTGTAAGGATAAATAGCCACGAGGTGTTCATGTACCATATTACTGGGGAGCTGTATAAATATCTCAGTGTATAATGACTGACCTAGTTACAGGCAGTGGCCTTTTCCAGTCAGACATTTAATGCCAAGAAATGCACTGTTTGGGTTCAGTTGCTTAAATGTCACTTGTCTGTGATGACTTCAGGTCATGGGAAGAGCACCATCCCTTTGCCTTGTGATTCTCGTAGACTTGTGCTGTTTGTCCAGTGCTGCACCTGCCCTTTGCCTGTTAGTCATGGGCTCTGTGCCCTTGACTTCCTCCATCATGTCTGCTTGTTACTGACTCTTCAAAGGCAGTGGTTAGGGCTGAGGTAATGAAAGGAGTGAGCAGCAGTTGCAAGAAAGCCTCTGTCTAGATACAACCCTTTCTGAGAGACATCTCCTTCTTCCAGACTTGACAGGCCTCTTGGCAGGATGGGGCATTTGGAGGACATTGGGAAAGGCAGTCTGGAGACCAGCTGAAAATAACTGTTGGGTCTTTGCCATTGAACCAGAAAGGGAAAGGTAGAGAGGTTTGCCATGATTCTCCATAGCTGTTGCAAGCAGTCTCTATTCCTCCCATTTTTCTTCACATGAGGTCTTCATATCCCAGTGCTTGAAGCTTTGAGGTCTGAGCTGAAGGGGCCTGGAAGAGGTTCACATCCTTTGGGGAAAAAACACAGAGCAGGATATATAACACACAGTCATTAGATTGGTACGTTCCTTCCTTGCATTCATGCTTCCACCAGGTTGCACTGACCTTCCTTGAGCTGTGAGTCTGACAAGTCCCCAGTTCCAGCTCCCATGGCAACAGATACACTAGCTTCAGTAGAGCTCACTAGGAGAAGACGACTTCAGCTGTCTTTTCTGGAAAAAAAAAAAGTTTGATTAAACAAATAAAGTCACAATCATATTCATTTTAATGACATTTCCCTTAGAAAGACAACTGGAAATTATTTTTTGATCATTTGGAATATTTACTTAGGGAAATTTCAAAACAAGATCACATTCTCTGTTGCAATAACATCAGAGTATTGTTTGATGTGGAAAATAAAATGAAAAGTTTCACTTAATATTAAATAGCATATACCATCTCTGACTTAAGGACAGTAAAAAGATACTATTTTAACTATTATGGTATATATTACGTGCTACTTCTCATGGCCTATAGCGTAAAAATAGTGAAATAATCTGAAATGAAAATATTTTTTTTAAATTCTGAATGAAATTTTGGAATTTCTAATTTAATTTCTCTCCAGAATCTTTATTCCATGTGAAATTTAAAAAATAATCTAAATGAGAACATCCTCCCATCACACACACACAAACACATTTCCAAAAGATGATATTGTCCACAGGACGGCAATTCAGATTGGCAGACAGCTCTGCTGGTCCAGTCTGGGACTGCACAACATCTACCACACCACTCTTAGGTCTAGGTATTCTAGTTAATATTGCAGAAAAGAGAAAATTTACTTTATCCCAAATGCACTTCTACTGTCAGTGGTGAGTGATACAGGTTAAGAAAATCAGAATTGTCCAGAGGACATGACTTGGTGGCAGAGCAATGTGGTATTGGTTCCAAATCCCTTTCCTTCACATGTTGCTCTGAATGCCACATGGGGGTGAGGTTTGGCTCTTCAGAGATGTTGGATTTCACTTTACTGTGGTTACAGTTACTTATGTAGCCTTCTGGATAATGCACCAGTATTGGCTTAGAAAGTAGATGTATTTAGAGTCACCAATTCTGTTCTCAGTTATTCTACTGACGTCAGTAAAATTACTCTAGATTTGTACCAGTGTAACTGAGAACAGAAGTTGGCCCAAAGTCAAGAACAGTCTCTCCTCTTCTCTGGCCCAGGACAAGCTGTTCAAGACACAATTGCTGGGCCAAATCCTCATGAAGAATGACCCAGTCTACACTGGTTTGGTGCAGACACATGGTTCCTTCACCTTGCTTTCCAGTGCAATGATCAAAGATCTGATGCTGGAATAGCTGAGGTCACCTTGTTCTAAGCTAGTCAGTTCTGTCAGTATATGGGATCTTCACCCTAAGCTGGACAGATCCAATTCTCCACCCTCCATCAGCTGGAGCAAGTATTTGTATTTGAGCAAAGTGGTTCCCCTTTCCCCAAGCAGGAGAATTCACTTTGGGTGCCCTTTATGACCACAAAGTGTAGATGAAAGAGATCTTGCTGGATGAGGGAAGTGGAGGCTCTTGCTAATAGCTTTCGTTTTAAGAGCATCTTAATCCAGAAATTGCCTTTCTTGACAGTTCAGAGAAATGTGGCTGGAGCACTGCTGTGTCTCTTGCCAGGCAGCTCCCCTCAGTGAGGGTGTTGTGATCCTCCCCTCAGGTCCATGTACTCCAAGGGCTGCTCAGAGATGCAGTGTGTCTGGAGCAGCCCAGGCAGCAGGACAGATCAGAGAGAGCATTTGGCTTTGATGCAGCCCCATATGACCAGTCCACACACCCTTGGCAGTCCAAGAAACCCAGTACAAGGGATGTTTTGGGATTGTACACCAGACTACAGGGGTTCTTCATTTCTCCCGGACATCCTTCTGGCTCCTTGTCCCTGATAGGGACTAACAGGGTGACCCTCAACCCCCGACACCCTTTTGTCTGCTTTCCTAAATACACAATGATGACAGCAGCACTGTGATCATTGACTGACAGCAGCACACTCAATAGCCATTCACAAACTGATCACTGCTGCCATGCAGTATTTTCTAGCGATATCCAAGAGACCTCACTGAGCCAGTCCCGCTCAGGCTAGCAACAAGCTGCCATCAGCTGGGAGCATTGTCCTAGTCTGATGACACATAGCTGAACAGGCCTTTTCCCATCCAGCCCTCTCATCTGACTACGAGCAACCATGTGTGCCATGAACAGACATGTACCTGCACAAAAAAGTCGTCAATTAATTAGGGATTCTCCTATTTCCCATGGTAAGAAGGACTAACAATTCACTGTCATGATAAGCCCCTGGAAGCCCAAAGCAGCTGCATGTGTGCAAGTAGAGCATGCCACTGCATAAACCTCAGCCAGCAGTCACCACAGGGCTCTGAGTTTTGGGCTGGAGCTGTGGATGGGTACTGTATAGAGAGTACCACATGAAGAAACCAGCTTACTAAGATTAAAAAAATAATAATAAACCTTGCCTCCCTCTCCCTTCTCTTCCTATCCTCAAGGGGAATGCTGACTTCAAACTGCTATGCAGCTCCCAAGGGCACTGCCAAAATGCCACCGCGATGTCTCATGGCACAACGTTTCAGCCAAATACCAGCCCAAGGGGAGTAGGGGAACCAACCAGCCCTTTATATATTGCAGCAGCAGTGATGTCACACACTCCAGCCAAGTTTGCTGCTTTGCTCAGCTCCTGTCTAGTGAAAAAAGTTGACATTCAGTCTGTGCCAGGCCAGGAATAGTCTTTGTAATTTAACCACCTCATCACAGCTTGTTAGGCACTTAAGAGAGCCACTGAAAAAAGCCTCCTATTTAAAAGAGAGGGGAGGTTGGTCTCTGATTAAGCTCCTTGAAATCTGTACATTCATGCAAGCTTTTTTGGTAGCTAGTATCAGATGATGCCTACTGCAAACACCTCACATGTTTGTCAGCATTTCCCAAGCAGTTCCAGATGTGCAGCATTGCTTTCCTCTGTCTTGAAAATAGACTAAATTCAGACATCCTTAAGTGTTTGAACCAGCTAAAACCTGACTTCAGCTCAAACACTGCACCTTGCTTGCTGGCTGCCATATTTGTCCAAAAAGGTAAAGAAATGGGACTTTACGAGGTTATTGAACCAGCCATGAACAGCTGCTTTGTCCAAAGTTCAGAAGTTGCCATCATATCTATACAAGGCAGAGCTAAATCAGTACAGTGCTGCTGTTTCCATCCAGTCCCAGTAGTGATCTGCAGTTTGAACACTTGATGTAGATACAGCTTTTCCAGCTTGAAACATTACACTGCCCAAGTACCAGTATTATGGCCAGGCAAGACAAGGAACTGCACAAGGGTTTCACAGACAGTGACAGTAGCTTTTTTTTTTTTTTTAATCAGTGGTGCTGAGTTGTTTTTGTAACAGTGACACCATCTAGGAAAATAATTGCATCATGATCTCCATGTTTATTGTTACCCTACTCACTTTTCAGCAAATGTTCTCAGTTTACAAGGGACAAGATGTTTCTTCAGATCTCTGTCCATGAGATCTGAAAGCCAAGCTTCCTCCTGGTTCAGGCACCACCACCAATAAATAGTGACAAACATTGTGCTGCTGGAATTTAGTCAACAGCCCCGTTGTTGAGTGAGCCAGAACAAAGTCACAGTCTCCCATGGCTGTTTTGACTTTGCATAGTTAGGAGTACCACAGAAGCAGTAAAACTGTAATTTAACCTCTGAGCAAAAAAGATAACTGAGTTTCTGCAGTGAGGGTGCCCTTTTACATTTAAATGCAACCAGACATAGCACTGGGGTTTTTTTCTTTGCTTTTACTTTATTTTACTCAGACATCTTAAATGGACCACAAAAAGCTCTGACTGGTACAGGCTTGTCCCTAAGCTAACACTGATAACTGTCCTTCCTCAGGTGAGGTGTAGGAGACCAACCCAGTGGCTGAGCCATTGTTGCCACTTTTGCCAGTGTGTTTTGAATAGCACAGGCTGTCACAAAAGTTTCCTTAAAGGAGACCCTTGCTTCAGGAAAATCTACTGTATCTACACCTATGTGCTATTTGCATTACCTCAGGGCCAGGCAGTTCTTGTAGAAAATTGATATATTCTTGCAAATATTAAGCAAACTAGCCTGAACCTTGAGGGTCTCTACAGCAAAAGGACAGCATCAATGCACATTCACCATAGCTGAGCTTTCCTTTAGCGTCTCCTGACTCTGGTTCATGCGCGGAAGCAGAAAGTTGTTTTGTTTACTGCCCCTCACCATCCCCGCTGTCCACTTTTCCTCTCCTTTACAATAGGGGCAGTGAAAAGGATGGACTTTCAAACCCCAGCTGCATTAGTTCCCAGTCTACCAGACTGACATCTGTCTATACTTTTTGGCACTAGGAAGTCATCATATACAGGGAGAGTGGAGGCACACATTTTCCTCTGCAGTGCCTCTGAAAGGGGGGCACAGCAGGGACATAGACAGTAGCAGGGAAGAAGTCATCTGGCACAACCCCTCATTTTACCCTGGAGATGTCACCCAGCATTTGCAATGGGCAGACTGCCAGGAAACCATTGCTCACTCAGCTGAGACTACCAGAGAGTGCTGGAGACTGTGCTAGTTGTTTGCTAGAAACCTGACTGCACCCCACAAGCTACCAAATCCTAAAGGTATCTGGTTATTATCACTCTGGGATGGATATGTGTCTATTTTGGTAAGAAATCCTGTAAATTACTCCTAAAATAGTTGTAAAATGTGAAGGAACAAATAAATTAATGAATACAGCATGAGACAATCTTCAGATCATGCAAACAAATGTCTTTTTGTTTTCAAATTGCAGAGTTCACTTAAGATCAAAAGATGCTGAAGGTCAGAAACATCCCAGGACACTACTTCTGTGGAATCCAAATAACTGGACTATTTCTAGCTCCTCACTAAAGATGGTCAGAAATGAAGCCAAATACAAGCATGAGAGGGAGCTCTAAAGATGAGAAGCAAAATTACATGGCAGGTATGTAGCTGTACTTCCTGCTCATATAACAGTTAAGAATCAAAACCAAGAGCGGTATGGCCTTTCATTTGTCTTCTCTTTTTTTTCTTGCTGCACTATGCACAGAAATGTATGTGCAGTGGGGGGAGTGAAACTCACTTTTGAAAAATCTTTGTACAAAGCAAAATGGAGAAGCTCTATTAAGCTTATTTTATTTCTGGTGTAAATCTATTGTAGTTCTGCATAAGTCATTGGAATTGTATGGCTGGAAGGACAGAATTGAGATTCACTATGATACTTTGAGTCTAAAAATAGGTTGGCTGAGGTTTTTTTTAAATAGAAAAGTAAGATGTAGAGTCTTTTCATCTGAAGAAACAACTGAGCCTGAGTAATCCAGCTGATTAAGCCCATTTCCTCTGACTTTTCATACTTTGACCAGCACTAAGTAATCATAGGAAAAACGTGCCCTTTGCAAGAGTCTCACTGAGATGGGCCAAAGTGGAATCATGGATTTGGGCAGCTGAAGGGTCAGCTGGAGGGGCTGAAATCTGGATTTCATTGCTCAGTTCTACAGTGGATCCAAGCTTGAGATGGAGGCAGCTTCCACTTGTACAGAAGCTAGAAGCTGCTGTAGATGTGAACGGTGGTGTTTCAGCTCATCACAAGTTCATGATGCACTTGTACTAGGAAATGGAGAGACAGATGAGACTCCTTAAGGAGTGGGTTTTAGCTGGTCTTGAATATGCTTTTAAACGGAGTCTCCCTGTAGTTTAGTCAATACCCTGCTCAAGCCCTTGAATGCGAGAATAAGTAGCTAAAGAGTTTACAGAGTAAACTTTAAAGAGTTTTACTGTATAGGTTTTAAGTACAGCTGAAGGGTCTGTTTTGCTTTTATTTGTTCCATCCAGAGATTCCCCCATCCTATCTTCAGGCTGATGTGGAGATAGACAAAAAGCACAACGCTGTGGGCCCTGACTGTGAATCGTAATCAGGGATTAATGGAAGGCTGTGATATTTTATAATTGTGTTGAATGGGTTACCTTTTGCTCTCAGCGCTGCTGGAACTGAAAGCAAATGCTCCCTGTGCTCCTTCAGTGGCTCTGCTAGAGTCCCCTAGGCACTCCTGCCTTCTGCTGGCTAAGCTGATATTAGCAGCCTCTTCAGTTTCAACACCAATCCAGCGGCATCTGGATATGGGTAGCTAAAGGATTTTACCCCACAAATATATGCTTGGAACATGCCAATGCACAGCAGATCCTCTTTACCTATGCTGTCATTCTGCTTTCTCAAGCAATGGTTCTGCTCAGGGTAATTGTCACAGAGAAGCTCCAGCCTGATACAACCAGTTTCAGCTCTATAGACTTCATTTTCTGCAGTCATGACCTAACAGATGAGTGAGAATAGAACCTTCTGTAATAACTTTATTTTTCACAAAATATTTTAACTTACAGTTATGATGTCTTGCCAAGTAAGTTTTATGAACTTTTCTTTCATTTTGGACATAGTGTGCAATGACATACCCAGTGACATTCTTTTTTTAAGTAAGTTTTCTCCCTTTTTATTACTAATTCTTCCTGGCCAAAAAAATGGCTAACCTTCTTAGCTAAATACATGCACAGCACTTGGAAGTGTTTATGGTTGGAGGTGTGGAAAGGGAAGTACTTGAAATTTGGCTCTTATATCTTTGTTTAAGGGCCCAAGTAAAGCATATGAGGAGAAACCACTTTTTTTAATGACACTTTCCAGAAATTAAGCTATCTACCATGAACTACGTGAATTGACCAAAATAACAATTATTTTTCTTGTTGTTTATTGTGTTGTTAGCATCTTGTTTAGAATACATGTAGGAACAAATTAGTCAGTGATGGATATATCTGGAAAATGCTCTCTGTCTGATAGTGTTAATATAGAAAAATGATAATTTATAATTTTTGGCTTTGCAGAGAAGAAGGTTTCCTTCAGCTATTCCACAAGATGAATCAATGTGCAGCAGCACCTTCTGGAGGAATCACTTTGTGCTTGTGAATTGTAAACAGCTGGAACCACCCCACGCAGTCATCTGCCTATTTGACGCTTGAAATAATTAATCCTTTGGATAATTCATTCATGACTCCCATGAACAATGCAGGGAAATAAGAAACATACAGAAGGACATAGTGACTCTTCAAGTATTGGGAGTCTCCTGGATGACACAGACAGGGAGGTGAGCAGCCTCACAGACCGGGCTTTCAAAAGTTTGTGTGTGGCAGAACTTGAAGACTCTTACAATAAGCCAGATCTTGCCATTTCACCTGACTTCGCCCTCCAGTTCTCTGCTAAATTTCACCCAGCGACATTAAACCATGCCATCAAGAAAAGCAACGTCTGTAACAAGCTAACAGCAAGAAACAATGAACATACAATATGGGCTTCCACATTCCAGCAGTTACCAAATTGTGCTCCAGAGGAGAAAAGGATTGCTAAAAATAACTCCTTTGCCACAGAAAGGAAAAAACTGAATTTGCCAGTCCCTGGTCCAAGGAACAATAAGCATGTTTCAAAAGTGTCCTCGTTGATTAAGACATTTGATAAGACTGCAGACCAAGGGTCAGGAGGTTCCCTGATAGCCATTAAGCAGCCCATTAAGAATAGCTTTCAAAAATGTAAATTAAATCATGGAAATGATATGGCTTGCTGGGATGACACAGACATTTTAAGCATCCACAAGGATCTTTCTGAGTTTTCTGAGGCTGGTCAAGGTAGCCACTGTCTCAGTGGCAAACACGAGCCACAGAAAAGACCTAATAAAATAGACCTGAGTTATTGTGGCTCTGATGGTTATTATCCTGTGCTGATTGAGATGTCAAAAGTAGCCAAGTCAAATTTTTCCCTTTCTTCTAAGAAGGCTTTAAAAAACAGAAGTATGAAAGTTAATGAGCCAGCAAAAAAAGGTAATTTTCTTCACAGTGAGAATAGTGCTTTTGAATCGTGGAATGTTCATCATAAAAAACTGACTGAAAAGGAGGAATTTGTTGATATAAAAATGAAAAAGGAAGGTCTTACATACCTGGAAGAAGTACCATTTATTAAAGGATCCCACACGCGTGAACATAAATTGTCACCTGTCAAGACCACTGCTGCCAAGAAGCAGGAGAAAGGTTTTCAAATTAAGCCACCTCCACCAGAAGCTGCTTTCAACCTCCCTCTCTCAGCTGTGTGTGTACCTGAGGGCCCTCTCCATTCAGAAACTGAAGTTCCTGCTGCTCTTCCCCCCGCACCACCCCCCCGGATCCACACACAGCAGGGTGCCCTTCAGCCATCCCCTGTCCCACAGGCGCTTCCTCTTCCACACCCCATCCAGCAGGGCCACGTTCCAACACCCCCTACCCCCGAAGCCCCTCCTGTGCCACCACCCCCAGTGCCAGCTCAACTTTCCCCCCCTGCCTTGTCCCAGTCATCCATCTCTCCCCAGTCCGTGTCCTACAGGATGTTTTCACCCTCACCCATGTCCCTGGCACCCAGCTCGCCTCCACCAAGAGCCCTGGCCACCTTACCTGAAGAGGAGGCCCTCAGTCCCCAACTGGGCAATACGTGTCCACCCTGGAGGAGACAGAGGGCTACAAAAGGGGCAGCAGAGAGGAGACACACCTCAACGGAGAAGTTCACAGCCAGTGATGAGTTGTGCTCATTGTCCGAAAAGGCGACTGGTGCTGAACCTGGTCTGGACATGACTCCTCTGACTAAACAGGCAAACTCACCTGGGTCAATCAGCCCCTCTTTCAACATCACCGAACTCTTAACACCCATCATACCACCAAAGCAGGAGGTGGATGCTGTTGAAAGGGAGCCGATACCGCTGACACCTCCTCCCACTGAGAGCACGGCGCTGAGAGACCACGAGGGGAGCACATTTGGTGATTACAGGTCTCGGGATAGTTACAAAGCGAAAGCATCGAGTCTGTTATTCAACTTGAAGGATGTGCGTAAACGTGTTAAAAGCATTTATACCCCTTCTCCCCTGTTAAGGGCTTTGGAGGAGAAAAATAAAACTAGGGAAAATATACAGGAGAGTACAAAAATTAATGCCTCACTCTTGACTTCACAAGAAAAAAGTAACAAAAATATTGCAGAGAAAGATGAATCGAGTGATATGGCCTCCATATTGTCTGGCAGTGTTCACGAAAAGGACAATAAAACTGATTTAACTGGACACTTTGCAGACAATTACCTGACTTTGAGTTCACCCCAGACAACAGTGGACCTTTTATTTTACCAAACTGGAGACAACTTGCAGCAAGACAATTCAAAACATGAAGATTTAGTTAAAACCACAAGGGATAACAAAAACTTCCCCTTGTTCAGACATGAATCAAATGAACCTGATTTAAGAAAACATCTGCAGTATCCAGCACTGAAACCATTCAGCAGAGACAATGCAGATGCAACAGCTGGGCAGCCTATGCAAAATCCCAGTGTCCAGGGTGAGGAGAATGAAAGACAGGCTGCTATTCAGAGCAAAAATTTTGCCTTCAAAACTCTCCCAAACCAACTCTCACCAGCAGAGGATGTGCCTTACAGTGCCACCCAAACCAACATAGTGGTACCTGACCATGAAGCAGAAGGCAAAAGAAGCACTAGTTCTTCGGAGCAATCTTTTGTTTCCACAGTAGAGCAGCCTCTTCAGGAGGAGCTGTTTCCACCAGTGCCCCTGATGCAGAAAGCATACTCTCAGGAAAGCCAGAGGACTAAGAGTGAAATGGGTGCAGACAGTAAGAAAAGCCACAAGGAGAGAGGGAAAGAGGTTGGGGAAGATGAACTGCAATATTATGCTTGTATCAGCTCTGGTACTGGTGCAGCAATGAAGAGAGAGGGGAAGGTTACTGGGAATGAACAGAGGGGTGTGATGAAAGAGAAACTAAGGAGAGAGAAAAGGGAAGAGGCCAATAGCATGGATTCTGCTTCCAACAGTATAAGGGACATGTCCATCCCCAGGTCTGAGGAACCACAAACACCACCATCTTCAAGCTCAACCAAACCCAGTCTGTTTATGATTAAAGATAACACATTCAGGTCACCTCAGGTAATAAGGGCTGTCAAGCTGCCTCTGTTCAGGTCCTTTTCCCTGGATGATACAGTGAGCAGCAGTTATAAGGAAATGGAAAGTAGGTTTATGCCCCCAGCAGAGCACAAGAAGCAGCATGGAAACATGTTGCATGCCCAGGAGGTAGGCTGGTCAGCATCGAGGCACAGAGGGCAGCAGAATGTGAAGGATGGAGAAAATGACAGCAGGAATGAGGCCAGGGAGCCTGGATCTACTTCAGCAACACTAGATCCCAGTCTTCTGGAAGATACAGAGAGCTTTTCATTAGGGAAGGTGATGGAGGAAGATGAAGAGACTTGGACTTTGTTAAATAAACTTGGGAAAATGAATGAGGAACGCATCTGCAGAATGAAAGAAAAGCCCCAGACTAGGAAGGCGAGACACAGCTTAGCACAGCCAAATTTAGGTCTGGAAAATGAGCAAGCACAAAACAACCCCAGCTATCCCACAGAAAGAAAGATTAATTACTTCAAGAATCATCATTTATCTAATCGCAGAGGTGGCTCTTGTGCGAAAAAAATAATCACTAGGGAGACAATTTCCCCTGTGACTGGCTCCATATCAGAGGACCACACATATTCCCCTGTACCCCATGAAGTTTTAGAGGACATCCTACAAACAGAAGGTGCACCAATCTTATTAGACACTCTTGCATGCTCTGCTGTTACAAGCCCCAGGTCAGGCAGCACAATGCACTCTCTTGCTGCCAGTTCAACGTCAGACAAACCAACAATTTCTGGCTTTAGAGAGACAGAGGATGTTATAAACCCTGCCTTGCTGAACATGGCACTAAAAAGCCAAGCTGATATGTCTGCAGAACAGACACTTGATTCAGCACAGAGGAATCTGCTTTCCAATTCTGCAGGGGAAGCTGAGAGACTGGAGCCCAGAGGACTTGGGGACAGAGCAGCAGGCAAGCCTCCCGCTGTGCCACCAAAAACAGAAAAGGCTTTGCGGCGGGCCAAAAAGCTGGCAAGCAGGAGAAAGAAAATGCAAGAGCAGCAGAAGAAACATCAGACTGAGCATACAGATGCTGTAGGGAGAAAGCCTTCTCATTCCGGACAGACATTAGCATCTCCCTCACCCTCAGGATATTCTCCTCTCCATCCTGCCCCTCACTCAACTTTTACTCCCACAGAAACCAGTACAGAAAGACCCAGTAGTGCATCAGCAGTAAGCCCTTCACCCTCTTCAACCCAGCGCAAACTCCTCCAAGACCCTGACTCTGGTCAATACTACGTAGTTGATTTACCAGCTGAAGTTAATTTAAAGACATTTTATGACCCTGAAACTGGCAAATATGTTCAAGTCTCAGTCCCCTCCTCAGAAGGAAACTTACACCAGCCCCCCTCTTCAGAAATTATGAATTCTCCCTATGCCTCCTACCCTAGAGTGCTGCCTTTACCAGCTTCATCTGTAGCAGTGCTGAAGTCACCTTCTCAGCTCTCTGAACCTACCTGGTTAGTGCCAGCTGTACCAGGAGAACCAGCTGAACTACCTGAAGATGGCCAGCAGGATTACAGATACACAGAAGCTGTGGATACTCAGGCCTATATTGAACCAGCCTCTTACTCCTACAGTCAAGACACTGAAGAAACTCAAGCTCACTTAGGAAAGGACACGAGCCCAACCCCAAATACTGACATAGTGTCCCTCACCAAGTTAGATGATTTTGCTGCTGAAGGAGTATCTTGAAAGCCGAAGTAACAAAATATGCCAGCTAGTGTTTTTAAGAACTGTTTGGACAGACACATGCACACAAAAGCACATGCAGATTTGATGTTTGTACAACACTATATGTCTGAATCTCATTGTGGTTTGGGCGGGAAGGAAAATGAAAGCTGACCATGTTGAAAGATGCAAAGCGATGGTCACTCTGAAGAAGAGTGAACTTGAGTAAGCACCAAATTATCAGTGAGATGAAGGGGCAATGCCAGCTAAACAAATAAATACGACAGTATGAAGCCACTGCTTGCTGCTGCTGCTGCTTTGCCATTATGGTGGCTGGGATTGCCAAAGCAAGTGCCCTTTTGCCCAGATGTGTTGCATGATATATGATACGAAGTAAAACCTATGACACCATCCTGTCCATCCTATGAGACCTAGGACAGATACCACATCTACTGAACTTCCCTCACTCACTGCCTTTGAACTATATTGACAGGTAGAAAGCGTATGGCTACAAATATGCCATATACCCAAGATTCATTTTTTGCACACATTGATCGCCCAGATGGTATTGACAAGAAGATTGTATACTGGATGCACAATACAACAGCTGTGTCAAAATAACTTTAAACAACCAGAACAGAGTTGCAGCTTCTCCAGATAAGTTCCCCTAGAGTCAGGGGTTATTTATAATGCAGCTTAAAACTTCAACTTATCTTGACGCTTGGCCTGAGATATTTTGGTAAGGAGCAAGGTTAAATGAAATCTCATAATGGTATTTAAATTCTTGTTAGGATGAGAAGATCTTTGCTTATTATACTTGAAATGCTTTTTGTTTTGTTTTGTTTTCAGGCTCCCACTGAAATACAGCGCTAACTTTTAAAACCTGAAAAACATACCTAATTTTGGTCTTGTGAATTCTGTGATTTAAAAAAAAAAAAGAGATACAAAACATCAAAACATCCAAAGTGTTAATTTCTAGAAAAGTGCCTCTTTGGATTATCACTTTGCTTTGAAAGATCTGTATCAAAGTATCACTCATCCTTGCGTAAGCTCTTTTTTATCATCATAGATAATGAGAGAACCTTGGTGAAAAGATGGAAAAATTGAATGTAATGTGCCTGCTTATAAATAGCTGTATTTGGAGTATTGGTTTACTTTGTCTCATTTTCACACTCTTCTCCCCAATTAAAACTGAAGTGCAGGAGCTCTAAGGAAGAATTGTATCGTTGACTTTCAGCCTGATTCACACCTTAGGCTATTTTTACAGGATTGTTTTCAGTGAAGTGACTCGACTTCCTGAAAAGAAAGGGAAGAATCAGACTTTCTGTTAATAAATACAACATGGAGATGGGACACAGGCACTGCTCCACTCTCCCAGTTTTAATATCTATGGTAGAGGTTTTCTTCAGTAAATTCTTAATTTCCCAGCTCCAAGGCTGCTCTCAAGACACAGAACAACACTTGGTGGTTTGACTCTTTCCCTAACTTGAACTCAACTCCCAGCCTTCCTCCATCCCTGACAAGAGCCATACGTTCAGAACCTGTCCTGATCCCACCAGACACATCCTTTCATCAATGTTATTTGCTAAAACATTTCCCTTAGAGGGGCTAGACAAACACTAAAGACATCTCTTCATTGATTTCAGAGGGGTTTGGATTTGGTCTTTAATGGTTTTCTAAGGTTCATTTCATTTGTTATGCAGAGTTGTGTCAGATTTGCCATTTGGTGATTTGGCAGGGACTGTTACAGCAGAGGTGTGGGGTGGAAATGGAGAAGCTTGTACTGTTTTGGTGTGGGTTTTGAGCACATTCAGCCAAATGCTCATATTTGAATAAACATTTATTGTTCAGTCTCTACCCTTGAAAGTTTTCAACACCTGACTGGAAAAAAACCCTGAACAACCCAGGCTGGCTTCAGAGCTGACCCTCCTTGAGCAGGAGGTTCATCCAGCGACCTCCTGAGATCTCTTGCAGCCTGAATTATCCTATGATCCTACTCTGCAAACATTAAGTTTTTTAAACCAGCTTTGACTTGGAACTCAGAAAATGCAGTCTCCCTGGGAAAGGGCTCACTGAGAAAGAAATAAGGAATTTGAAAATCGAGAGTGTTTCAGGAACAAGAATAAATTTTTTAGTTGTTAAATTAAGGGGAATGGCCTCTTTTATGAATATGTTTCCTTTTTTTGGTCACAAATATTTTGCTAAACTGACATGGCGCCATTCATGTTACACTTCTCTGTTGCTGTCACTCTGTACAGCATACTGTCTATCCAATATAGAGCAGAATGTCATCTACATGTTAAAATATACATAAATAGATGTATTATAATTTTCCATGGTACATTTAGACAGATCTTCCGTAACTTGAAAGTCTAGCAGAACATACAAGCCATTTTTTTTGGTTTGATATTACAAATTTAAAAGCCCTTAACAACCACAAGTGAAGAAGTAGGCAGGCTCTCAGAAAACAGGATAAAAGCTTACTTTCCAAGGGGAGACTGTGGTTACAGATTATCTGTGCATAGATATAAAATAAATGGTAATTTGATAAGCAAAATATACAACTACATTAAAAAAAACCAACTCTTTTTGCTTGGTTAACTGTAATTTGTTTTGTAGATGTGCACACTTCTCTTTCTGCACCTTTTTTTCAAGGGCCTTCTTAAACTCTAACTGTGGAGAATGGGATCATCCAATATACTACTAGGTATGTGAGGAAAGCAGGTTATGTGAGGAAAGCAGGTTACATTTTATACTCTACTGTGAAGGTAAACTGTAACGTGGGCATCTGAAAAGGAGCCAGTCCTAACTTGGATACCAAATACATTTCAAGTAGGATTTCTTTATTTTGGCCAGTCCTTTCTGCTAGCTTAAGGGAGCTGCATTCACGGCAAACTGTTTCTCTAAATATGCACATGTCCCAGAGGGAGTTTGACCTAGGGAATTTGTAGCTAAATGAAACAGAGAAATGGGGAGTTTTCAAAACAAATATGAAAGTGGTTCTCATCATGTATCCAGAGCTTTCCTTAGCATACTTTGCCACAGGGAGTGAATGATATTATTTATAAAAGTGTTGCTCCAGGTCCCAGCCTGGTACTGACTTCATTTGAGTATGAACCCATCAGAAGACCTGTTTCTGGTCTAGATCATGCTGTTGGCCAACTTCTAGCTAGGCCATGGGAATGTGTGTGTACACACACACGCGCACACATATAAACAACTTTATATTGAGATATATAAAAATATATTTTAATATATATAATATACCTATATAACTGCCATTTGCATATCAGTATGAGAGCAGTAGTGCCTGTGATGAACACAAAATGTTTGTGTGTTAAAAGGAAGCCAAATGACATCTTTTCAAATAACAAATATTTTTCTTTCCTTGTCCTTTTCTTTTTGTGTTTGTTGGGTTTTTTTTTCCATTGCTGCTGTGGGAAACTATGATGGAAGAGGTCATT
>JANZLQ010000100.1:22401738-22425212 GCA_026212715.1 Elanus axillaris
AGTCACGGACAAGTGCTCCTAGTGTCAGCTGCCACCAATGAGCCACTGTGGAGCTCCCTCTTGTGCTGGACTGTCTGTGTCTCTGGATACAGCTGCCATCTCTGGATACAGCTGCCATCCGCCCAGCTCCATGCTGACGTCTTGTTATTAACACTGAGGGGGGGCTCTTCCCACTGCTAACTGTGTTTTCAAGTGGTAGAAGAACCTGGTTGTAGTTTTATATCCTTCTGGGCATCCAAGACATGTTTAATGGTGTGCATTATCTGCATCCCTGGAGTATACTAAGAGAGGTTATCTGATCGTGCTCAGTAGGACACGAACCACGTGGTTTACACTTGTCAATTTTTACGCTTCTCATCTGAAAAACCCAAACAGCCTGGTCCTTGAAAAGCTTCCAGCCACATTCCTGCTGTGAGAGTGGCACTAATGTAAAAGCAATGGTATATTCCTACTGCGCTTGAAGCACTCCTTCAGGGGGCACAGCTTTGTTAGTAAAACTGAGCTTTGTACCATGGCAGTAAGACCACCCTGTAAATAAATCTGATCCAAGTGGTAAAACAAAGGTTTTGTACACGTGACTGCACCTGTACTATCGGCTTTTGCTGGAACAACTTTGTCAGCCAAGGTCGCATACGCCTGATAGGGCCGAGCAGGAGGAAGCCCGTGATCCTCAAAGGCCATAGATAAAACCACACGGATCCCAACATGTACTTTTTATTCTGGCTAATCATAAATTCAGCCTGAATCAAACTAAACTCTCCCTCATTCCTAATTCCTCCAAATTAATGCTCACATTGCTGTGTATACACCGTTAACTAATGCAGCACACAGCAGACATCATCTTCCATACCATGCTGGGCTGTTTGAAGACTTTTCTGCCCCTTGCTGCTTATTGCTGTCTCTGCCACCAGAGGCACTTCATAAGGGCTTCCTGCTCTGCCTGCAGCGAGCCCAAAATGCTCACTCGGGCTCATAGAAAAGTGAGATCCTGAGCTCAGGAAGAGGGAGGGTCCCAGGCAGAGGGCAGGGGGAGAGTGTGAAGGAAAGAGCAATGTACTTAAAAGGTGTCACCATTTACAAAAGTAACATCTGGCCAACACAAGTCCATTTTGTGGCATGTGCTAAGGTTTGCTCTCCTATGGGCCTTGTTAAACTGTGGCCCAGATATATCCACCCTGACATGCAGGAGCTATGAAATCAAGGCTAAATCACCTGCCCATGCAGTAGGAACAAGGTGTCTCCAGTACCTTGGCTCCTCCTTTCCTGGCTCATTAATGTAATTCTAAAATCTAATTAATAACAATGACTTTCATTTATTCACTCCTTTCTGATCTTCACAGTGTCTGGCAAATGGTGTATTACAGAACAGGAGAGCACCAATGTCACTAAAGTAATTTTAATATGTATCTGAAACATGAAGCTGGTGCAAAGTCATAGCTCTTTACTCACTGGATTATTAAAGAGTTTTATTTGACATGAACTGGGCAGAAATTGGAAGATTTCCAGAGTTTCCCATAAACAAGAGGCTTCCCAGCCTCAGCAAATCTCCAGACACTTGACATTTGTACAGAGCAGCAAACCTATGGCATTTTAACAAAACAAATTGAATCCAACCAACATTATGTCAAAAGAAAATTTCAGCACAGATCTAGTGATTCCTTTGTTTGGGGCAATGAATGTCATTTGTATCTTCAGCTGCACTGTTCCTAATTTCTGGTGATGATGTGATCCAGCCGAGTCAGTGTGGCACTGAGCAGCAGGGTGACACGGAGGCACTGAGGGGTCCCAGATGGCTCATGAGCCCTCATGGGGGGGGGACAGCAAGCCTACCGAGCTACAGAGGCTGGTTCAGTTACTAAAAAAAGGGGACCCCTTATCAAGAAATACCTCCCTTTGGTACATCTGCACTGAAAAAAAGAGTTACATAGGGCTCAGGATGGCTAGGCACAGTGCAAGGCGATCACTGGTAAGAAAGTACTGAGTAAGAAACCCTCCTCCTTCCTTTCCTTCCAGCTTGGACCTAGGTTGTGAGCTCTGTCCCACAGCCTCATAGCGGAGGTAGGGATAAAACATGCAGCGAGTCCTGGGCTTCACTGACAGAGAAACAGCTCTGTGGGGTGCATGAAGCTGACTCACCTAAATGCAGGTCCTGAGCCCCATGGAGGGAAACCCCATCAAAAAGAGAGGAAGCTGCAGTTTGCATGTGTACTCACACACACACACACGACTGCCTGGCTGCTTGTCTGTTATTTGTCTGAACAGCAAGCTCAACATCGATCTGGATTACTCCCAGGTTCAGCCCCACAGGACAAGTATTCGGGTATTTGGCTTTCTGAGTGGGGTTTTGAAACCTTCCTTTCTGACCCCTGTCAGGTGGTGATTGTGAAATCCTCCCCAGAGAACCTCTGGCTCAGTCTCAGTTAGGTTTATCTCTAAACACAAGTAATGGTTCAGAGAATAGATAGGATCAGCTCTTTTCTTCTGTACATCTTCCTTCCCCACCAGCAGCCAATTTCTTGTGCACTGCTATAGAAATATTTCTAATAAAAACGAACAACTCCCAGGGATGCTCCTATCCCTTGCTGTGCCAAGGACTGGTGATCACATCAGCATCTTGGTTCTCAAGCATCTGCCAAAACCTAATGGCTTCAGCCAGCACGACGGAGCAAGGGTGAGCCAGCTGTGACATAACAGGCAGAATTTAGGTTCCTGGGGAGTCTTCTTTGCAGAGATGGGCTTCTTCATTTAATGGGCTTTGGATCTTATTTAACACATCGGCTTATGTACAGTGCGGGTGTAAAGAAGCTGTGTGCATATAATAAAAAACCTCAGCCTATTCAATACCTAGGGGAGTCCTAATAAATTTGCCACTATAGCAAGTGTTAGTCTCTAGGGCCAACAGTAAATGCTAGAGTTTAATAAACAAAAATTCTGAAGCAGGAGAACAGAAAGGTAAACCAGTTCAGCTGACAAAGCGAACACAATTTAATTAGAAAATAAAAGTTTTCTCCTGGCCTTGACCAGTCCCAAGGTCCAGCGTCTCAGACTGGTTGTGTCTAGGCTGCCTTCTGATGGCTATTCTCAGGGTGCATTTTCTGACCAGTATGTCAGAGGTCTTCCAACCTGGGCTGAAGGGCCCTGCTCAGAGTATGCAGGAGCTTGCATCCCAGAATAGAATGTGGCAGCTACTGAACCATATATGTCCAGGCTATCCATGGGGCAGAAGACTGGTAAGTCATGAAGGATGACATACTTCCAGGTGTCCACCTGTGTACAGCATTAATGTCACAGTACTCTGGCTTGTGCAGGGTCTTAGAAGGCAGTAACAACCACCTTGCCATTAGAGCAGCCCAGAGAAGTGGGTATTTCCTCTGTACAAACAAAGCTGTCACAGTCTAAGGTGCTCCATGAGACTGCAGGGCGATTTAGCTAAACTCAACTGTCCAAGATCAGAAACAGCTTCAATGCTGCTGTCACCTTTTATGAGAAAATATAGATGCAAGGTAACTTGCAGGCTCATCAGAACAGACTTGGGGTGGGCATTAGATCTGAAAGTGATTCAGCCTACAGAAAAGAGCTGTCTTTTGTTGCTCTGCATGTGAGAACTCTTCTTGGTTAAAATGACACAGTTGGTGGTGTTTTTTTCCTTCTGTTTCATGTTGTGGATATCACAGCAGTATTGCAAAAGCACTGACTACAGAAGAAACCATCAAGGTTAAATACTGAAAGAGTTATGCAGGCCACAATACTTTAAATCCTGGTGAGTTTTAACTATTACAAGTTTACCACAGGAGATACGTCACAGCTCAAAAAAATGGTGCTCAGACTTCTGAGACAGCAGACCAGCACCTACTTGTCTTGTGACAGAGAGCTTAGGGCTGGCAACAAGGATGTTGTGGTTGGTTTATTAAAATATTGGTGACACGTGACTGCCAAATAAGGCTGGATTTGCTACATACCAATGAAATTCTCATTCTCACAGGCCAGATCTATGTAAAGGCTTCTTTGGTTGGTATCAGGAAAAGATCATATTTTGCGGTAATATGGTCACCTGAAGTCAATATTTCACTACAGTGCAAAGGAAGTTTTTAACTGGAAATAATAAAGCATTGTTTATTGTACTCTACTGCTCTTTTATTTATGGCAGGGGTGTCAAACTCTTCAGTGGAGAGGTCTGAATTATATACTCAGAGCTCGGGTATCAATTTAGGGCTTCTCACTTCCCCCACTTCACACACTGCTTCTACCACACAAACAGCCAGGCACAACAGGATCTTTATTGAATAACAGCTCTTTTAGAGGGAGAATGTGCCATAGCAGCACACCACAAGCATTTCATCTCCATCCCCTGCTCCCTCGTGGTCCACCCAGCAGCAAACGACTTCCTCCCACGCTGTGCTGGCTTCTTTCTGCTGCAGGGAAGCAGAAAGCTTAAGCGTGCAGCAGAAGTGCAAACTTCCCAGAGACACAGCTCTACCAGCCAGCTTTTCTCCCTGGCCCTGGCACAGGATGGGGAAGTCCTCTGGGAGGTGCAGAGAAGTTCAGCCCAAACTCACCAAGGGCAGCAACCTGTGGGGAACGCAGAGGGGAGGGTGCCAACTGCAAGATGGAAGAGTTTAATGGTATACCAAGACCTTTTCCTGCGTGCACATGGCCTTCAGCATCATTGTAAATAAGTCTTAATAAAGAGCCAATTAGCCTAACAGTATCATTACTATCCCTCATACAGTGTAGGAAGGACTAGCCTACAGCATAACTGAGCAAAGGTGCATTTTGTGCTCCACGTTTCCTGCTATAACGTCTGGTAGGCATAAGGAGGCCTAAATAGATGTGCAAGAGACAAGAAGCATGGAGAGCTGAAAGAATGGCATGCAACCTTATAAAAAAAGGTCCCATGGCCTGGCGCTTTGCATCAACCCCCATTAAGAGAACCCAGACCACCACGCTGCAATAACCCTGCAAGCAGGTCCTGAACATCGACTCCCTAGCTGGCTCTGCCCTAGCCTCCCTGGTGCCAGGCTTAGAGCTGGGGCAGGACTCTGCACAGGGCAGGAGGGACTGTGGGGTGGGGTGGCACAGGCTGAGAGTCAGCACCAGCACTGGAGGCAGGACCGCAGGCTTTCTGCAGAGCCAGGAGTGAGGATATCAGGAGTGAGGATATCAGGAGATGGTCTGAGCAGGGAAGATGGAGGATGAGGGGAAATCTGGACATTGTGGATGTCTGCAGTTTCTTGAGAAAAGAGCTCAGGACTGGAGATGCTTTGCCAAAATTGTGCAAGCAACATTTGCACAGAGATTGGTCATGCTACGTGTAGCTCATGCTACTATGGAAATTCACAGAGAATTACTGCAGGGCATCTCGTGACAATGCAGTAAACCGTTAAACAAAACATCTTTGTCTTACATCCATCTCTCAAACCTTGGGCTTCCATTTTTCCTTCACAGAACTGAAAAAATATCACGCAGGCTGATTTTGGAATAGCTCGCATGTAAATCATCCCCTTGGGCTTGGGCCTCTCATGCTGGGGTTCAGCCTGAATGACTTTTTATAGCCAAGTTATAAACTTTTAAATGCCAGACTTAATCAGAGCTACTGAGATGGCCATTACAGGAGTGGTTTAAGTGGCATAGCCCTGATATATGATTGCACACAAAGAAGGTAGGTGGCTCATCCGCGGTGGGCAGCCTCTCTGGAAGGGAGCAGGGTCTGGTGTCTAGAAGCAGGCACAACTGAGACACAGATCTCTTGAGTTTTGCTCTTGCCCTTGTACTACTGCTCAGTGACCTCCAGCAAGTTCCCCTGGGCCATGCTGCCCTGAGCAGACAGGTATCAGACCAAAACTTGAAAGGAAAATGTGGGTCACCGTGCCCTGGTTTCCCCAACATGCTAACGATAATGCAAATATGTACCTGCCTCCCCTAGGGAAGTCACAAAAATTGTTGGCAAATTGGCCTAGGGTTTAATGCAGCATTGTGCAGACTCAGACCATGCAAATCTGAAAACTTCGTTTATGGCTGACTTAGAGCAACCACCCACAAAATTGTACTGAATAATTATAATCACAGACACATCAGACACTGAAAAGTCTAAAAGACTTTAGGCTCAGGCTTAAGGGGGACTAATGCCACTTTGCTCTTAACAGGAGGCTCTGCAAAACTTTGAGCCCCCTAATTTTGCGAGACACCCAGCAGGTTCCAGCCGTGAATCCAAGAGCCTCCCCCACTCTGCAACATCTTTGTGGTCTAAGCAGAACTGGACAGTCATCAATGGGAGAGCAGATGCTTGGACAGAGAAATTGATCTGAATGAAAACAGTACAGGAACTTTTCAGGGTCTTCTTTCTAAATTTATTCAAGTATTAAACGAACAGAAACTACAGCATGCATCAGATACTTTTCTTTATTGTACAACAAAACTATGAACTTGTTTGTATTTGCAGCATTTCCAGCAACATCAGGCAGACTTGTCGATGTTATCCAGTTTTGCACAGTCACTAGAGTGTCGCATCATGAATTATTAAATCAGTGCTTCGTGGTAATACATAATTTCTTATCAATTATTCATGCTAATGTGCGTGTAGTTTACTTAATTGTGTTATTGACGATCAAAAGTAATTTCCTGAAAATCCTCAAGGACAGAAAATTTAATCAGCGTAACTACTTTTCAGATGCAATGCTGTTAAGTATTCTTAATTTGCTCAACAATTCACTTATTTATGTACCTTTCTGGAGGAAATACGAGTTTAATCAAACAATTAGATTGAAGAGTTAGTGTACAGAAGGGCTGAAGTTCAAGTGAATGCAAGGTATTTATGTTGAAATGAAGTTGGGCCTGCCTCTTTGGAGTGGAATTTTTTTTAGTCTTTTTTTTTGAGAGGGGGGCACAAAAAATTATGATTGGGAAGATCACTAAGAAAACAGTGATTCTGTTTTCTCCAACCACTCCCCACAACAAAGCACACAGTGATTTGTTTTATTTTGGTGGAAGAAAAAGGTTGTTGCTGTTGTTTAAACTAAGCCATGATTTGCAGCCAGGGAAGCCACCTCCACCTGCAGTTCAGCAGAGCAGCTCCTGAAGCTAGAACACAAAAGCAGATCACAGACTACTGCATGTTCCCCCTGCAATTAGGACATTCAGGATTGCCAAAAGAAACACAGTGTGACAAAAGTAAGGCAAAAGGACTCCATTTGATGAATGTGGGCCCTATCAAATTTTTCTTTGTACTTGGATCCAAGGACAGACCCAGCAATGTCCCCTCTGATGGCTTGTGTCCAGAAGACACAAACCCCACCCTGGGGGAATGCCTGGTACCCTTCACTCCAGGAGCAATGAAGGTGCTTGGTGCTGCCAAGCCACCCCCTGAGGACCGGGGCTTCCACCCTTCAAATGGGTGCTGACACCAGGCCCTGCCACCGGGAAAAGAACGTGTGCACCAGGGAATATGGGAGGCTCCTGTGAGCCCTAGAGAAGTCTCATGTTCTGTGAAATTCATGGGCTGAGATCACTTAGGTGGGGGAGGAAATTTTTGCTGCCAACCTTACTCAGGACTGCCTTTCCAAGCACATCCCCAAGCCCAGATCCCGTGAGAAGCCAGCCACAATCCCATGTAAAAGTGTGTGCTAAGCACATTGCAGGAGGTCCTCAGCACAATGTGCAGGATCAGAGCTGACAGGAATCCTTCTGCTAGCCTCCACATTACTTGGTCAAGTATCAGAGCAGTAGTTTCACCCTGTTGTCCAGGGACATCTGTGGACAAGCCTAAGGAGTCTGCAAAAGGCACCTGAGAAAAGCAAGTCCTTGTCACTAAGTTCAAATCCGCATATGCATCTCTCAGGGAAAAAATGTGGGGCACCCCAGATTAAAATGCCTGCTTTAGAGCATCAGATCTTAGTCTGCTTTGCTGTGGGGCATTTTGGGTCAGAGATAAGACTGTATTTCCTGAGGCACCAATTTCTCCTTTGAGCTGTGCCCATTCTGTAATAATTAAGACATTTTCATATCTAGATTCATTACAACAAGCCTTCAGTGAATGGAATAGTCTGATTTTGGATGACATAAAGGAATATCCTTCCAAGCTTTCTTTCCTCTTTATTAAAAACAAAACATGCAAGGACATATCTGCAGCAGTGCAATGCAGGAGTATTTTGGTTTCTAGTCTTTCTTTCCAAGAGAATGATGCTAAAATACCCCCAGCTTTGTGCAGATCTAAACACAACTGCACTCTCCATTAAATACCAGCATTACCATTTGAAGATATGAATGCTGCTCTGGAGTCATGTGCCTTTTATGTCTAACCCAGGGAAAGGCAAGAGTAACAGACTAATGTTCACATAGAGACTAGTGAAGGATTTTATTCATGGCTTAAGTGATCTCAGCAATTTCCCAGTAATCTACTCCATGGAACATTTCACTTTCAGGCAAAAGAAGGGAGAAGGGAAAAATTACGAAAGAGTTTCATTCTGTTTTCTGCTTTTCTTACACCTGGCTTGCCTGGGATAGATTTGGTTCAAGTCAAATGCCATCAGAAGATAGCATGACAAATTGGTATATACCTGCATATTCCTTTACCTCTGCTGTGCGCGGTGGGGTAAATGATGCCTGGATGCCTCTCCTGCCCCGGACCTCACGTCTGGAAGTGCTGCCCTGCTGCCAGCCCTCCATCTCATGTGGGATGGGAAGCTGAGATGTGCGGGAGCAAGCCAGCATCGTTTCAGTGTCCCTGGGATGTGGAGGGGGTCTAAAAACAGTTTCACGAACATTTCCAAACACAGATAGTGCCAATAAATCAGGGGAATGAACGTACAGCGGTGCAAGAAAAGCAAGGGGGTGTGAAAGGCAGCCAAAGAGGCCACTCAGATTTGCCAGGTCCCTGGTGGCCCCATGACATCCTGCCAGGGCACGGCCACACTGCAGTTCACCCCAGTGGCAGGTCCCTGTGCCGAGCTGAGGGGCCAGCGCCGGTCCGGTCTCATACGCTCTTCTCCCCTTCCATGTGCTCCTTGGCCGGAGAGGGCTGCTTGTCCTGGCTGCCCTCGGGGCTGGGTTTGGTGGGAGGAGTGGGGCTGCTGCTGGTGGCGGGCAGGAGGTTGGCAGACTGGAGCACAGCCTCCGAGTGCTCCCGGGCCTTCATGCGCAGCGCGGCCACGCTGGCGGTGCGGTTGCTTTGGCAGCCGTAGGTGGGCAGGAAGGAGAGGCCCATGGGGTCTGGAACGCAGCACGAGCACAGCGGGCTCCCTGGGGAGGAAGGAGACAAGGCACCATCACTGATGAGGAAGGTCATGGGGACTGTCTGACTGTTCCCTCCATGGTCAGTCTGGAGAGGGCAGAAACGGGGTTGGACTCTCGAATGGCAACGATTCCCTCCCCTATTGACCTTTAGTGCATACATAGATGTTCTCTGGATGAGGGCTGGAAAAGCCAGATCCCGTTCTGCCGAGGCCCACTGTGCAGGATCTTACACTGTGAGTCATCCAGGGTGACAAACGGAGTGAGCAAGGGCCAGCAGAGTCAGAAGCAAGCAGTGAACTTCAGATCACACATGAGATTTCCCCACAAGCGAGGCTGAGCTCATCCCCTGCTCTCATACCAAGCTGCTGCTCTGTGGCTACCATCAGCCCCATGCTGGAGGTGTCCCCTGCCCTTCACCTGCACCCTGAAACCTGATCAATTTGGGCAGCTGCATCTGGTGGGTGGGTGAGTGTGGGGGTCCCATCACTTATCTACACCTGGAAGATTACTGCAGAGAGAAAGGTGAAAACATTCTTTCTGGTTATTATGCAGGAATTAATGTCTTTTTCCTGTCTCACTGTAAGATGAGATAGGCTTTTCCTTGGCCAGGCCCATGCTGACTATTGGCATCATGTCTACCTGCAAGGGTCTGTTCTGCCTTCACCCACCCAATGTCTGTGCTGCTTAAGGATGCCATCTCAAAGAGAACTGCCCCCAGAACTGAGCCAAGGCCACCTAAAGCTGCTGCTGCTGACACAGCTTAAGGGTCCCATCAGGAAAGATGGGCCAGACCATCTCTACCCTGTCATCTGAGACACATGGGCTGTTCCGAGCAGGCAATAAAACACTGGAGAGAGGGGGGAAAGGGCTTTCCTCTCCCTTTTAAGACAAAAGGCTGCCCTGCAACCCACTACAGAGGCAGTCCTCACTCTACCAGCTGCTTCCTGAGCTGGACCACTGCAGGCTCTTCCTCTAGCTTATCTTTGATAATGCCGGGGCTTGGGCCAATCCCCAAACAAGCACACCTGGAAGTGTAGGTTGACCACTGGGCAGGACATGCACTCCATCCAAAAAGCCACCCTGGTACCTAGCTTAGATGCATCTATTGAATGAAGGAGAATGTGTCAGAGGAGTAGGGAGGGGAGGAGGGGTGGAATGGCTGAGCTACTACTTTAATTTGCTCTCTGGTGAGAAACATTGGGTGACACCATTTTTCCAGGGGTCTCATCAGCCACACAAACTCCACATCCTCTTCTACATCCCTGGCAAAAGTCTGTCCTGTGCTGATACACAACCTCCCAACAAGAAATAGTGTGGCTGCGAACATCCTGACATAATGCAATGTCTTCCTCTGATCTTTCCAAGCCAAGGACTTGCTTTAATTTCTGCAGTTAATATTTGAGTTAAATGGCTCATGACTAAGTGATGGAACTAATAACTGCAGGGAGCAGGTAGTCTTTCTTTTACACTTCTGCTCTCAGTAGCAATGGGTCAGTACCCATCTGCTAGGGATGAAGGCAGACAGTTGTTTGTTTTTAGGATGTTGGCGAGACTTCTACACAGCAATTGTCAGAGATTAGCAGCTTGCAGGTAACATTCAGGAAAAAGTACTCTTTCCATTTAAAAAACAGAATCTACAAGGGGCAAGTTATTAATGTAACTGGAAACTCTTCTCCTGTTAATACTCCCCTGCTAGAGCATATGATCAGCAAACCAACATTTCCATGGGTCCAGGCATTCAAATGAATTGCACAAGCAAGTTTCAGCACTTGACTAAAATCCTTCATTTTTTGCTTTTAGCACTAGGAAGCTCAATCTTGAATTCTGTGGCCACTTTGAGCAGGTCAGAAGGAGGGTTTATAACAAAAACCACTCAGTCACACAACCAACCAGTGCCACCACTATCCCCGCTCATAAAGTCATTTTTTGCCCTGTTGAATCACAGCCACTTCAGGGGTCCTGGACAGCCACTGTTTTAACAAGAGGGAGGAGAGGAAGACTGGCACTTCAGAGTCCCTACAGTTTGCAGCAGGTCTTTAGCTGCAGAAGCCACACAGAAGTCTGCTTTTTCACTACTATTAAGCCCCAGTATCTTAAGGTTCACCTCTGAAATGGTGGAGCATGGAGGCCTGCCTGTGCATTGGCTGGCTGTCTTTGCAACTGCTGCTTTCTAACACAACCTGAGTGAGACTTTCGAACACGGCTGTTCAGCTCCCAGGCTGAGGGGAGGGCTGGCCCATCTGCGGTACCTAACGCAGGACTGAGCACAGACACTGTCTGCTTAGTGAGAGGTGGGGGGAAGTGAAAAAGAGTCTTCCCCTTTTCAAAAGAGCAGGAATCAACTCCATCCCCTAACAATTTTCATTCCATTGTTAGAGAGGGATAAAATATTTATCAGTCTTCAGTATCAATCTAAGCTTGCTTAATAATTAGACCTGATATTACCTCGTGGCTTTGCAACCTGAGGGTGCAGTTACCTGTGGTGGAAACTAGGCTATCTATAGCAATAATTCACCCATAAACCATTCGTCTCATTTTCACTAAGGTAAAACACTTGCAAACAACAGCTCATGCCCCCCCAAAAGTAAAGTAACTTGTCATTTGCTCCAGGGTCCACCTAGAATACAGAAAAGCAGGATTTAGCTCTTTTAGCTCTTTCTTTAGCTCTGTTTCTTTCTAATGTAGGTTGTAAGGAAGGTTGAATCTACTTTGCAATTGCCTGTGTCTGCAGGTAGTAGGTCCAGTGAAATCTGTTGGACTTTGCTGACACAAAAACCAAGACAAACAATGGGAGACTCAGAAGCCCAAGGTCTCCACCTGCCTGTCAGTCAGCCCACGATGGACAGGGATGTAGCTTTCACTGAGAAAGAGGCATCCACATACAGCAGACATCAATTTTTTTTTACATCATATTGCAGTAACCCTGAGTCCACAGTGGGAAAGGAAGGAAGCATTCCTAGTTATTTCAGATCCTCAGAGGAGTTTAGGCACCTACCTCCCATCATAATCAGTGAGGGTTAAGCTGTTAGCCCTAGATCTTGATCCAGCTTCCACTAACATCTATGACAGTCTGACATTACTTTAATGGCATTTGGATCAAGTTGCTACAATATGGACAGGGTACATTTTCTTTCTTTCAGGAACTTACTGCCTCCTGTACACAAAATTAAAATACACAATTAGATTTCCATTAACTTACAGCAAATTCTGCTGAATTGATCTGAACCTCCTTGTATTCCTATATGAGATCATACTTTAAACGCTCAGCCTGAACATAAATACTTAATGTAATAAATACAGTCTGAAATATTTGATCCACTTGGCAGTTTAATTGATCTACTACAGAGACTGACAGGAAAAATTAAATTAGTTCTGTCTTGTCTCTGCCAACATCACATTTCAATTGTAATGATATTTGATCTACAATTTTGGTTGTGGACTCTTCTGTGCAATTCCAAGGTTCAGTTTCAGCTGAGAAGAGTGGAGTGGGAGCAGGGCCCTTATTGATACATAAGTATCAATATAATATATAAAAAAATATATATTTACTATAAATATATATTTAAAATCTATATTTTGTATTTCAACTCAACAATTTAAAAATCTAATAGATGGCTTTTCCAAAGGCAAAACCCCAATTCCTTTCCTCTTTCAGTATTTGTGGAAATCAGCATTTGATATGGACAGATGAACAGCAACCTGACACGGATGGACGCAAGGAAAAATTCCCATTTAAAATCCTCACCTGTCAATGCATGCTGTTTAGTTTTCAGAGAAAATATTATGCTTGATTTAAGCATTGTTCTCTTCTGACAATAGTCACATTGGTTTGCTTGAGCTCTAAATCCTCATAAACTCTGAAATCACTTTCACAAGGGTTAGAAGGTCAACAACAACTTCAAGTTCATAGAGTTATTTACCCATGAAAGGTGATTCAAAAAGGGAACTCCCTCTTGCTCTTCATATATGATGCCAACACTCTGTCTATTAAAGCCTGAGGCACAAGCAGTAAAAACAAAAGTGTCTTTATCCAAACCTTCCTGAGCTCTGAACCAGGAAGTTCAGAAGAACAAAGGCATGAACTTAAAACCTCAAATGGAGAGGCACTAGATGCTCCCAGTATAATTTAGGGTAGCCTGAAGGCTGCTAAGTTGTGCTACATGGTTCATCCTTCTAGGGCCTAAGCTGTTTAAGTGTGGAAGGCACCCTGTGCTGCCCAGAGGCTGGAAGAGCACTGCAGAGCTGACAGCAGAGTCCAAATGTTATAATTTCACATCTTCTTGACTTGTGAACCCTATAAGCCCAGTGAAAATAACAAAGACCTGGCGATCTAACTCAGTTGCTCTAGCAGGAGCCTTTTTATGTAAATAACTCGACACTGGAACTGAAGGATTTCATCCTCATTTATTTGTGCCAATAGTACTGTTCTAAAAAATAATTCAGAAGCCAGGACCTTGCCTGTTTGGACAGGAAAGCTGGCAGCAAAGCCCACAAGAGCTGGGAGAACAGAACCCATCCTTTGAATACTGTCAGCTCAGCAACCATTTACCACTCTCCCGTTCCACATCAGAAACATGATCTGACCCTAAATCCTGCTGACATGTGTCACTCCAGGAGGGGTCAATAGAAACCCCTGCCCAGCTACAGTCCACTAATCTAATCAAGGTTTGTCCTGGAGGAACAAGTCAGCACCCATTTCCTTCCCGTGGCTCCTAGGGCTCCTAGTATCTGCATATTCCCTAATATTTTTGATAAAGAACAAAAAAATCTACCTGCGAGGTAGGGCAGTGCTAGAGTCAGGGACCTCTGATATGGAAATCAAAATAATTTGCTCAAGGTCTGTGCATCTGCAGCAAACTAAAGAAATGTTTTAAATTCTCTGAAGTCACAGTGGCAGGTAAACTACGGAAAATGTCAAATAGAACCCAATTGATATATTTGCTAAATTACATGAGAAAAGTCAGTAAGTCCATAATCAAGAATGGCAGAGAAAATAAAGGACCTCTAGAGTTTTGATTCACATTCCCCAATCTTATTGTAAGCAGTGGTGCTTCAACTGAGTAAACACCAGTTCAAGGGTAAGTTAGGTCCTTGAACACTTATTTCTCAGCCTTGGCAATGGGAATTGCCCACTGTAATTGGGTGAATTCTCTTCATGTTTCTGTAATATAAATTGAAAAGGAATGGGTGGGCAGTTCTAGTTGCTGTGGGTTTTTTCCTGGATACTGCAATTAAGCCTCCCTAATATTAACAACAGCAACCACAGCAGCAACAAACCATAAAAGAGCCTAATCAATGGTGCCCTGGAATATCCACTTTGATGTGCATAATGCAATCCTGCTTCTCTATCAGTGGTTTGGAGGTGCCGTGAAAACAAACTGAGCTATAACTTGTGAAGAACAGAGCTGTGGGTGAATTATGAAAGTAATTCCCTGGCAAGTTTAATTATTCTTCTCCTCATACACTGCACTCATCACAGGGTCTGGGGAAATTTCAGCGGAATGTAACAGACACACTCTTGCCCTCAGCCACCGGAATGGTAGAACACTTCCGCTAAAAAATTGAGATTTTTGTTTACACCCATTAATAACATCTTCTACATTAATGAATTGCATTCATGCTGTTATCCATTAAGAAGGTACTTTGAGGTCTCTCTCTGCACAGAACACTAGCTTCTCCTGATGACTATTGTTATACAGCCCATAAATAAAACAAGTATTTTCCCTTCATATTTGAGGTCTGCAATTAAATCTACTAAATGGACTGCAGATGCATGGTTTACAGTAAGTGATTCATCTTGGAAGATCATGGAAATGTCGAAGTCACCACAATGAAGTAGCATAGTTATCAAATTTGGACAATTTCAGAGAGTAACAAACACCAGAAATTTCATCTATGCGAGCCAACCTGCTTCCTGACTATGGCCAGTGGTGAAGAACTAAAACCCTGAAGTAGGAAACCCTGCATACCATAGAAATTATGATCTTATGCTAATTTTTCAAATGAGAAATTGTATTTCCTGAAAGAATAGTACATAGTGAGGTGATAAAGTAGTTAACAGATGCTTGCTACTAAGTACAGGGAGAGGGAGAGGATTCAGCTAAGGAAGGAAAACATCTGTTGTATTACTGAATAGAGAATATTTGATAGAAACAGAGAAAAACTGTCCAGTGGTAACATACTCTTCTCTGGAACACTCTATGGTCTGATTTATAGTTCTGATTGCTACCATATAGCCAACCTGCTTCCTTCAGTATCCTGCAGTGGTAATACCAGCCCTTGGAGGAAAAATTTCTCAGTTTTGGAGACAGCAGAGTTCATGGGGCATAGTGCTTAAGGAGAATAGCTTTCTTCTCATTCATTAGAGCAGACCTGGTCTCATGGTCCAACAACATCCCCCATTTTCCTAGGAGTGGCACATGTGGGGTTCAGATGAGCACTGCCTGTAGAAGAGTTACAGAGCCACACAAAGCATGAGGCAAGCCTACAGTGCACTGCACAGTCTTTCCAAAAGCAAAGTTGCAAGCTCAGTCCCTGCCCCATGCTAGGCTGTCCTAAGATTTCTTGTCTCTACTAGACCAACTTCATCACCAACTATTATACTCTTATACTACAAATTAGATCCAGGAACCACGTGCCCTAGACACTTTATGCAGCCTTGGAAATCCAGGTCTGGAGCCAAGCAATCAAAGTCAGAGAAGGAGAAAGAGAGGTATTAGTTTCTTTACAGAAGACAGAGAACTCTCAGGTGGCAGAATGAAAATGGTCCCTGAGAGCATAAAATAATTATTAATTAGTTACATCGCCATCATCACTTGTTACTCACTGTATTGATTTTAATTGTCTCCTGCTAAAGCATCAGTCAAATATTACTCACTAACACCAACGAAGTGTTGGCTCACAAGCCCAACAAAGCACGTCTTGTCTTCTCAAAAGAATAAGAAAACAACCTAGACTTCCCAGTAATATCTGATGTGCTGAGAGTGCCCATTTGTCTGCAGGCAGCTTTTACAGCCTTACTGAAGAATATGATTCCCTTTACTGGCCAGGATTGTTCTCCCAATGGTGGGAATACATATCTATTTATGGGATCCATACAGAGAAGCTGCATTTAATTTGACATTTGCATAGAATAAAAAAGGGTCATGCACCAATTGGTAGTGAAATGGTGCTCTGATTCTGGAGCAACTATTTTGCTTTCAAAAGCACAAAAAATTCCTGGTTGTCCTGGTTTCGACTGGGATAGAGTTAATTTTCTTTCTAGTAGCTGGTATAGTGTTATGTTTTGCATTCAGTATGAGATGAATGTTGATAACACACTGATGTTTTCAGTTGTTGCTAAGTAATGTTTATACTAAGTCAAGGATTTTTCAGCTTCTCATGCCCAGCCAGCAAGAAGGCTGGAGGGGCACAAGAAGTTGGGAGGGAACACAGCCAGGGCAGCTGACCCAAACTGGTCAAAGTGGTGTTCCATACCATGGGACATCACATCTGGTATATAAACTGTGGGGAGTTGGCTGGGGGTGGGTGGATCACTGCTTGGGAGCTAACTGAGCATCAGTCAGCAAGTGGTGTGCAATTGCATTGTGCATCACTTGTTTATTCCAATTATTTTACTATTATTATTATTGTCATTATTATCATCATCATCATTGTAATTACTAGTTTCTTCTTTTCTGTCCTATTAAACTGTATTTATCTCAACCCATGAGTTTTACTTTTTTTTCTGATTCTCTCCCCCATCCCACTGGGTGGGAGGGAAGTGAGCAAGCGGCTGCGTTGTGCTTATTTGCTGGCTGGAGTTAAACCATGACACTGGTAGTTTCAAAGCATGGTTGGCACAAAAAAGATACCAGAAAGAGCTCTTGATCATTCCACACTTCAATAAAACTTGAAAAATCTTGGCAAATCTTACTACTTGCTGAATTTCTCCTTATCTAAGCAATCAAAAAACTAAACAGCTCAGAATTATATGCCCTGTGCTGAGTTTGATGGGATTCTGTGTGGCATAAAGTCCTATGCCCTCAGAATTACTGTGGCAGAGTCCTGTCGGCATTTCTGCTGCAAAATGTGACTAGATTCTCAAGGGAGAAGCTTAGATCACTTCATTAAGACGCATAAGGACACAGACTAATGCCCACCTAAATTTAGGGCTAGTTCTCCTTCAACAGGCCTGAAGTATACAAATCACCTCCTAGCTCAAAGGAGGAAATGAAAAGGGAGAGTCAAACAAACTGAATTGAGCAAGATGAAGAAAGTCATATAAAGGTTTTGTGAATGCTGTGTCTCCCCCTGTCCTTTCCTTCCTTCCCACAACCATTATCTCTTCCTGCAGACTGACATGTGAGCTTGCTTGTGCTCTCAAATACATTGGTTTAGATAAACCATCGTTCACCTGGCTGTTTCCATACTGAAGAAAAACAAAATATGAATCAGGCCTGTGATACATTTGGTCCACTCAGAACCTCCAGAGATCATCCTATTCATCACCGTCAATTAACAGGACTGAAGCTCAAGGTCTGCTGTGCACAGCCCCTACCCCAGCCCAAGTAAATTGCTCTTGGAGAAACAGGGAAAGAGGAACTTGTGGAGATGAGCCAAGGAAAGAGGAGACAATAGTCCGGATATAAATACCACAAGAAAGGTTCTACAATTGTTCTTTGCCACCTTACGGAACAACAAATTCTTCCTTCTTAACCTCAAAGCCAAAATTTGACATTACTGAGACCTAGCCGCAGAAGAAAAACATCACCCCTCAAAGCAGCAGCTCAGTGTACCAGTTCCTTGCAAGTATAAGTATATGCTGACAGGCATAGGCAGCTTCACAAAGTTCCTGGTAGGTGGATATGCAGATGCAGATGCAAAAAAGGTGGATATACAGATACAAATCTGTAACTGGATTTCTTAAAATCAAAATATACCGCATTATCACATGCCCTTGCCTGTACCTGGAGATTTCTAGTGCCAGGCAGGAAATATAAACTGGTCATCTCAGCAAGGAATTGCACATGTAGCTGACACCATTCATCAAGAGAATATACATGCATCTGATAACTGACCATCCCTCTACAAATTATAAAAAAAAAATTGTATTTACATTTGGGACCAATTTTTCAGGGACACTGCCTCTTAGCCTGGGCAACTGACTTTCTAATAACTATCTCTGCAAGAGATTCAGGAATAGCATTTTTCCTGCCCCTAGGTTGTAAAACTGCTATCAAGAAAAAAGGAGCAAATTATTAATTTCTCAATTTAGTGGCTGAGCTGCAAAATCACAGAAAAGAATATCTGGAAGTCTTCCAAATAAATAAAACTAAAAAAACCCTCATGACATTATTTTTCATTCATTTTTATTTCATTTTGCTTGTTTGGTTTTTTTTATTTGGGTTGTTCTTCCTAAAATTTAGCTGCATTTAAACGTGAAACAAGTGAGAACAATGTATTGATGCATTTAATTTTCAAAATGCTTAAATGGAAATTTTAAGGGAAAAAAACCACCCACCTTACTTCCATCCAAAATTATTCACTGAACACAACCCCATTTCCACACCTTTCAACCTGCCCAGGACTACATTTGTCAATGAACAGCCTTTTTGCCTGAAGAATTTCACCTGTGCCTACCACAGAGAGGCTGTTCCTGCCCAGCGAAAGAAGCCAAAAGTCTCTGCCCCAAAACCTTGCAGTCACAGAGCAGAGATTAAGAGGACTCCTGCAGTCCAACGGCCGCTGCCCATTTACAGGGTTTAGGTTGACAGTCATTCTTTAAGTTTTAAGGTTCAGGTCACACCTGTCTGTGACTTTTCTTGATTCAAAATCACAGGTCCCACACCTATCAAAATACCAGTAGCTGTATGGTGTGTCTGGCTTTAGCTTTTTCAGAAAGACAGGAGGGAAAGGGGAACAGGGGGCAGGACACTGGACTTAATGTAAAACTCAGCAGTTCCAAGCATTTGCTTCAGGAATATATGTTGGCAATGCCGCTCTAACTGAAATACTCACGAAGAGCATGAGGTATGCCAGAGAACATAGGGAGAGGTATCAGAGGACATTTGCGTTCATAGTGGAGGATCTTAAACTGGGAAACTTTCCTCACAGATTATTGTACCACACTGGGGCACAGAGTAAATGTATGTGCCACTTTGTGCTTGGCAGCGCTTTGAGGCTTTACATCCTATAAATCTATAAATTGAATTCATCCTGCTTACACCCTTAGTCTTATAAATTGTTAGACTAGGAACAGCTAATGGATCAGCTGGTGATTTATTTTTGAAAGATGCATACTGCTGCTTTTTGGGAACTGAAAAGGATATGGATATACCCTGGATATACCCTTCCTGAAGCCTGGGTCCCAGGTAATAAGGTTTTACTTTGTATCCTCCCATCTACGTGCACACACACACTTTATTCAAGTTCTCAAAACAGACCTACTGTTCAAGAAGAGAAAGGTCTGGCATTGTGCAGAGATGCACTGCAAAGGAAACTGCATGCAAAGAGCAGATGAGGCATCAGTAATGGTGCCAGGTAATGTATAATGCAAAAGGATGTGTATAACTAATTTATTAGTATAAATTTGACTCTTAAAAGAAAGCATAGGCAAGGAAAACTCTACAGGAGCAAACCCTACCTGCCTTGTTCCTTGAGACAAACCCTGACCTCACTAAAACTAACCAAGTAAAATGAAGGAGCTTCACCACAAATGATGCTACAAGTTACAACAGGAGACTCACTCCTGTACCTGCCGCATCGGTCAGTGCAATTACTGCCAATCATAACAGAAAGAAGGATCCATCATTTCCCAAAGGCTTCCCCACTGCCCTCAAGTGGGACCATGCTGCTTAGCTTGAAAGAGCCACTCTTTGAGCTTATCCCTGAAGTTAAACCAAGTTACTTACCTTTTAGAGAGGCGACATGGGATAACGCTTGTGCATAGGTGGCTGTGTTGAGAAGAGTCCCCGGCAGGCAGGAGGGGAAGAAGGGTCCTGTAGGACCCACTGCTCGGCTCAGGCTGATGGAGAAGAGAAAACAACTTCCTTACAAAACTACAGAACTAGTTGGTTCCAAAGACAGCATTTGTGCATGCACACAAACACGTTGGTGTCTCAGTGTCCAACTAGATGGGACCAAGCCTGGATATCATTAGCTTCCCAAGGCCACCAGCTTCTCAGCATCTCCACAGGGAGCAGTGAGTTGCAAGAGAGACAGCTCGTCTTCTAATGATTTGGGCTCTACCTGAAGATGACACTGTGAAGGTCAAGGCTTAGCAGCAGACAAGTCTGTATATGTACAGATGTACGATGCATGCTTGCCTCAAAGAGAGGCAGTTGATAACAAGTATTGCTCTTACCTCTGCTGGATGTCCAGACCCTCTTTTTTATTCCTGGTTTGATCTGCTGGAGAAGGGGAATTTAAATTCCTCGCAGGGGGAGCCACCTCAGCCATTGTTTCCTTAGAGCCCTCTTGGTCAGAAGCACCCCTCTCTGTTTTCCTCCATTTAGCTCTTCGATTTTGGAACCACACCTGGAGCAGGAGAGCAATCCAGGCTGAATACTGTGTTTAGCCAAATGCAAAGCAAGGAAATTGTAAATTGTTACTCTGGTGAAATCAGTCATTTAGAAGCTTGGCTAAAACTTCCTCTTATCTTGTGTCCCCACTGTTATTGTAGTTGAGCCTTAGGATTACATTTGTATGTGGAATATTTCTGTGTCTGGAAAACAAGCCAGGAATGTCTAAAGGCATTCAAAAGGCATGTTAAAAATAAAAAAAAATAAAAAAGAGTTTTGATGTTAGTGTGCCAGTTAGCAAAACATTTAAACAGGTAATTAACTTTATGAACACGTTTAATTCTCACTGATTTCTACACTTTAACACATCTAAAAGCCTTTTGTATAGGGATGGACTTAAAAACGTATCTAAGCACTTTGATGAAACCATATATAGGTCTTTAAATAAGCTGCTCTTAGAATCAGAGAGGTCAGAAATGAAAAGGTATGTATTAGGCCATCTTATCCAGCCCATTTCCTGAAGAGGACTGATACTTGCTGTTATTCCGCTGACGTATTTGTCCAATCTGCATTTAGACGACTCCAAAGGTGGTAGATACTAATTTTGGAAGATCATTCTGCAGTTTAATACACACCAGTTTCCAAAACCTACTTTTTCCCTGTAACACAATACAAATATTCATGGTCTTGATTTTATCCCCTGACTTTTAGTCCAAAGCCTTTTTTTTGACCATTTACCTTGGAGCTTATGCTCTGAAAGCACTTTATTTGAGGTGGAAAATGCCAAGCCTCCCTTGAGGTCAGGAAATCCACATTTTAATACATAACTTCAAGTAGAGGCGAGATTGTTATTATTATTATTCTCCTCCTCCAACTCCATTTTAGTTAGCTGCCTTTTAATTGCATGTATCAGCAAACGTTGAATAATGATTTTATCTATATTCTAAATTTAGAGCAGTTAAATGCAAAGCAAAATGCAGACACTTTCTTGTGTCTTAATTGAATGAAGGTCACAGCTATAACAACATTTAATTGAGCTATTTTTCATTATCATATTTTAATGACTTTGCACTGACAGTTCGCCTGCTTGTGAGGAAAGAGCATGATGAAGTCGTTTATTTCCCTATTTAGTTATTGTTTGACAACATCATCTTCGATTAAGACTCTGCTTTATAGCGCATTAATCATATTTGAATGAGCAAGGGGTATAAATGTAAACATATCTCCCATCCTCTGTGTTTCCCCATGTCCCTGCATGAAAGCAGGCTAAACAAATGCTTGCATCTATTGTCTGTTTGCATAATAGCCAACAACAAGGCTAAACACCAGTCCTCAGCAATCTAATTGTTACCACCCTATCTCACCCTTGCACCTTTCAGGAAGAAGTTATGATCTTCCACTTCTGAATGCTCAATAATTGTCCCATTTATCTCAATTTGCAGTTCAGTCTTTAGGCACAAATAGCCAAAATGGCATTTTTTATTATTTTTTTTAAGCCAGCACCTACAATGCAGTGGCAAAAGGAGATTTTCATTTCCAAATAATAATCAGTTTAATTTGCCCGCATATGACCAATGATTCATGTTCAGATTTAATAATCAGGATCGCATAATCTGATTATAGGAGAAATAATTTGTTTACAATCCCCAATTTACGGTGGTGAATTCCATTATCTCTCTTCAGCCATTGGGTTTTAAGAGATACTAACATGACCCTAGGGAACAAAAGGCAAGCTATTATATTTCCTACAATTAGATCTTTGCATAGTCTTAACCCCGAGCACCTAACTAAAAAAAAAAATACAAAAACAGCGTGCAGAAAAGCCCCATAAATAAAATGGATACATAATTGTGTTCAAAAAATGGTTTGCAGCTCTGTGGTGGATGCCTGCGGAGTTACAGGGATCCATCTCTGAACTGCAGGACTGCTGTTCTTAGCAGAGCTTGTAGTCACACAAAGTTAATCCCTCGATATGGAAAAACAAACACCTGGATCAAAAAAAAAAAAAAAAAAAAGGAAAAAGTGGGGAGAAGGAAGGAAGAAAGGAAGGGGTGGAAAAGAAGGAGGTGGAAAGAGAGTAATCGTGGCCCACGGTACTTATTGGATCATGTTAACGGTGTGGGAATTGCTCTGCAGGCTCTTTAGCTGTCTAAATTAAGTGTTTAGAAAGAAAGAGAACGAGAGGAAAGTTGAAGAGGTGCAGCAGATTTCTTCCTGGCAGTTGGGTTCCCTGCAGTTGACTAACCCCATTACTCGACAGTGGTCATAGTTGCTTTGGAGAATCACGTCTCAGCTCTTTTTTCCACACACACACCCCCTCCAAAAGCAAGGAAATGGATGTGCATTGATGTAATTTAGTACCTTGGAGACGCGGACAAATTAGTGTAGAACATTATCACTAGTTAATTATGAATGACCGATTAATCAACCTAATCTAATATTCCACATTATGTTGATGTTATTAAAGTGCATCATGAAAATGACAGATCGTCTTCATTTACGTTCTTTGGCCAAATGTGCACTCTGCAGTCATGAAGTCAAAAAAAAAAAAAAAAAAGTTTGCCACTTTGAATACCCGAGAGTTAAATAAATCCCCAGAATGTTTACCTGCACCCTGGCTTCCGTGAGGTTGATTTTCATGGCCAGCTCTTCCCTAGTGAACACATCGGGGTAGTGGGTTTGGGCAAAAACGGCTTCCAGTGCCTCGAGCTGGTGGAGGGGAGGAGAGCAAACACATCTGTCAGG
>JANZLQ010000100.1:22449183-22480462 GCA_026212715.1 Elanus axillaris
CCGGCCCGCCGCAGCTGAGGGCGGCGAGGCGAGCGGGGCAGGGCGCTCAGCCCCCACGGCCGCTGCCCCCGGGGGTGGGCGGCCGCGCCTCGCCCGGGCCATTAAGTCGCCTTTCAAGGCTCAATGGGGCATCGCCGCCGGCTCGTCTCAACATCAGGGGGCTGCCGGCCGGGGCTCGGGGGAACGGCTGTCGGTGTCGCGGGAAGCCAAGTAGCTGCAAAGAAAATCGCACTTGCGAAGGTCGTACTCTTCAAACTCACTTCCTTAAAAAAGGCTTTGACTGGGGCACTGCTGATCCCAGGTGCTGTTTTCCTGTGATTGCCACGGCAATAAAAAGTAGACTAGAACATGAGCGTCAGCCTCGGCGTCTTCCAGCTCGCCGCCTCCAGAACGCCCGCCGCGGCGGGGCTCGGCCGCGCTGCAGGAGGGAGCCCGTCGCTACCCAGGCCCCTGACGCCGGCCCTGCAGCTGCCTGCGGCGGGGCTGCGGGGACGGAGTCCGGCCTTCTGCGACTGCAGGGCAGCGAGAGCAGCCAAGCGTCCAAGTACTTAGCGATGGAGGGAGGCATGGGTATTCTGAAAAGCTATTTTAAGGCTTGAATCGTTCCCAGACTGAACCAGCTTTTAGTTAGTTCGCCCCCCCCCGTTGGTTGATGAAGGGAATTCCAACCCGTACCCCCCTAAAAACCAAGCAACCAAGAAACCCCAACCCAAACCCTAAACGTCCTGCATACTAGTCCTTTTTAAGGCAGTCTGGCAACTTACTGAGGAGCAGTTACACATTCTTGATGGTTCACGCAGCGGTGCCTCTTTGGCTTGGGCCGCACGGCCCCTTGTTCCTTTTCCAGGCAGGAAAGCAAAGGGAGGTAGGGTATGGGGCTCCTCCGCTTAGGCATTTGGGCCCATAGGGTGCATGAGGTGGTGCCAAAGAGGCTACAGCTCTGCATGCTCCCAAATTAGCCATTCGAGGAAAAAAAAGGTTTCATCTGGATTGTTCAAACAGCTCTGATACAGAAAGCACTCACCTTTTGCTGCTGTAAAGCTGAAGTTCCTAGGGCACTTGGCCATGTGGCTCTTCAGCTCCAGACTCTCTCCTACTGTCACTCGTATCAGCTTGCAGCTATTGTAGCCACATACTTGAAAGTGAAATTGAATAGTTATTATTGCTATGTTTCTTTCACCAGGAGACAAGCTTGCTGATCCAGTTTGCCACATAAGGTGCAGAGGACTGATGGAGGAAAATGAGAAGCAGTGATGAGTTAATCAGACCAGTGTAAAGAGCACTGTTGCTGCACATAAAGCTACAGCCAACTTTGATCCTCAAAACTCTCCAGCTGTCTTCCAAGGGCTGTAGGTATCTCAGCTCATGGCTAATAGCAGTGCTGGATAAAGTAGTGGTATCTGCTCAACTATCTGCCTGACAGCATGGAAAGAGATGAGTAAGATATGAGAAATCATCACTAGACTGTTTTTCAGTCACCCTAAAAGCTTTGCTTCCACTCCACTGCTTCTTCACATGCTTATCCTCACAAACCCTACCCTGCCCTTGGGCCTCTTCATTTACTCCTAGTATCCTCCCTAGGCATATACCTCCATTTTTACTCTCATGGTGCTGCTTCCAGACATTAATGTCTGGAAACACATAGCTAGGGTTCCCAAACAACCTTAACTCTGCCCTAGAGGCAAAGATTTATGAAAAAATCCTCTCTGTTTAATATAAGCTGGGACCACAAACAACGAAATGCCTCAATCATAGTAGTGCAACTGCAGAAATTCCAGCCTACAGTTAGCCAAACGTAACCCACTGAGTGCTGTGTTCTTTTATTTTCATATTTCTGATTAGGCAAACAACATAATGAAAGCCTCGCTCCCTATTCTTTTCTAAGACTGTATGACTCACCACTTATGTAAGCCTTATGCAGGAGTTGGTCATAGCTCCACTGATGATACTATGTACTGGTTTGCAATTAGTGCAAGGCTTCAACCTCCCTGTTCTGTACAATAAAAATAGGTTCTCTCAACTTACACGTTGTGAGCAGTGTGGCTTGGGGAACCCAGGAAAAGCAAGGAATCTGTAGGGAACTATGACAGACAGTTAACAAAAAATTTTAGGTGGATTCTCTAGAATTCAGCATTGGCATTACTTTTCCTTCTCCCTCTTTCAACTGACTGGATAAACAGCTTGGAGGGTCTGAAGAGTTCAAAATCATCTGGCTTTCAGATGGGTAAGAACGGGGGGGGATTTATTATGTGGCCTGCCACATCAATTTTGACGCCATTATAATTAATATGGACACCAGTACTGAAAAAAGCATCATTAGTGGGCAGAGCACAATTTAGTTGGGAGCCTTCACTGTGCATTTCAGAACCTTAGCAAGTTTGGACTTAATGCAGGTCCAACCCTGCCATCCAGAAATGAAGAGCTCAGCTCAAAATACACTCTCCCATCTCCCATTAATTTCAGGTTACCCAGAAACAATGAGAAACTACTGGATAGAGCAGGCAGAAAGTTGCTTTCTTCTCAACACAGATGCCTGACACTTCTCCGTACCTGGGCACGTTCTGTAGTTCCTAGTTTAGTGACTCAGGCAGATCTTTTCTTTCTGGAAAATGAAGCATAGTTTTCTGCTCCCTGAACACAGCAATGATGCACTGCAGTCTTCACTGTGGCTTTTGCAGGCAGGCAGCAAGAACACAAGGTATTTCACTCACTTCATAGCAGCTGTCTTAGACCTATTTAAAAAAGAAAAGAGGAATGACCCTTGCATGAAAGATGTCAGAATTCTCTTTACTTTTAATGATAATAGAGGCAGCAAAACCAGGGTCACCAGCAAAAGTTAAGAATTACTAAGGAAAGCTTCATCTTCTAAGTGTCAGCTGAAGGAACAGGACTATATCACATCAGTGATATCATGTGAAGTAGGACTGTTGACATCACCCCAGAGCCTAGAATAGCAATCCCTTGAGGGCTGGGTAGATGGAGAGAGCCACTGAGTTAGTAAGCGTATATTCAGCATTTAGCTTGAATGTTAGACCGGGGAAATTGTAAATGGCCCTAAGTAGCAGAGAGTGTTTTTACCATGTATACAATATATAAATACCTCTCCCAGAGGAGATAAACTCCCAAGTGCAGACTTGCTAGCACATCCTGACTCCAAGACATGTGCCCTACTCAAGACCTTCAAAAACTGGACTCTCAGCAATTTTCTATGATAGTTTTGTGTAAACTACAGTTGCTGAATTAATAATCTAGACAGTAAGATGCTGTATTACCTCTGTTTTTCCAATCAGGAATTCTTTGTACTGTGCTATCATTTCCTGAAGCATTTCCAAAGGACTTGAAAGATTTCTTGCCGTCCCTGAAAGACTGCATCCATCAGATGGAGAAACCAATGCAGCAGGCAGTATAGTACGGCATCCAAAGTCACTCAGAGGTTTATAGCAAAAAAATCCAGATCTCCCTGCTCCTAAATGACCAAACAGGTAGATTATTCCACATTTTAAACCATCTCAGTGACTATGCTACATAGCTTAATTCCTTCTTAATTTTTCCTCATGGTTTAAGTAATTTTTTGGCCCCATACATTGGGATTAAGCCAAGTTTAAAGCTGCTATGGGGTCTTTTCACACCTAATCTTTTCACCATCTTCATGTATCATTTGAGAAAGCACAGTTACCACTAGCACAAAAGACTTTGCATCATCCTTCCTTGCTGAACCACTGAGATATGGCTGTTCTTCAACACCTTCCTCCCTCCAAGAGAGAAAACTGCTTAAACCGTTATTACTAGATTTGACATAGGAATCACAGCCATATGCAAAAAGAATGCAAGTCACGTATTATCTCACCAATTATATTATTCACCTACCCAGTTCCTCCTTTTAAAATAAAATTATTTTATATTGAAGAAAAGTGTTACCCTCTTGAAAGAACATTAGTCAAGTTACTGTTTTCTCTAAGACTGTTTTGTCAAATTAATTGCTTAAATTACTGCTTCCTGTGGACAGCTTTCCCTGAAGAATATATCCTGTAACAATAATTTTCACACTGCTTTTTCTAGTTATGTGATGCCTGCCTGGGTATCTGTCACTGAGAAAGTACTGTATATCATTCTATGTGTTTTTTTTTTTTTTATAGATCTCAATGTGTAACAATTTAAAATCTATTGGAAAATTCCCTCCCTCCCCAGCAATGTTGTTATGAGGATTTCCCTCTCATTTTCACACTGTTACACAGTAGTATCATTGTTTATTGAACAGATTTTGTGTATTTGCTCAGTCTTGGCAAATGCAAAACATTCTCCCTTTTGAAGAGCTTTTTCCTTACATACTAGTGATGGGGCATTATGGGTCCTGGCAGTATTCATTCACTACCAAACTCAGTTAATTGGTAGATGAGGAAAAAAAAGCCCTGATTCCATTGCAGACTAACATCAGTATAATGAAGTGCACTTCATACTTAACTTTTACTGGAGAATCAAGAGTCAAAGTTCTCTTTAGACAGCTACTAAAATCATTGCCATCACCTATCTCCATGATTTTTGAAAAGCACATCTCAAACTGTACCTGGAGTTCAGCCAAAAATGGGGCCCACAAGATCATTCCTTGTGAAAGTCAACCAAAAACCTGCCCAACAGGCTATCCCTTTTCAGAAATGCAACTCGCCTTTAATTGTCCTTTCCATATAGCCCTATCAATAAGCCCACAGAAACTGGAGAAAGGCTGATGTTCTGTAGCTGTTTCAATTACGTATGTGCAGCACCCCAGGTAACACACTCCGGCTCTGATGAAGGCTAGTATCAGAAGGCTAGGTCCTCGAGGAGCAGCATCAGCCCATCCATGTCAGTGGAACTGCATTTACAACAGCTGAAGAACTGGAAACTTCTTAGTCCTAATGAGTCAGTAGCTCAAAGGAGGGGAGTGCTGCAGGATTTTATGAACAACGAAAATCCCATTGAGTCCTTTTGAAAGTCTTGTCCTCTCTGCTGTAGCTTCTTGAAAGGCAGAGAATTGCACTACTTAGAAGACAGTCAAAATCAGCCAAGTTTAGCAATCTTGGAATCAAAAGAAAAGTTGACCTTGTGACTTGAGTACAACTGTCTGTAGGTGACTATCATCTGAAGCCAAAACTTGCAGATAAAAAGCCCAATTCCCTACATCTTTACTTGGGAGGGTAACATTTGTTAGCTGCAGTAGACTCAATTCTCCAAATGGCGTAGCCCTTTGAGAAGAGGCTGAGCCACAGTATGAAGTTATGGATTTAAAAATACTCCTCTCCATTTTAAATCACCATTTCTATCAATCTATCCATTCAGCATCTTGCTAACATTTCTTTTGTTGCAGGTCATTATTGTTCAGAAGAGTCAAACGCCTACAACCTTTATCACAATCTCTTTTTCTCTAGGTCTGAATCTAGTTCTTATACCAGAGATGAGAAGGTTGGCTATACAAGACTTAAGTCTCCAGAAAAAGGATGAACACAGGAGAATAATCACCTAGAAGAATGCAAAAGGAGGATGGGATGGGGGTAGGGGAGAAAACACCTTAATAAACAAAGAAAGAGTTTTTTTACCTCCCCTTTACAAATGCAGCTTGGAACCAGAAGAAACAATTATGCTAAGTTTTAACTTCTGCTGTTAAAATACCAGCGCAGCACGTTTTACCCAGTGTACACAGCCCCAAAACTGCTTATAGAACAATCCAAGTTTTTGCTATTTAGCTTTCTAGATTTTTTGTTCAACTGCATTTGTCTGCCAAGCTGTGTGGGTAGTAGGTCACATCATCTACAGTGGCATGACATTTTTTGAGTAGCATGGTGCTCAGATTTTAGCATCTTTACAGGTAAGAAATTTTCAGTAGTTTCTTGTGGCATACCTTTTTTTTTTTAATTTAAATATTATACTCACAGCTCTGTGCTGAAATGTCTTTCCTTAATAAGATTTAATGATTTTTATCAGCTCAATTCCTAAATTAACATCTGTATTTTAATTGTTCTGTATCCCCTTTTTACTGAGGTAAGAAGACAAATTATAAAACCACAAGCATTCCACATGAGTGATTTTTGGAATCATGCACAAATGAAGTAGCAACTACCAACTGCAGCACTGAATACTAGGAAACTGAGAAGGCTAAAATACAAGCTTTTAAATATATTAGGTATCTGTAAAGCTATTTAATGGTAAACATGTCTGACTATGCAATATCATTAGTCAGGAATTGTTTCAGATTATTCTTTGAAGATGTGAAAGGAATTCACTTGACAGGTAAAGCTAAACAAACAAAAAATCAGATAATACTTTATGGAATAAAAGTAAGATTATTCTGAAATAACTCTTCTACTATAGAATGTATAGCAGCTATATTATATTCCTGTAGACCTTTAATCACATACACTTTTGAGATGAAATACATAAAATATTTTTTTTGAGTATTATACTAATATTCATTCAGTCTTCTAAACATTTTAAAAGCTAGTACTGGAAAAAAAATCTAGTTGCTAGGCTGCATAATTTGAAGTTGTATGAAAAATGGAAATGTACTTAAAGATAATATGAATCATTTAGAGCCACACCGTACAGGAAAAGATGCCTCCCCGCCATTCTTCCCCCCGCCCCCTGTCACGGTCCACTCGATGGATGCATGATGGAAAGGTTCATTTGCTGTTATCTTGAAGTGCAAAAAGTCAAAGGTGGACACACCACAGGGGTTATGCTTCAATCAAACAGTGAAACTTTATTGTTTTGCCCATAAAGTGGCATGTGATAGGAAGAAAGAGTGATAGGAAAAGAGAGAAAAGAGGTAAAGTGAGGGAAAAGGATTATAGCTACCACCGCAGGTCCAAAGGTGTCCCTCTGGTCTCAGGTCCAGGCAGCATCCTGCCGGTCTTTCTGATCATCGTGATCCTTGGTGGGGAAAGCTTCTGAAGTTTGTTTGCTAAGAAGACATCTTTTATGCCAGGCAACACATCTTGCTCCTCCTCTGGTCCACCTTGCCCCTCCTCTGTCCCATGGCCCTCTGCCAACTCGAGCGAGGCTTTCATGCATGCCCAGGGACGAGTGTCCGAGGCGTGGTCTGACTTGGAGGAGGGTGGCTTTTGACCAGGAGGTGTGTTTTCACATTATAATGACATTATAATGAGCAAAGTTCACTTAAAGTTCAAGATTTCTTCATCAAAGTTGGAAACAGCAGCTGGAATCAATCTTTTTGATGGCAGCTATGCAGTTTTCATAGTTTTAGTAAGATTAACGGGGAGTGGTACAGGACCGTTTGTACCACTGTTATCAATGGAGAGTGGTACAGAACTGTCCATACCATGCAGTACCCTCCCTTCTTCAGAGAACATACCACATCTTTTCTCAGGCAGGCCGTTGCAGCCTCCTGTCAAGATGCCAGTCCAAGTCCAAGTTTTGGGGTATAGTAAAAGTCCCTGATGACAATGTTGAGACAATACTGTTCTTCGTACCAACTCTTACACCCCCCCAAAGAAGACTTCTAGAACAGACTTTTGGTTTTGCTTTTTTATTAAGTCCATAAAAGCCTAGGATTTATAAAAAGCACATGCAAGTCCATTTTCATTAACAGATCAGCGAGAAGCTGCAAAGTTACCTTAGTACAGGAAGTATTTCTTTAAGATTAGAAGTAGTAAATAAAACAGGACATGAGAACTGACAGCTAAGGTGACAACAGCAGCTTTGCTGACAGCTGAATTCCTGGTTTGTTCCTGGGCCATAGGGATGTGTGAGGGCATGACACCCAAAACCAATTAAAATTCCCTACAGCTTTTGAGAGAACAGCAAAATTAGTTTTTTACTCTATTACTGATCCATTTTAAGTTGGATAACAGATCTACAATTTCTGAAGTGTTTTGTAATTGCAGTCTAGATTCTTGGTTTCACCTTTCTCCTGAAAGAGGGAATGTAAGAGAATATAAATGAGATCAGAAAAAGAGATGTCAGGAAAAGGTGCAACAGTCCCACCTTGAAATGCTATGAGGAAAAGAAACAGACTCTTGGACTGTCTGCCCTTTCCAACTCCAGTCTGAAAAGCCAACTGACCAGTTACTGAAACAGCAAGTCACCACTTTTTGCAAATCTCTACAGAACCTTCAGCACTGAGCAAAACCAAGAAGAGCCACTGGAGTATCTTAAAGACTTTCTTTATGAGAAAAAAGTAACAGTTTGTATTGTTGCTTCATCATTCATCTTTCAGTATTTGCATTTTCACTTGAAGTAAACAAGATACTTTCACACAACAAAAAATTAAAAGTAGCTCAGCTTTCTCTTTTCTCAGTAGCTTAGGGATAGGAAGGATATTAGGCATATTTAACTGTTCCTAGTTTAAGCCATACAGTAATTTAATATTGCTGCAAGAATGTAGTTTTCTTCTCAAAAATCTATCTATTTTTTCCCCCTTAAGATTTCCTTACATAGCACACTAGTACCTTGGAGATAGGCCCAAAGTAGTACTCAGGTTTGCTACAAATAATCCAATCCTTCCTTCCTTGGAATAAAATGGGTATTAGAACTTGTCTGACTGTCAGGAAGACTGAGATTTTCCCTATCTACAGAATAGGTATGACCTATAACTTCTGTATATGCTCTTATTACATCTCTGGCCAAAAGTGATTATGTTTAGTAAAATACAGTGAAACCATTCCCCCTCTGGCCAACTAACACCTCAAAATTTTACACCTTGACGAAGACTAAGTGCTAACAGGGAACTGGAAAGCTTTTGACATAAATTACAGTGAGATCCATGATAATTTAATGGGATTTCAACTATCAGTCCACAACCTGTGACAAACATCACAGTTAATGTCACCTCAGTGCTAAGAAATATTGTACCATGCAGTTGCCAGTGGTGTATGGAACTGTAACTGAATTGATGATTATAGTGTAAATGAGTTTTCCGTAATATCCCAAGTTTTCCATAATTATCAACTGTCAGTCATCTCAGTATCTTGCCAGGCTTTCAATTTTTGTGATTAAACTTCTGTGGCAGTAGAGTTATTTCCCAAAACATTTAGTGATCTAAGTTACACTGCATATGCTAGATGCTGGCAACAATGAAAGCACTTACATTAAAACAAAATTCTCACTACTGATGACATACAATGTTTGTGATGCACTTGTCAGTGCAAGTGAATCTCTCATGCTGACCACTGTCATTTTTTTTTTTTTTGATGGTACAGTGTGTGCCCCATGAGCATTCAAGTAACATACAGAAAATCAAGGAAGTTCTTGGAATTTCGCAGAAATCAAAGTCTTACAACCCATGGCAACATCCATGGTTCTTATTGCAATAAGAAGTCAATGTGTTCTTCATCCCAGTTATATTAAGATTTCTTTTAAAGAGAAGGTGCTGATATTTTGTATTGTTTCATCTATGAGGTAGATGGCACTTTCATATAAATAGTGTAAATCAGGAATTAAGTTAGCTCTAAGCCTGCAACGAACACTGCACCACTGACTGCTCAAGTCAATTATTAAATCATAAATATGAAATAATTCCTCACTTTAAAAGACAAACAGTAAGTCTTTGAAAGGAGAGTGGTGGCCAAGCGCACAGACAGATGACTTCTCTTGACAAAGGTCAGTGGAATTCTGGCTTTAGCCTCCAGACACCTTCACCGTTCGGGTTCCTATGGAAGGTGCAGAGATTGCGTAGAAGTTCTCTAAAAACACAGGACTGCGCTGCAGGCAGTTTGGACTCAAATTCATGCAATATTTCCTGAGTGCTAGCCTCACCATCCACGTGAGCCTGGAACGCTATGAAGTTACGCATATCCACAAGCAGTTCATCATATTCTGTTGGACCTGGGGCTGGGGCAGGTGCTTGCTGATGATTCTCATCTCCCTCATTCCTTGTCTGTTGTGGTAAAAGAAGGTGGTTTCTTGCCCTCATCTTAGCTAATAAAGATGAGGAGTCTAGTGCACTGGATGATGATTCTCCAGATCGTCCATCAAAGTCCTCATTGGAACTACACTTCTTTACATTTTCTTTCTTTACTGTCTCTGCACCCTGCAAACAAACATAAAGACTATGGAGAAAGTTGGATTTTGAGATCCACAGAATCTTGCCTGTTGTTTAGACTTAAACAACAAACATGAACACTCAGAAGCTACTCATCTGAAATACACAATAAAAGAGGTAATATGTTCTGGTCTCAACTTTAGAACTTAAGAAGTGAAAGAAAAGCACTGCTGGTCTTAAGACAGATAACCAGACCATGCTGCAATTTGTGTATCACTGCTGTATCCAATTAGACTTCATCAAGATGTTATATCAAAACATGAAAAATCAAATCCATGGGTGACTAAAAATTCTAGAATTCTACATAATCATATGACAAACAGCTATGAGACATCTACAGTATAAATCAGATTTGTTGCATAAATCAGAATATTTCACATATATCAGCTATTAAAAGAGAAACATTAGCTTGTGTCTCTTACCTTGCACTTCTTTGCAGGTGACGGACAAGTGGAATGTGAGGAAAGCAGCATGGGGTTTCGTTTTTGACCAAACCGACTCCTGAAAACCCACAAAAGAATTAGCTCCATAAAACATCCTTCTCAAAATGATTAGGACAGTTTTGCAAAAGACACTGACTGGGTTTGCATTTTAGGGTTCTCAAGAGCCCTCTGCCAAACTCTCTCTCCTCTACTCCACAACAATAATGCTTTCTTTGTACTTCAGAATGGACTTCCTAGGCTTGTAATATGCCTTCATGTCTTTATTAAACACAAAACACAAATTTCACATTGATAGATGTTACTGCAAATACCAAGTGCAAAAAAAATGATAAATCCGTAGCATCCTAAGGAACTTTTCTGGTTTTGGAAAAGCAGTGTGAGAGCTGAACTTACTTTATTCTTGATGGTGCACCTGAAAGACCACTCATGCCTGTCCAAGTTGGCACACCAGAAGCAGCTCCTAGACATTGCTGTCGAGAGACTTTTAAGGCTCTTAAGGCATCTTGGGCCACTCTGTTTGCTTCTGCTTCCACCAGCACATGATCTGCACTGGAAGCTTCCATAATGGCATCATGCTTCAGAACACTGTGTACCCCTAGAAACCAGAAGATACAAGAAAAGGTGAAGGAGGACATCTGTTAATTTACATGATTATCTGTAAAATTAAATATTCACCACTTAAGTGAATGCCACTATCATATTTTTCCTGTTGCACGTTGATTATATTCAGCACTTCAGTATAGTCATTTCTAATAAGAGAATCCCCTTCTATCAGTTAAGCAATCAATTTGACAGCAAACCACTTCTGGTGGGCTGATGAGGTCATTATTCACAACAGACTTGGCAATTATGTGGGTAAATCGATCATTTCTATTGTTATGGACAGGGCAGACAGAAGTGAAACCCCTGTGTAAATGAAGGTTGGTTACATCCTTATTTCCAGAAGAAACACTGCATTACTTCTGCATCCAGAAGTGCTTCTGGAAGGCTGCAGATCTCTGAAATGTTTGTGCCAAGGTAATGAGCACATTCATAACCAAAGCATTTCAGTGATGAACATTTTAATGTTTCACTACAGTAACAGAATAGATAAAAAACGTTTTGCATTGTAGCTCCGACCATTAGAGTAACAGAACTGCTCCTTCCCTCACTTCCATAAATTTTATATACCTCTGTTCAAATAGTCTGACACTGTTTAACAGCAAAGTAACAACTGTCACCTGATTTTTTGAAAAGCTTCTTCAAGACATAATCATCATTTTTCTTTGAGTCCTCCTCTTCACTGTTCTCCCTTCTGTATTGCTTTTGTTTCACTAGATGAGGAACACGTTCTCCTTCAAATTTGGCATCTTTGGGATGCTTCTTCTTAGACTTATCTTTGTGGCTCTTGTGTGACAGCATATCCACCCTGTGCTTTGTTTTTGAAGTACATTTATAATGATTATTATTTAATTGCCCATCTTCAGTTTTAGCAACCTGCTTTTCCCAAGAGCCAGCTGCACCACATGTAAGGCTAAAATCTCCCTTCACATTTGCATTAGCTGCTCCATGTACTTCATCAGCCACCATGGTGTTCAAACATTTGGCATTCTCTGAAGACCCTGCATCACTTGGCAATAACTGGAATATAGATTTGTCAGCTCTTTCCAAGCTTTCTTCCTTGCTTTTATTCGATGAATTTATATTAGTAGAAGCTTGTGCATTATCTTTTGCATAGCTATTTTGGTCAAAGGCTTCCAAATTCCCTTTGGTTTCCTCACTTGTGTCTATTGCTTTAGAAGAAGGATTTGTCATGTGAGTGGTCGAGTAGGAATTGGATGACTTGCTGTACTTTGGTGAGCTGCTTTCTGTAAGATGGAGATCACCTTTAGAAGTGTCATTATCAGCTGACTTTTCAAGTTTCCTTTTCAATTGGTGTTTTGGGACTTGAACATCTGAACCAGTACCTGAGGGAAGAATGAAATTAGTATCCATTTATCAAACACTTCAAACATCTTTTCTTTTAAACAAACAGAGAAAAATGTGTACCTGCAAAAATTGCACTTGTTTCTGTCTCCTGAGACACATCTGGGCTGCTCAGAGTAAAAAGTTCGTAAAGGTCATTTGATTTGAAAAAGCGCCTCTGCTTGGGGTCTTTCAGCACTCTGTTCGTTAAAAACTGTTTGAAGATTTGTCTAAAAATGAAAAAAAAAAGTACTTTGTGCATGAAACAATCTTTAGCTATGTTTAAGTACTGAATATAGTACTTAAACAGAAAACTGTATAAGCACAAATGTTACCCTGCAGAACAACTAAGCAGTGGGAAGATGATGTTAGTTTCCAAAAGACAATCTTGAGTTAGTAACTTTCAAACAACCAACTAAATTGTTAAACACAGGGATTTATTGTTTTGCAACAACCCCATAACACAACAGGTAACCACCATCCTGAAATGTCCTATGGGGCATCCCTTAACTAAGCAATAAATAACTTCACAGCTAGAATTTTTTTTTGTCCATTAAAATTGAAAAGCTTGCATATGTTAGTTACAATAAAACTATCAGAAAACTCCTGAAAGAAAAACAAGAGCTTGTTAAAATTGCAACATTTTAACGGTCAATTGGTTGGAAGAATCAAAAGCAGCAGAGCAGCTCAGTTCAATGGTGATGACTGGATAACAATCACTGAAAAGGGAAATCAGATTTGTGGTTCAGAGGAAGGGAAAAAAAGCCCATCTGCAGAAGACTGGAGGAGAACTAAGCTGCAAAAAGTCTTCTAGCATTGGTAAATTACTTCTATGTCATGTTTGTACTACATAGCTTTTGATTTTAAGTTCTATGCACTATTTTCATGTACAAAAAATACATCCCTAAATAAGGCTGGAAAACAGCTCTCAGGGAGTGTTTTTATCATGGTTTTGGCTCTACTGGCATTAAGAAGGGAAAGAATTTTTAAATCCAGTTGGCAAAAACTAAGTTTAAACTTAGGTGCCAGCTACTGTAGTCCACCCATCAGATGACTTTAAAGTTTTTAAGAATTAACTGAGCTTCATAGCTTCCTGCGAGGATGATCACATATTTGCAGGAAAGAAAACACAGGCAAAGAGAAAAAGCAGCTTCCTCAAAGTTCAAAGTCCACTGCACTGTTCTGGAAATAAATGTATTTCTGATGGCTGTCCTGACCCTTAGAGCCCACTTCCTTGATGTGGTCAGTGTTATTCAAACAGAAGTATGCCAGAGGGACGCAAGCCAACGAACAGTGGATGCTTTGTGTCCATGTGGTAAAATAGATTTAAAAAGGCACTCAATAAGTGTGGCTATTTCATTATTTAGAGCTTTTCGTTCATCTGCATTTTCAAAGGGGATATTCTAGTTCTGAAGAGTAATACCTGGACAGAGGATTCCCATGTACATTCATTTGGAATTCATGTCAGTGAAGCTAACTACTGAGAAAGGTGAATGGGAAAGCAAAACAAAAAGATTTCATTGATTTCAAAATACAAGCACTTCAAGGTTTTAGCTACATTTTGGAATAAATAATGTGAATATGACTGGTGGTTCTTGGGATTTAATTCTCTCACTTTGGAATGATTTGGGAATAAAAACCAAACTGGGTCTGCAGAGTAGTAAATGGATGCATGTACCACATACATCTTTATATATCCTAAGGACAATATAAAGAAGTTGTTGATTTCAATTTGCATTTCAAACTTGTTGAGTCTCATGTTCTGAGTAAGGGGCTCATTTTTTCCTGTCTGTGCCTCATATTCTCTCATTTACAGTGAATTCTGGATGTACTGACCACAGCTGCCAGAACAGACTGATGAGGTATGTTTAACATCTGGCTTTTGATGCTAGAGAGGCAGCACCTGGGAGCCTAACAGTAGATGAAGGTCCATTTCTCAGCAGAAATTTGAAAAAGTTTTCAGTGACTTGCCCATCATGACGAAGATGGGGATTATAAGCCATGTGTGCACATGCACAGGTATGTCACTGTTACATACACCTTGGAATCGCTACAAATATTTTCTTGTGCATACCGCTTTATCCAACTGACCTGTGGTATATCTTCTCTTCAACAGTACCTGCAGTGAGAAGCCTATACACAGTCACCTGTTTCTTTTGGCCTATTCTCCAAGCACGTTCCCGAGCCTGGAACACAAAAGGTTTGGTTACCAGACATCAGCCTCTTAGACATGTGTTTGTCAGAAAGCTATCGATACCACTGCTTCAAATCTAGTTTCGATATTTAACAAATAGTTCAAGAAGTTACATAGCTGTGGTATTTCTACAGCATTAGGACAACTAACTCAGCAGGAGAGGAAAACAATTTAGAAAGTTTACGTCTGTAAAAAGAAAAGTTTCCAATTGTACCAAGAAACCTATGCAATAAATCTCAAAAAATAAATTACGTTAAAATTAGAACTCTTATCTAGGATATGTACTTTATATAGCCTTATTCCAAAAGGGATCTATTTCACAATAGATCTTTAATACACACATTTCCTTTGAACTTTTCTTCTTTTTGTTAACTAAAAAGCTTTCCTATAAACATCTTGAACCAACAACTAAAACAGACCACTCTCAGATCTCAGAGCTATGTAGGATTTTAATCAAAAATGTTTTTTTCCTCTCAAGCATTTAAGCCACATATACTGTTGAGGGATCTAATAAACCAGAGTCTCATCACACCATCAGATAAAAACCAACTTCTTCAAGGTACTGGCTTAATAGCAGCTTCTAAGGGTATAGCTACATATAATTATTTAGTGACAAAGCCAATTTAAGCAACACTTGCTCTCCTTTTCTTACCCTGCATTGCCACCATAAACAGTCATGTGTGTTCATGAGCTTGCACAGCTTTACTCTCCCTTCAAAAACATCTGGTTTGTTTGTTTATTTATTTAAAAAAACCAGGCCATTTCAACTGTTTGTTTGGCTACACTCTAAACAGACTATATGAATTGACAATATTGAAGAGTGGTAAGGTATAACAGCATAAAGGGAATGTGGTGGGAACCACTTAAATTGGCTTTGCCACAAGAGTAATAATGTGGAACTGCACCCTACGTGACCATTGCTGGGAACAGCAACTTAGGGAAGAACAACATAGTGCTTTAACGCTGTTTGAGGAGATAAATGTCATTCTGTCTTCGGTTTTATTTAAACTTAGGTGGTAAATGGAATGTAATGAACCAAACTCACCTGTGTGTCTGTGCTGGGATTCCAGTCAGGATCATAAATAATAACCCGGTCAGCACCGGTCAAGTTAACTCCAATGCCACCAACACGAGTTGTTAGAAGAAAAATAAATATGGATTTGTCCTATAACACAAGAGAGACTTTACTAAAGCAAGAACCACCAAAGTAGAATATTTTTTTTTCCTGGATTCTTTCATTATCAGCATTATTTGCAAAGGTGCAAAGGAAGCCAAGAGAAGCATTTTCTTCTTTGCCTAATATCTCTTGACAAATAGAAGTAGTTTGATCTAAATTTCATTTACTGTTGTCCAATAAAATTTCTTTTCCCCCTTTTCAACTGCCTTTTTTTTCTTAGCAGAAACCCCAACTTAAGTGTGGAAAAAAGTGATCACTTTTTTCCCCTCTCACAAAGTCGTTTCATTTGATTGAAGTCCCCAGTTTTGTGTCTCAAACCTGTAGTATATTTAAAAACAGACCAAAAAGGAATGCAATAACCTAACCATACTCAGTAACAGGCATTAGCGTGTGGGACACAACATCTCACCTCATTATATCTTGTTATAAGGGGCTGTCTGGAAGCTATTGTTGTGGTGCCATCCATCCTGAGGTAGGAATAGTTTCTTTCGCTCACAAACACTTCAAGTATCTGCAGCATCTGTTGTGATGGAAAAAACCTAATGAAATCCAGACATGAAGACTGAGCAACTGTCTGATCAAGTCTTAAGAATTTCTGGTACTAACTGCAGTGCCAATCAAACAAACAAGATGAGAACCAGAAACGTGTGAAACTTAAATGAACAGAAAATTCATTAACTTATGTAATTGGGGAAAACCAAAACCAAGTAGTTATTTCACTGCTGAATGCATGAGTGGAAAGTTTGTGCTTGGTTTTGGAAGTCCAGAGCCATGGTCTCAAGACAATTAACCAGGTAAATGGTGCAAGGGAATCCATGGAAGCAAGACAAAATCATGAATAGATAGGTAAAACAAATGAAGGTACTGTCTGTGCTCCTGGTCCAAAGCACACAATTCTGAGGATTAGATGTTCAGCACACGCACTAAACTCAGCAAGCAAACTGACTACTGATTCTATCCTGAAACTACACAGTAGGGACAATAAATACCTCACCACTGCTTCAGCCTGGTATTATATGGGTAGAACTACTACAGACTTTGACCCAGTACAATGAATTTGGGCAAGACTGCCACAACACTGTGTCATTCCAGTAAAGCTTACTGAGCTTGACAACTGGTCTCCAATTATTCCAAAGACATTAGTCATTTTGGTATTTTTTTCAATAAGATGTTAATTTTCTGAGAAAGACAATACAAAAGGTGGTTCTAATTACAAGTCTTGTTGGGATACACACACACACACGGATATTTTTAGTTTTAATAATAACTAAAACTAAAAACAATTAACTCATCTTACCTGTCTTGACTGAGTAAAAAACAACACTCTGTGACCTTGCTTGTGCCATATTTTCAGCAAGGATTCTACCACTATCATTTTTCCAGAACGTTTCCAATATCCAAACTGATCTGCTTCCTCCACTTCAGCATCTGGCAGACGCTTCAAAATCCTGGGGCCACCAGAGAAGAGGTCAGGGTGGTTGCAAATCTTTCTCAAAGCTACTAGTCCTGAGAAAATCTAAAGAATACAGAAAAAAAATATTTTTATTCTCATTTTCTTGAAAACACGTTTGTCTATATGGGTTGCAGTTGAGAAAAATAATGGATTAATCCAGTTATCATGAAGAAGTTTGTTTTTAATAGTGGTTTGCTCTTTAGAAAAGCCAATGGATGCCAATACTCATTTCACAGAGAGTTTTAGGAAAAATCAGTACAAGAGAAGGTCAGTGAAATTTTATGTTCTTTTGAGCCTGTTCTGTTGACAATGTTAAGAGCTATTTCCATTGCTGTTTCTGCAGCAATTTCCACATTAGTAAAAGTAGTCTCTAGCTATAACTCACAGTCAAATTTTTGCTACTCAAAAGGAAAGATTCCACCAAGTTTGTTACTTGAAATTATTGTGTCCTTCCTTCCAACCCCTGCCATGTTAGCAGGTAACTTAAGCAGACCTTGAGGATAGCAAGTACACTCACCAGCATGCATGGTAACAAAGAATAGATGAGTAAGCATATTTGAACAAACATATGAAGCTGAAAATTACCACTTTTGATGCCATGTTAGAAGGTTCTGTTCAGTTATTCATTCAATATTATTACAAGAGTTTCTTATTCTTCTGATATAATGGGCAATCATAAAAATGAACTAGGTTGAAACAGAAAAACCCTCAATCTTCTATCACTACAAGTTGGATAAGCCCACTCATAATTTATGGTTTGTTTGTACAATGGGGTTTTTGTTTTACAGCTGGGATTCACTGCTGTCATCACAAAACATCTAATAAAAGCACTGATGTTTATTGTTCAAAATTTTCAGAACTCTAGCAAGTACAATAGCCCATTCTGTAACATCTTAAGAGAAATTTCTGAAGACAGTCTTGTACAAGCCATCTCTTGAAGATCAAGCTCCTTAAAATAATTTTCACTGGGAAAACTAAAATGGCTAGGCACTTGAAAAAAACTTGGCCACTATACCTTTGTAAGACCTGGAAAAAATAAAAAAGTCAAAACAGCAATAAGGTCAACATCTGCTTTGTATGGCACTGCAATATATATGGCTGTACTGACCATACAACTAACTGGAGTCACTGGTGGTGGTGGGTGAAGGGATTTCACAGCTCACAAGACAAGGAAACATGGTAAATTACACATTATAACCAAGACGTGTTACTTCTCTTACAAACAATAGATCTGTATCCTGCAGGTAAAATGGGATTGAAAAACATCCACTGCATGCATACAAAAGTGAAATGGACCAGATGTGTGCAATGTAGGAGTCACAGAGAATAGCAGACTTTTTACCCAGGCAACAGCAGGCATTTGAAACTATATTTCCACTACTGCTGTCATCCTGGTCACAGCAATTTCAACACCTACGTTGTGAGGACAGAGGCAAAAGGTGTTGAAGTGAGTAGTACAACAATGACAAGGATGCTTGAACCACAAAGTTATCATACCTAAACTGCACTCTGAGGATAAATTACTCTTTTCCTTTGCTTCACTTTTGCAATTGGTTAAAAGTATGCATACGGTGACCTACAGCAGGTATTCCAACAAGCCATAATTTATTCAAGATCGCAAACATATCACAAAGCTCATTGCATTCCTACTTCTATCTGCTTATGGCGCTACATATGGATCACTAACTCTATGTATTCCACAGAATATTTCTGAGAAAAAAAGACATACATCCACAAAAGCAGAACTGAGATCAGTGTGTTTGCTTCCCTTTCCGCTCAGAATCCAGACAGAAGAATGCAAAGGTCAGTCCATGATTTTATCCATCAACCTCTACCTGTCGTTAACCTTAATTAATGCTAACCTGCATGTCTCCATTGAGAATCTGGTAAACTTCTTTAGAGTTGATGAAATTTTGATAGACTTGACGCTGCTCATCTGTCAAACGGCAGAAGAGGACCTACCAAAGCAAGCAAACGAACAAATGAAACAAATTAACAGGTCGGGCTCAAGCCCAATCTGTAAACTCCAAATAGAGTGAATTTTAAAGTTTTGCAATGTGCTACAATGAAGTTTCACAGATGCCTGACATACTGAAATACTAAGTTAAAAGATGCTGCATGGAAAGAATTAAAAAAACCCTTAGAATTTCTAGAGAATTAACATAATCATTAAGATGCGTTTCATGAGTTTTTCTGTGCCCTTCCCCTGTAGTTATTTTTTCCCCTCAAATTGCTTTAGTTTTGGAAGAGGTGCCATTTTCCACTTTTAGTGAGGTAACTGCAATGTTAGCATTCTCTCAAAGCTATGTTTATAGGAAACACTTTCCATTGTGTATCTGCTATGTCCCTAACAACCTGCAAATTCTTAGTACCTCATGGGAAGGTTATAGCCTATGTAATCTGTTCTGTCATTAGCCTTTGAGTGTGAGCATATAATGCTTTTTCAGATGGTCTAATGGGCTGAAATGGAACAAAATCACTTCCTTGCATCCTGCAAGGCACCCAACATTATGCCGTAAGTCAAACTTATGTAATGCCTTGTGATTGACAAGAACAAAAATAAAATTTGTTTAATCTGTTTAAGATTGCATTCTTTACAGAAAGTAGTTCAGGCTTTTTAAAGTACATAGAAATTCAGAAGTTGTTTAAAAATGATCATTAGACTGCACAGTGGAAACTGAGTATGGCCTACTAATTTATTATGTGCCTTTCAGCACTATCTTACAAAGAAAGCATGTCTACTTCTCTTTTAGAGGGAGGAGACAGGAAGAAAGAGTGAAGAAAAGACAAGAAAGCCTGAAGCACTGAAACCTGAGTGGCAGACGAATCTAATAATGATTACAGGTGAGTATTTGTTTAAACAACTGAAATTCCTACAATCCTTTCAACCTCTACTTTGGATCAAAATGTTTCCTAAAAAGATCTCTCACCTCTTTGCAGAGCAAACAAGTTTTTGATCAAAAGGCTAATATTTTGGAAATTTATTAGAATGTACAGGCCCAGCTAGCTTGCCATATAAACAACTGCCATCAAGTATTTCTCTACTATTTGCTGCCCAAATGAACCTTTTTAAAGGAGAAAACAACATTAAAGCATCCAAGAGATGCACCATAGGAAACACCCCATGAGACAACTCATTGGCATGCACCTGTGACCTAGGAGGACAGTATTAAGCAGACCTGACTACACTTCATATACCCTTTGTTTTTTAGATGAGAATGTACTTGTATAGACCCTGCAAGACTATGACCATTTCATACTCAGAATGTAGGTGAAAGGAATATGCAACTTGAAAGCTCTACATCTTATCTTTAGTTAAAACAGCATTTCATCTACTATTAGCACAATTTCCAAATGTCCACGAAAGATTGGATTTTGGGGAAGGAGGGGGCTCAGATCTAATAGTAAAGATAAGCAGACCTGTTCATTTTTATCTGGAAGTGAAAGACTCATTTTTACATCAGCCTTCATTCTTCGCAGCAAGTAGGGGTTTATGGTGTCCCGTAACACACAGGCACATTTGTATGCAGTTTTTACCTGAAAAAGGAAGAAAAAGAAGTAGTTGTATTTTGGTTCTTGACATTAATTTTAGTAACAAGCAAAATTCCATAACTAGTAATAGGAAAATTCTAATAAAATTAGATGATTTATGAATCACATGCATCTACAGTTACATATTCCACACAACATGAATTGCAATAAAATTAACGTTAGCAACAATAACACTGAAAAAGTAAGTCCTCCTCAGATACCACTAACTTATCTTTCCTAATTTAGTAGACTTTTTAAAAGAGATCAGAAATGAGGTATTTCTTTTAGAAACCAATCAAAAAAGTGAGTATAAACTTGCACAGAACCAAAATCCTAAGAAAAACTGCTAATACATATACTAAAGATCAAACAACAAGCCTGCAGCAACAGTGGTTACTAGACAATAAGTGAAGATTAGTGCCCGCTTGAGACTATTAAAAAAATCGGTACAAGAAAATCCCCATGATCACAGAAACTAAAGGTCACTCTGGCCTTAAATGGAGCATATGGTTCTATAATGGGTAATGGATGTGTGAGATGGGTATTAACTGTACATAATGGCTAAAAATACCTTCATTTCTCTTAAAGCAAAACAAAGAATATAATAAATTATTGATGGGTAAAAAACAAATTGGCTGTCCAATTTAGTAAATTACTAAGCTTTAGACAGGGGAAGTACTTAAACTCAACAAGAAAATAAAACTTTAGAAATGTATGTGGGCAAAACATTACAAGAATATTTAAAAGGATACAAGTTTATTAGCATTTATATGAAACTTAGTCTGCAGATTATTAGGCAATTTATCTATCAGCTAATTTGAAAAATGTTTAAGAACTCATAAATACCGAGAACCACAACTACAAAGATTAATAGACATACTTATTCAAAATAATATTCCCAATAATTTTTGCTTTCAAAATTAAATAGTTTATCTACGTTCAGACTTCCAATACGTACTCTAGCTTTTTAAAATGAAAACAGTTTTCAGTTTGGATTTAAGGGTTCCTCTATTGCATAATTTACCAAAGCTTGATATTTAAATAAAACTTTCCTGTTTGACGGTACATCAAAATACAAGATCAGTTACTTCCCACCCCAATTTGCTTATCTTTACTTTACATCAAAGAATAATTCTAATGATTTAAACTTTAGGGCTTTTGACAAGAAAGCCTTGTGTATAAGCTATACCCCTGTATAAATGAAACGGTCTCATTTAGTTGAACAGTTCTTTTCACACAAGCAGCAGTAAAACACACATGCACCTTTCTTTTGAGGTAAGTGTCTAGAACATAACAGCATGAAGTACATTTAAAAGTCAGTTTAGAAACAACGTAACAGTTTCCTTCAATCAAAGTGATATTTTTGAAGCATTTACCTGGACAGGAGAGGCATTAGAATATCCTCCCATGGTTATTGGAACAGAAAATTGCTCCATGAACACAGGCAGTGTTCCCAATTTCCCTGGGAATACAAAGTCAAAGAGCGACCAGAGCTCCTTTAAATTATTTTGCACAGGCGAGCCAGACAAGATGATTCGATGGGGTGTGCGGAACTATTAATAAAAACCACAAAACCAAAAGAAAGTTATTTTCATGGTTCATGGTGTAACCTGCCTCCTGCCTCAGAGTATATTCAATTTCACCACCAATGAATTCTCATTTTAAAATATGTGGCCTCATATTCCTGAAATAAACAGCTTTCTGCAATATATTGTCCATAAACTGTTAGCAGAAGATGAATATCAGCAATCTGACATTTATCCCAAATGGTAAATTACTACACAATTTAAAATTTGATTTTTTTACTCTATCATACTTCTGTAAATTTACTAATGCAAGCTTATTAAAAATGTTAAGTAAATTAAATAGTCAAATACAGACCATTGTGATTTATGCTTTTGTTCTTTATTAATGGTCAAATGTGCATTTTTATGATAAAGTAATACATGCCATTAGATTTTGGAACATCCCCCCAGAGCGCTTAAAATATTTCATTTACTTTATAAAAAGTACCTGCTTGCATGCAAGTGTGACCGCGGCATTTGGATTTCGGATTTTGTGACCCTCATCCAGAATCACATAATGCCAGTCATATCTGTGGATGTTATCCTGCATCAGTCGAATGTATGAATAAGATGTAATTAAAATTCCATGGCATGAAGCAATTTCATGAATTAGTTTCACCTAAAAGCAAAAGGTGCATGTTGTCAGTAACAGTGAAACAGAAAACTCAGACCTACTGAACTACAGGTTTGCTGCCCAAGGTAGGTACAAAAAATTCTGAAAAAGCAGATACATAATTTAGTTTGCAAAGAAAATAAGTACAGACAAGATTTTGATTATATGATTCTTCGCTCATCTGTAAAAGAATGAAACACTTGAATACTGTGCTGTAACAGATCAGAATTGACCTGAAGCCTGTTAAGAATGAAACAGTGGGTTTTATTTTTATTTTTTTTAAAGGCAATGTCTGAAAAAACAAACATTAAATTTGATTAAAGTTCTCCTATATTCACCTCTCAAACCCAGCTTTGTGTACTGCATGCAAGATCTAGAATGTTAAAGAAAATTAAACAAGTGAAAAATTGAAAAACAATCACAAAATCCGTTTGGTTAATCCTAAATTCTGTCCAACCTCTGTCATTAATAAGATTAATATACTTGCTAGTAATCTTCAAATTTTGTGCCTCTCTTGTAAGCTATATCCTTTCCTCAAGTTTTTACTAGCCTTTATAGCTGTAGATTATGTAGGGCAGGGACCATCTATGTCACCTTCCACAGCATTCATAGTATTCAAGACTCATCATTCCTACATTTATCCTCCACATAGGAATCTAGAAGACTTAAAACAGAAGATGATAGGCTGGGAGGCAATTCTGGATGAAACAAAAATACCTAATGTAAAAGAAGAAAAAGTAGAACCCCCACAGAATTTGCTAAAGGAAAGACAAAACTCTTACTACTAGAAGTGCCTTAAAAAAACCCCAAACAACCCAACAAAAAAAAAAAAAAGGGAAAAATTCATCTCAAAGACTCAGATGGTGTTAAAAGTCCATGATCTCTTATTATAAAATTTCTTGCTCAGACAACCCCAAGATTCAAAAAGCTCTTCTGTGTTTAACTGTTCAAGAACTTCTACTTTCTGATTATCACCTCCTGATAAAACCATGACACATTATTTAATGTTGACATCATAATTCCCAAGAGAATATGTAATCTTTAGAACAATTTGTATTACCGACAGAGTAGGATTTCTAGTCAGATGTGGACATCCAAAGCTTAATTCTACCTGGCACACAGCCCACAGTCTGCAACCATGTCCTAGAATCTCAGCAATGGCCTATCACAGAATATTGTAGACATCTCTACCCAAACACTTAAGACAAATCATCTCGGGCGATTTCAAATTAAAAGCTTGTAAAATATGTAACCTCTCCTAGTTTTTGCAATTAATAGGGTATGTCTGCAATTAGCCTGACTTACAGAATGCTACACTGTTGTCATTAAAAGATGTTTTGTGAAAGTGCTGCTGTTATTATGGAGGCTCAAGAGACCAATCCCTCCTAGAGGGCAAACAGTGGACTAGTAGAAAACAACAGCCATAAATCACATTGTCAGGTAGCAGAGAGAACAGAAGTGAAACACAGGCACATGAAGGCCATTCACTGTAAACACACCACAGCAGAATCCTAGTCAGGATTTACTGAACCTGTAATTAATTAAAGTTTCCTTCAAGCTAAATTTTTAATAAACAAGGATTTGTGCTGACAATGAAGAAATACAACAGCACAATTTTATCAACTCACACTACAACACTTATTAACTCTCATTTTACTGCATTGGGTACTTTCTCAGAGGTTGCCTTCGCTTTAGTTGAAGCTCTTGGAATAATTTTAAATATTTTAAAATACGATAAGAGATTTAGTATTGGATACACACTGTTTTGAGGCTGTGGCATTTGAAATTTATGCTATTTTATCATGTATTCTTTAATTCACAATTCCTGTTTGGTTAGATTCAGGCATGTTTAATTTAATTTTTTTCCCCTCAGGAAATACACTTCAGTGAAATATTTCAGGGCATGCACTGTTAAACTAAAAAACAAAACAACAAAAACCAACCCCCCTCAAAACTTCTTAAGAGAGACAAATCCTACCAATGCCAAAAGATTACACAGCAGTTACCTAGGTTTGAAATTCTGAACTCTGGCCTTTAAATGACACTGATGAATAGAGGAACATGTGAATAGGTTGAGTAATTCTGATCTTGTAGTTCTGTTCAGCACAGTAGTTCAGGGCTTTACAATTCATGGACAGTATTTTCACCTAACTTAGGGTGATAAGTTGATTGCATTGCCTTGTCTTGACTGGGACACATGCAATGTATGAAGACTGGAAGATTTTTGGCAAGCACCATTTCTTAAGGCTAAAATGTTTTTGACATATTCTAAGGACACACCTCTAAGCAAATGTTTTTTTTTCTGTTGGTACCTTGCTGTAGCTACAAGTTTGTTTCTGAAGCTACAAAAACAGGACAGTTTTTTTGACTGATGCTTACAGAAATAAGATTTATCTTTTTCAGCATAAAGTAGTGTTTCAAAAAATATTTAAGAGTAAGACCTGAACTCTTCTATAATATTATGTATTAAAAATGTAATTTTCTTAAACAGAAATGTGTATGTTAAGACTGAACTTAAAGAACTAAATGAGTGATAACTATTAAATTTTCTAAGTGTTCAGATACCTTTAAGGCAAGTGTGAACTTAAGAGATAGTATTTAGTCACTTACACAACCATATATCACTTGTGAATCAAAAATGCATTCTTCAGCAGGCTTATCACTATCTCATAACCAACCATTAAGCCCAGGGATCCATAAATTCAACCTGTAAAACCTCTTTATTATTTCCCTACCCCAACAAAACAATCTAAATGGCACCATGAAGAGGCTTGAAAAGAACACATTACAACATTTAATAATGTAAAAGTTGCAATAAAAAGAGCTAAAGCACTTACTACATATTTAACAAGAATGCTACTTCTTGTGGCATGATACTGAGTTTATCTGAGTTTGGTCCTTAACTCAGAAATAGAGCCTTTGGCTACAACAGAGGTTCCATATGCAGTCATGCCAGTAACTGTAACCTCTGCAGCTTAATTTCTTTACATGTAAATTGCATACTCTACTGTACTGTGAGGGCAGAAGGTCTAAAATCTCCAGAGTGCAAAGTCATCTTCAAATAGATGGTTTTACAGGTGCAAGCATCATGAACTGACAATTACTTTCAAGGGCTGCATTGTGTGTCCAGCCTTTGGCCGGAATAAGGGAATGTAAAGTTATGGCTTTACAAATGGTATGTGATTACCATCAGAAAGAATGGTTAAACTCAGTGATACTTGTTCTAAAGATCAAGAAATTAAAAGTTCAGCCTTGACTTAAAAAATACAGCCTCTTTGCATATACAATATGCTAAACCAAGATAACCAAAGTTTGCATTGCTTCTTACATTCTGTGATGTATACAAATGCTCATGTGCGATGAAAATTTTTGAAACAGGACAAGCTCTTTGTACAAAAGGCTTCTTTTCCCTACACTTACAGAGCTTTCTTCCCATTATCTTCTGTTCTATACCACAAATAAAACAGTGTTTATGATACACTACATTAGATTTACTACTTTATTTTCTCTCATCCTTAGAGGTCTCAGAGCACTTGATATTTACAAGTCACTTTAAGCTACATCAGAATTGAGTATAAACCATAGTAGGAGGTTAATAGCATAAGACAGCACCACTGGACATATTTAGCCACAAATGCTGTACCTTATTCAAACTGAAAGCTGACTTCACAGGGGAAGACTACTACTTAAATCTGGTTCCTTCTACTGCTTCCAACTTAAGCAGGTTTATCATCATAGAAGAACCAAATAATCTTCTGTGAGCACAAATAATAATAAAAAGGCAAGTTTTACATTTCATCCAAATGTTTTAAACTTGCTCTAAATTCTTGGAAACCTATCCAACTTGCTATTGTGTTTTCCTTCCATCATCTAAAACACCAATCTGCCTTCCCTTGTGGATAGCTGAAGGCCTTTAAACTGCTATTCATATTTCAAGGGGTGAGACTGAAACTTTTAATTTCTCTTCCTTACTGCCAAAATTGTCTTCCACTGTTATTTTAGCAGAGGAATGAAGTAGTCTATCTTTTGAAGCTTCACATGCTACAAAAATGCTACACTAATACTATAGCAGCAGAGATATCTAAGCAGGATGTCTCAATGACTCATGTGAAACAGGCTGATCAGATTTGCAGCCAATCTGGTGCTCACAATTCAGGCTGTTATTAAATAATATTATTGTGGAAAACCCTAAAGTTGCTTGCAAAGAAAACTGAAATGGACTGGGAAGAGAGGATATGCCAAGGTAACGATCAGTGAGCCTTTTACTTACCACAGCGCTCAGAAGTCGTTTTGTAATACTAAAGAAGTGTCACTAACCGAAACTATGTACATTGGAACAGATGTCTTCCCCACTCTTCACTGTCAAGCAAATAGTTCTGTGGGCAAGTCTAAAGAACTGGGAGACAGGATCTAGCACTGATGCTTGGGTACCTTAGAAGGTGCAACAGAAAATACCTATTCATGAAAGCAAATTTCACCAGTGCTGAAAGATTTAGTATTTGCTAATATTTCAGGATTCCTGGCAATGTTATGGTAATAATTACACAGATCCATATCACCTAAAAGAGCAACTTAAGTTTTACCAAATGAAGCTTCAGCTGTTGTCTCTTTCTGCTATGAAATAGCATCTTGCCTTATGGGTCACCTGTCATTGCTTAACTCTTTTCCTCCAAAATTCTCCTTCATTAGTTTTAAGATTAATCTTTCTTTGTTCCTTAGAAATCCTTTGTCCCTCTTTCACAGGCCTGTATAGAACAAGCTGCAATACTGTGTTTTACCATGAACAACCTGCTGGACAACTACTGTGGGATAATGCATTCCTCAAAATCCATTAAGATCTTCACTGTGTGATGCCCAGTTAATTTGGGGGACAATTATGTTCTTCCACCAGTCCAGACCATTCTGATCTCTGTTAGCCCAGAGGCTGAAGTGACCTTTCTCACTCCAAAGGAGGTAACAACATTTAGTTCCCCAATCCTGTCTCCTGGCAAGTTAGCTGTCCAGCACAAAACGCTTCTCATTTACTTCCTGATAAACCATGATACACTAACAGAACAACAGGTGAATCCTGGAATTGTCAGTTTAATTCCAAACAGGTCTGTGCAACATTGAGACCACAGGTGCACAGCAACTTGGCTTTTGGCCATATAAAATTAATCTCAATCAAGGAACAAAGACATGTTCTTATGCAGTCTAACCACAATTTTCTTATGTACTTCTTATACTTATTTAAGTTTATGCCTTATGCCAGAGCATAACGGCAGAATGGTCCCTGGATGAGTATTATAAGGTTAACATATGCAAAAGCAGTCTCCTTTAATGCCATAGGTTATCAGAAGATGGAATTGTCACAAGATCAGATCAGCACTAATGTACTCATAGCAAGAATGTATACTGAAAACAAATCACCTGGCCTGTATTTTATGTGATATATTTTCAGTGCACAAGTGTTATTTATGCTAATAAATTAGTAGTCAACTTTTTTTGCAGGTATAAGGACAATTAGAATGTGAAAGTTTTGTTGGTTTTTTTGTGTGTTATTTTTATTTTTAACTTTAGTTTAGTCATGAGCTTGCTCTTCTCTGATTAGGAAAAAAAATGTGCAGAAGGTGAAGAACGCATCAGCAGCGACACTTGTTTAAAGCATACTGTTGCAGCTCTCGGAAGACGAGGCATTAGAGCAGAATTAGAGAACTAAACCTATCTAAAGTGATCACATAGTATCCAAATTCTTTAAGTTGTTGAGTAGGTATTTGTGGGAGGACAAGAGGAAGGTCCTCTTTTCAAGTCCTGAAAATCTGACTATTCCTGCAGATGGAAAAACTTGAGCCAGTCTGTCAAGTGCATTAATTAACAAATACCCCAAAATAAGCACACACAATTTAATTTAGGAAGACATGTGAGCATGAGGTCAACAGACTTCTAGGGCTTGAAAACACACCAAGTTAATTGAACAACAGGAAGCTATTAGCACACTAGAGCATGCTATTCTTTTTTTTGCCATGTACTGTAACTGCATCAATTACCTCAGAATACGTTTAATCAAGTGCAATTAAGCACCATATCATTTTAATGTTATTACAAGAAATTCAATAAATATTTAAAGAGAAATTTAAAAATGCTTGGCTGAATCCTGAAAATCCATTTAAGCATCTGAAATATGAGGCCAATGGAAAATAAAAAACTAAGTTTTCCTTGTTCTGTTCCTGCAAGGTACCAAGAATTGAAACTTCAGACAAGTCAGGCTTGTCAAGTTAAGAAATGGAGTAATACTAAGAGACTGGCCAAGAAAATTAAAAAGACAGAAAAGACAGTTCTTGAAAAAAAAAGAAAACCAACAACATTGTCATTAAAGAAAACAGGACTAGGTGATATCAATTGACATACTGACCAACTGAAGAGAAATTGCTTGTACAAGCGAAATGTATTAAATATTTGATCAATGACATACTGATGCACAAAAGTGTGAGAAAAGAATTCACCAGTACTAGAAGCATATATCTGGTGTACAAGCAGTCTAGTCATGAACTTCTAGCATGGACTACAGTACAAGCAAAGCTCAAGCAAGCAAGAAACCTGTTACTAAGTTTTGTTCAGGCAACATTAGTCTGTATCATAACATAAATGTACACTCTGTGTCATCCCCTTTTTGTCCAGTTTCCTAACAAATCTACAGAAGACTGAACTTTTTGTTCTTTTAAAAGTCAGAGAAAAAGCACAAGCTTGCACAGAAACATTCAGCAACAGGGGATTTTTTTTTTTTTCTGGCTAGCACAAAAGAAAAAAAGAGAAGCTTCTGGAATTACAAAATGGATGTCAACCATTACCTTTTTGTTGGTATAAGAACCAGTTTCATGGAGAATGGCAACTCTAAATGGCGGCCACCAAGTGTGGAATTCTTTTACCCACTGATGCATCACAGTAGCTGGACAAACAATCACCGTTGGACCCAATCCCTGGTACCTAAAATAAAGTATTCAAGAAAAAAGTCTAAATTTTTAACATGAAATAAATACTCAAGTGGCTCTTCAAAATACATGCATATTAAAATGACACACTTTATAGTTCAAGTGGAATATTAGCGCTATGGAAATTAATTGGCACTGTTTTTCTGGAAGTTTGTTTTTTAAAGGAAGATGAAAGGGGTACTACTGGAAGAACCCATCCACTGAACAGTTAATGGATGCATCTATCAAGATAAACACAGAAATAGAAAAGCTCCAAACAATAAGGCATAAGGGAACTTCCTCCTGTGGTAATACAAATCAGGTTTGGGTGACTGCTGTTTCTATAAGAGAAAAGAAATCATTAACAACAACTTTCTTATTACTTCTGTTAAAAAGAATGTGTAGTTAGAGTCTCACAAATGGACTTACACACAGCTGTTCTGCTTCATGTTGGTAATATACTGTACAATTATCAACATAATTTACAGATAAGACAAGGACTCTAAAGCAGCAGAATATATCATCCATGGAGGTTGAGGTCTGAGCTGGGCTTAAACTGTCTCATAAGTTTCTTATTCATAATCATATGATTGTTTCTGAGAATTACTGAGGACATTTGAAACAGTCTTTCTGTCTTAAGTTCAGAGCTACTCATAAGGTTAAGAGCAGAAAAATCTCTTGCACAACAGCCAAACAAGAAACACTACCATCACAAACAAATACCAACAATCATACAGGAAATATACTAAGTAGTGGTTATTACTAGTTATTTTCAAATATATTTGCTCTTAAAAAAACAGAACAAAATGGCTTTGCAAAGGAAATAGCTACAGTTACCACTGTGATCTGTGTCTGGATTACTATGTACTATTCAAGTGGTAATAAATACACAATTGAAAACATCACAGTATACATTCAAGATCATATGCATATAGCAATAAATAAAGATTTCCCAGACACCAGCAATACCCTGCTTTTAAAAAAAACCCTGTTAATGTCTTCAGAAACTGCTGACATCAAGAAATAATATTCTTTATTAAAAGCTTATACATATGCATAATAACAACCTGGATGTTACTAATCTCTTTCATTAAGAAAAAATTCTATATAACAACCTTACATAGACTAATTAAAAAAATCCCAACAATTCAAGGGGAAGTTAGAAGCTGGAGATGCAAAAAATAGCTTAAAACTATGCTACAAATCCAAGTAACCATGGCCACTGCTCTTAAAAATATCTATTGCAGAAAAGCCAAGTTTCCCAGAAAAGATTAGTTTCTCATTCTTCATGGGCAGTAACAAGTTGCCTCTATTTATTGCCCTGGTCTGCATCAAACAAGCTCACATACTGGGCGTATCTGTGGGGGGGGGGGGGGGGGGGG
>JANZLQ010000100.1:22480562-22506465 GCA_026212715.1 Elanus axillaris
TCCCACACAGCGTTTATCTGTCCCCCCTGCCCCCCCCCCCCCTCAGCTTACACAAAGAGTTCACACTTCCTTTGATCAATTTTCAGAAAATCTACTCCCCCTCCACTCAGTTGTGTGAAGCCTCTTCTGTGTCTAGTCTGGCTCTAACTACTTTCTACCAGCCAATGTTTTATTCTTCTCTTGAGAGCTTTTATTTATTTTATAAAAGAGTCATCTAACTTCTTCCAGTCTACGCTGTTTCACAAAACTAAACAAAGCGCTCACTTCTGCTTGATACACTTAAGAGGCATCCTTCATTCTCCTGATCACTGCGACAGATTTGCTCTGCTGCCCATCCAATTTATATTTGTTTTCCTTGAACAAAGGTGACACTAATAACATTCCAAACCAAACTCTTACTGGTGCTTTGCACCAGGATACTAATACTGCCCTGTTTCTACCCCAAATATATTGTCATAATGTATTCTGTCACTTTTTCACAGTTGCATTGTACTAATAGCTTATGGTCCATATCATATATATAATCAATATATTCAAATCTCTTTCTTCTTTTGTTGCTTCTCGTTTATAAAATCCAAATTCACAGCAAGTATCCTTTATTAGTTCTTATTTAATTGGATGTGATTAGAATTGCAAGTAAGATCTATTCCTGCAACTTACTACCAAGAAAAAGGAAGCTGTAGTTATACTGTATTTATAATCTTTAAGTACTCAGAAAATCAGCAGAGGAAAACATGTTGCATTATAACGAACTCTATTACTAAGCACTGGCAAATCATGCCTTCAAAATGAAACCGAAATGACAACTAAATCCTAGTGAAAATAAAAGGACAGGGCAGCGAGAGCAATACAAATTTTCTGGGGCAATGGATTTTTATTTATGTAAGCACCATGGAAATTAATCTCTCTGCCCCTCATAGTAGAGATTGAGCCTTAATGTTTAATGTGTATGATTATATCTCATTATCTTGAAGAGCACAATTGAGTAAATAATCAGCGTATAAACTTCACGGCAGTTTCTCATCTGATCTTTCAAATAAATGAAGCGAAGTCTGTAGTGAAAGGTAACAACTTTGTTAAAAAAAATAATGTATTTGGAAAGAAGCAAACTTGTAGACCCCCATGCTCTTCAACAGGTTTCAACCTAGATACAGGCTAGAGATGGGTTACTTGAAGTTTGCTGCTGCTTTTTTTCGTCTTGTGATGGGACCACTGGTCTGAAAGCTGTCACTTATTCCAACCATCTCAGCTTGTCTAATGAAAGACCTTTCCCCCCTCTATAAATCTTGATTCCCTTATGTCCTTACACCACCACAGCTGCAACACTTCTACTGATACCTCACATGACATTTGGCTTTCTGCAGCTGTATGGCTCAGTAACTGTGAAAAGTGAGACAACATTTTAATTTTTGTAATCATTATACTCCATGTAACAACTAGTTCCTTACTTCAGCTAGTCTTCAGGCTCCTTCAAAATCAGAAAAACATTGGAATCAGAAGTGGTTTACAAAAGGAAATTTCTACTCACCTTATTTTAAAGAATACTTTTCCAGAAAATTTCACCGATAGAAAATAAAGCTGGGAATTTTGAGTATCAACAAAAGTGACCCTATTGTGTTAATACTCAAGTGCCTCCAAATACAACAATCTTTGCAACTCTGCACAGGACAGTATTATCTCCATTTTACAGAATGGCAGTTGAGGCTGGGAAAGCCAGCAGTGCCAGATTCAAACAGTAGTACGCTAGCTCCATCTACACATCAAGGTAATTACATACAAGCTAGGCTGGAAGATACTTGTACATGCTGACAACACAACTATGTCCACTTTTAATGCCTGCTTATCAGCCAGACTGACCAGAAGGTGTTCTGCTTACTAGCCTCTGTGGCTTTTAGATAGAAGCTAGCTAGCTGGTGTTACTGCCTTCCTAGTTCAGACTGCAGATGCCGAAAATACTTGACTATGCAAGACCCTCTGCCTTACAGCACTCAAGCAAAGTCAGAGTAAGTTTCACCAAAAAATTAAACCTTGTTTTCTCCCATGGAATTACTATCCTGGACTCAGTGACATGCACCAGCCACAAAATGAAACTGAACACGTTATCTTACATGCAGAAAGAACATTGCAACTTAGGTGTGCAATTATATTTTGGCCTTTTCAACGTTTTATTGTAGTTTCACTGCAGCATCTTAGACTGTAACTGTGTAACAATGTCAAGAGATGTTCCTAAGGGATTTCCATCAACTCAGTGGTCCTCCAGCTGGGGCAGGGAACATACCTACACAAAATAATCCGTACAGTAGCATCCTTAAATCAGGCAGCCATAAAGTAAATCAACTGGCCTGATTGATGGAGGACCTGGAGCCTTCCTATACAAAGGCTACAGTAGGAATCAACTGAAGAAAAGACAGTAATATTTTCTCTTTAAAGCATTATTTTACAATTCATGTACATGCTGAACTTAATTTAAATATGCCTTTATATGAAGTTAATTATTTTTGTTTAGTATAGTACTATGGTATTTGCTTAATTGCATGTAGTAATTTACATCAGGTAAACAGGCCAACAGAACTAGAAAAATCAAGTATTTTCATGTGTGCACTTGTAAACCCAAGAACACTAAGAAATATCTTTTCTGGTAATTTCACCTATGAAGAAGGAATTTTAAAGCATTGTTCAGTAACAATAAACCATAAATGGTCTTGTAATAAAGGCCAGTCACTCTAATAGTTTTGAAAAGCAACAACAACAACAAAAAAAAGCAGATGGAAATTCCTCAGTATAAGTTATTGTTTTTACTATTACTACTCTTTTTTTGGCATAGATAATTCCCTGCCGATCAGAAACTCTAATTTTCATTGCAAATCAGCTTGCTACTTCCTGTAAAGCATTTACCTGGTGGCTTGCCAGAACAAATATTTTAACGTAAAATTTAATAAATGGAACTAAAGGTATTACATCTAATTTAGAATTCCATATTGTGTAAACTACTGATATTAATGTAATTGAGTTTGTAAACAATCCATTTGTGGAAGCTAACCTTAGACACTGTATTGACCCAAAATATCTAGTGTGGCTCATCTGCAAAATGAAGCATCAATGCCTGGAATTCATTAAAAGTGTTACATGTTTAATTTTTCCTGCCCTACAGCTCCATTGTCTCGTAAAATTTTTCCTTTGATGTCCCCCACTAAAAGAATTAAAGGAATATTGTAATTGAAATGTCATTAATAATTCACAGGACCCTCCTCCACCAGCAATACATCTGATGAAATATTAATTGAACTCCACAGACTGACAGTCTGCAGAAGAGCACTTGCCTGTAATTTGAACCACGAGTCCTGATCTTGCTGTAGCTCAGACCTGCCAAGAAGGCAATTATCTGCATGGTCTTGCCCAATCCCATCTCATCTCCCAGAATTCCTCCTGCCTGCTGGCAGTGCAATTCCCAGAGCCACCTAACACCTGTTTGCTGGTACCTAAAACAAGGAAAAAGAAGATGGCAAATGTTTGATAATACAGATCATAACAGAAAGTACTCATGAATTAATCATTTGGCAAGGTTCTTACACTAGTTACAGTAACATGCTGGATTTGTGTTTTACATGAGTGCTGTATTTACTAAGTCATACATTTTTGATGTACTCAGACATTACATGTGACTTTCATTCTTTATGCAACACTAAACCATTTCTAATTAAACTGATAGTCATGGTAATTAGAGGGTATTTTATTTCATGTATATTTTAAGTGTTAAAAGCAACTTGGAAAGCTACTCTAACAAAGCATTATCTTTTCAGAAAAGGCGACATGTAAGGGTCTAGTAAAATATTATTTGGAACATATACCTTGAACTGAAGGAAAAGTTTGACTTGTAAGAGTTACACACTTTATACTCCACTGTGAAAACTGATCATATCTGCCAAAAGCATGCTTTCTTTTTACATAAATCCATTTAATAACATTTAGTCTCTTTCAATGAAGAAAAGAAGTCAACAAGGCGAAATGTTTTAAAAGGCAAAACAACAGAAACTATTCCAGTGAATGGGATGCAGCAGAGCATTATTACATGAGAGTATCAGGGCAGTTTCTACTCCCAGTCATTCACAGGAAATTGTATAAGCAACAATATAAAATACATTCTAATTAAAAGAAGTAGACTTGAAAGCAAGGCTTATGATGGCAAGCTAAAAAGGTGGAGGTAAGATGCTGGACTGAGAATCACTTTAGGACATGCTTTTTTATAATGATATAAAATAGTGAGACCAGTAGGAATAACACACCACATGTATGGGTTAAACTTAAACCGAAAACATAACAAAGAAATGAAGAAACAGTATATTTAAGTTGCATTTAAAAAAAAATAAATACATGTTTCAGCACTTCTGTGTCTTTTAACTTGGAGGAAGAACAATGTTACTGGTATCATTTTCCTGAGGGGATGCCTTCCTGGAGTGCAGAGCACAGCAAAGAGAAAAACTTTTTTTTTTTTTGTAGAATAGGGATCGTTCATTTCAGGACACTGTTTTGTGTCCATTTCAAAATCCTGTTTCGTTTTTTGAGCAAGTAATAGTTAGGACTACTGACAGCTAATGACACTAGTGTCAACAAAGTACTATTAAAAATCAATTTATGATGAGTTCTGTATGGATTTAGAGACCACTAAACAGAGACAAACAAACAGCTTGAGTAGTTAGATGATCAAAGAACACATCTAATGGTTCAGACATCATACTATCTGCTGGTGTCTCAAATGCATTATGCCAAGAAGCCCTTAGAAAACCCCCTTTTATTAGAAATTAATTCACCTTAAAAATGCAGCACTCTAAAAACAACTATGAAACAGCTTGCAGGATTAGCTATAATTGTGTTAAGATGCTACCTTTACTACATTTTATGAAGACAAAACATTTTCTAACAGAAATATTAAAGAATTGGAGAACCCTAATTCCAGTCAGAAGCTGCTCCCCCAGACTAATGTTGAGCATGTCTCCTCACAAGACAATCACTCAAGAACCTCCTGACATTATTTTGTATTATTTCTTAGGATTATATCCAGTGCTTAAAAGCTAGCTGCATTTATAAGCATCTTTCTCACTCTACCCCCTTTGCCTGAGAAAGTTTCACAGTAGAGAATTAAGTTAGTGAAAAATTCTGCTCCAAGGTTATCTAAAAATGGAAAAGATGCAGGTGCTTTCTTTGTATAATCATATAAACATGCAATAATTGCAACTATGCAAAAGTTAAAGTAACATGCCCCCCCCGCCCCCAATTCTTTTATGGTTATACGGAGAGATAATCAATTCTCTTTAATCTTATGCTTTCATTGCAGCAATTTTTATGTTTTGTTTTTTACTCCAAAAATACCATAGAAGCAAAATAAAAGTGTTGCTTGGTCTTCGAAAACAGTTATGTTTGGACTGTATGTCACATGCGCAATCGTGCTGTTATGTATGCTTCAAAATTCACCACAGTAGCTAGCAGAGTTTAGCTGCATTGTTGCTGAGACAAAATTTCATTTCAGACATATCAGGGAAATCACGCACTGAAAGCAATAATGAAGAAACCTGGTTTCTTGGTTATACAGACAGCATTCTCTCAGACTAAGTGCAGACAGCATAAGGCAGTGTTTGCCAGTCAGTCTTGCTCACTATATTTGGTTTTGTTCCACAGCAGCACCAATGGTATTCTTGCTGTATGTTCCTTAAAGCAGACAAGTATATAGAAAAGAAACAGATTGTCCACTTTAACAGGCTTACCAAAGAACGAACTTACAGGACTAGCCTGAGCTAACTTCTCTGGAATTCAACTCAACTATGCAGGAAGATCACTTACAGTACACTGCTCTACATCTCCTTGGATCAATATACTTCAGTGTTTTGTACTAAACTTGCTCAGAACTCAAAGTTTAATGCCTATTGACTATGGACCTTCCTACACTGGAGATTTCAGCATTTAAATTACAAGTCAGATGAACCATTCAACTCAATTGGTCTTTCTAACCACTTAAAAAGTTTTGCCAACTGACTCATGCTTGCAGGGATACCCTTCATTAGTGAGGCTGGTATCTCTAAGATTAATTTTTAGCTGTCTGCTTTGTTTCAATTCCCTTTGGGTTGCTCAGACAACACGTGGTTCTCAGGATGACTACTTCTGTAGTACCTCTGGATAAACAACTAGAGACCACATACTGGCTGTACATGGTCCTGGTAACCAAGTCATTAATTCAATTCCATTTCAGAGCTAGTGCTTTCCTTCTGAGGAAGGAACTGCAGGACAACAGTAATAATTTCTTTGAGGTTAAGACTAAGTGGTCCTGTTGGAAGGGATACCATGCACACCAGTTACAAACCAGGGCTTTCTACTACACTAATCATAAGATTTGAGAGAGTTAATGTTTGAAAGAGAAGATGTTTTCCCTGCTGTGCGAAAACCAAATTCAAGCTTGTTATGCAAGGGAGAAGGTATGGATGAAGTTAACTTGTCACCTGCTTGCTTGTTTGGGCTGCCTTTTGTAAATAGCTTTTTGAGAAAAACTTGAAAGTGCCACTGGGCACCATGGTCTCAAAAAACTGAAACAGAAAGCAGTCATGTCCAAATCTGTAATCCAGCATTAAATAACTAAAGAATGAGTTGTAGAGTGTTCTCCATCTACTAAAGGAACTAAGAATGTACTTTCCATATTTTAAAATTTTATTGGGCAAAATGTTCAAGACTATTTTATAATATGAATTATAAGTAGTTACTTTGAGTAGACTTTGAGTAGCTATTTAAAGAAAAAGTTGTCCGTATTTTTTACTGGCAGAAAATTTCCTCACTCTACCCAATCACAGAAACACCTACATTTCTTGTTTTCATTTATCACAACTTGCCTTATCCTTGAAAGTCAAGTCATTCTACCACTCCACACCTGAATTAAAAGCAAGCACTTATCAATAAAAAAAAGCATTTATAAAAACAGACAAGGAGAGCTTCTCAATTAGTCATTTAGCTAACACGCATTCACAATATTCACACTGGGCAGTTATCTGTATTTTCATGTAACTACGTTTTGTGCTTGTAATAAATTAGTTTCTTTGAGGTTTGATCCTGGAGCCTTTTTTATAGAAAGAATCCTACAGAAACAACTGAAGTAAAAGCATTATTCACTGAAGTGAAAGTTACAGTAAAGGGCATCCAGGAATCACTGTGACTATCACTACTATTATTAACAGCACACAGCACATGATACAAAAATAAAATACACTATACATACTTAAAAAGCTTTTTGAAGAGAAATCCTGGTATTTTGAAACCCTCTTCAAATTCAGCGTCACTTTCTTCAGAAAGTTCCTCAGCTGTTTGATGTTCTTTGTCCTTCAAGCGTTCTTTCTGCCACCTCCTAGAGTGACACAAGGCATCAACATTCAATTATTGCATAGAAAAGATACTACATGAAAACTACACTGAATTTTCAGTCAGGTAAAAACCCAACAAAAAGGCATTCTCCAATGTCATGATTTAAATAATAATCCTTTGGAGGAGAGAATTATGCAAGTAAATGCTCAAAATACCTGACAAATTAAAAGGTGCATGCACTCCTGACTATTTACTTATAAGCCTTCAGAGTTGTATAGCTAGTTACAATTTTCTATAGACAGAAATACTAATATAATAGAATCAACAGTTAAGACCATAAAAACATCTGGCTACCTTAAATTCCGAAACCTCCCCCCTCCCCAATCAATAAAGCTTAGGTATTCCAAAGGTATTTTATTAATTTAACGAAATACTAAAACAACTTCCTTCACCTACAGAAATGTGCAGCAGTGTATAATCTTATACAGAAGACTCAGTTGGAAATATCACCATCTTTGGGGTGACATGCTCTAAATTTGTTGAGTTGTCATTAAGACAATGAATTTTTTGAGGTTTTGAAATTATGGAGTGATTTGTGGTGTGCAACCTAATCTTATTTGGACTCTAGGCAGGTTAGAGAATTACCTTCCTGTTCTATTATTTCCCCCCCTCTTTTGAAAAAGTCCCAAAGGATCTTCAACATCCAAGGAAATTATGGACTTGTGTTTTAGTAACCCCAAACCATCTACCTGTTACAGTAAAGTGTACGCTACTACTAGCTGGGTATGCACTAACCAATCAACAGCATTTCACTGACAACTTGGGTTTTGCTGGAATCCTCCCATGAAAGTGCTATTCACTGCAGGCACACTGAATGTGGTGTATAAACTGACTCCCTACAGAAATTTCATCTGTTTTATAGCTTGCCAAAACATCCTTATGTTCCTGTTCTGGATGCAGCGCAAAAGCTGCCATATTTAATCTCATAAAAAGGCTGAAGGAAGGGACCTGATAGTCTAGAAGTATATAAAATTTAAGACACAAAGACTAAAATTGTTCAGGTCCCTAAGAACTATAAATAGTAGCAATGGGATGGAAAGAAGCAAATGGAAAATTCAAGCCAAAAAAAAGTAAGTTAAGCTGCCTAGTAATGAAATCTACTGCATTAAATGACAAACAGGCTCCTGAGTGAGATGCTGTCCAGTTTTTTAACTCTACATTGAAGAAACCCTGGAGAATGCACTCTAGAACAGTCCTGCAGTAACTGGATGGAGGAGGACTTAAAAGGATTGAACAGCTTTCCAGTACACCTCCAGTTTCTGAATGACAAACGTTACAGGTGAGTGAATAGTCCGTTTGCCTCCTGATAACATTTTACCATTTACCCATTACACAATGACTTGTTGTTAGCTTAGGTTGCCTCTGCAGCAGCAAAAAAAAATGGCAGGATAATGGATTAACAGAGTTCTAAAAACTCCAGAATAAACCCCCCACCCCTCTTCCCCAAAACACACTCCATATTCTGGGAAAAAGATTTCTGAACTATTTAAAAATGTGAGGAAATTCACATTTTCCTCTCTTTTATTTAAAAAAAAATTTTTAAAGTTATCTATCCTGATTTTTCTGTAAAGCTCTGCATTGCTTTCAAGCATTCAAGATAAACTGCATCTAGAGGTTGACATGCAAACTGTATTTTATTTCCAGCCTTGCTATGCAAAATCCACTGTGCTTTAAGCTTATGGGCCAAGTGCCTTATGTTTTCAAAGCTACTAGCCCAATTTTATCCATGTCAGGAAAAAGATGCATAACCATAAAATTTTTAGTTAATTTCTAGCCCAATGTTGACAATAGCATCATTTATGGAAACACAACTTAAACAGTTTCATTATCTTGATTTATATCCTGACCTAACTAGCCAAAAGGAATGAGATAGAAGTCACTATTAAAATTTTTCTCAAACAACTGCCCAGAAGACAGTTACCATCCCTGACATTCTGCACTTCCAAGCTGGCAAACAAACCAGACACACTATAAAACATCTCAAGAGTTGCTGCAAGACTTTAAGACTTCAGCCATGCTACTATCTAGCTCAGTCATGTTAAAAGCAGACAGGACTGGCACAATGTCATGTACAGTACCGTAACTCCTTCCAGCCTGATATGAGAAGCGTCTTCTCCACTAAAGAAAAACCCTGTCAGCGAAAACTGTTTAAAATAAAATTTGATTCAAGTCTTCTATCTTGAACATGTTAGTGAATGAAAAAAACAACGAACCAAGCAATGAAGGTCTAGTGTTCCCCTTTTATTTTTTGACTACATAAGCAATTCTGGGGGCAATGAAACCAATGATGCCTGTCTTCCTAAGGACACTACTCTGCATTCTGTGGTATGAAATAAGGTGAAAATACTAGCAGAGACTCTTCTTGCTGTTAGGTCATTCAAAATCATCTTCCACAGGATCTGCAAACTCATAACAAGACTTAAACTCAAGCTGTGTTTTCTCCAGTAGGTAGCGTTAATGGAGTTTCTCTTGTCTTCCTGACCACTGCTTCAGTGAAACTTGTCAGAACTTCCTCTTAAAGGCTTCTGCATCTCTGGCAAATTTGTTTTGAAAAAGCTTGGGTTAGGAACAAGAGAACAGGGAAGGAGTTCAACACTTCATGTACAACCAACACAGTAATACACCCTTTCTCATGAAAGGAAGCCAATTATGACAGGTTTCTAGATCAGATTTTCACCAGTATCTTTTGAGAAAATACTTACAGTCTGCCTTTATGGAACTAGTCATAAACTTGGAACTGTGGTATTATTTTATTAAGTAAAAATAAACACCACCATCTCCAAATACACACCTTGCAATAACTGCCAAAACCAACTACACTGAAAAACTGACTATGACAATACAATGCTGGACAGGTTTAGAAAACCAGCTTCACTGGAATATATTTTGATCTCAAGTCAGGAAGTCTTCAGAAGCAAAAATTGTGATGGAGAGAAAAAGGAGCCTATGCAAGGGAAAACTCCAAGATGGATGAAAATAGACTTCAGTTTTCTGATTAAAAACTGATGAATGGCTGATGTTATTATTGGATTGTTCTTATTTCATTATATGAAATCATGTATCCAGTTAAGTAGTAAAAAAAGAACTTACCAAAAATACATAAAGCGTCAAAGTCTCCTCCGCAGATACTTTTTATATATCTGTCCTAACCCAGGAATGGAAATCTCTATCCTAGACTAGCAGTCTGTTAAATGTTTGTTTTAAGAGAATAACATGCATGCTGTGGAGTCCAGCAGACAGATATGATACATTCTAGAGGCACAGCATAAAAATGCATTTATTTTTATTCAGTACTACAGTGTTGGGCTATGAGGCACAGATGGTCAATTATTCTTCTGAGTTCCAGAAAGAGATCAATGATTCAAATTGACAAATGCTGACAGTCATTGCTTTAGACTGTGTCATTACTGGAACTGAGACATGTCAGAACTTGATTATTTTAACTGACTGGGTTATGACAAAACTCAAACCAATAAAGAAAACTCCTACCTACTACAGTAAAATCAAAACAACTGTAGATTACAAAGCTTCCAAAGTGACAGCTAGGTAAAGAATCCATATTAAACTCAAGCAGGACAATAATTTGTACAAGACTTTGCTTCTAATTCTATATTCCAATAGGAATCGCCACTAGCCAACGATGGAGCTTCAGTCTCCCCTGGGAAGAAACAGATTGCCCTCTAGCGTACATCAGAAAAAGTGATCCAGAAACGATCAAGAATAAACATTTCTGAGATTAGCCCGTAGCTGCCCAGGAATTTAGGCACTTTATCTTAATATAACTACTGTATTTTCTGCAAGAAGTGTGATCAATGTTGGGATTTCTCTTAAAATTATTAGATATCTAGAAAAGGCGTATGTCTAGAACTTGAGCTAATAAATCCCATAATTTTCCTGAAGAAAAGTGCATTTTACATACACTGTATACACTTTACTGAAGCATGTAATTAGACAAGCTGTACTACTGAAGGCTCTGGTACTACATATCTTCCAAAGGTCTGGAGGGTTTTTTTGCCCTCAATTACCAGTTTAAAGAAAAAGCAGCAATGTGTTATAACCACTAACAACTTTCAAAGTTTGAAGAAGTTATTCAGTTTTTGAAAGCCTGTGAACTTCTTGTAAGACACTGTATTAAGATATTCTACAATAAAACATCATCATTTTCTTTAAAAAAAGTGTAAATATCTAAATGGCTGAAGCAATGGGAAGACAAACGCTATTCGCTAGACCAGATCAGTCACCTGGTCAGTCTGGTTTTGTACCTTTCCCCAGAAGTCAAACTGTAGAATGAGAAACAGCAGTAACTCAAATTTGACTTAACCACATGGTAACATACTGACCATTTGGTCATTATATTCCCTATGCATCTCAGTTAGACATCATTAGTATGCCTAAACAATCAGAAAATACAGGTTTTACTGTATCACCAAGGTCTCTTGAAAATAAAAGCATGACCTTTGAGATATCTATTTTATGTTGTCCATGCTTACTGACATAAATACAGTATTATCCTGAAAGTGCAGTATAAAAGCTATATATCATACAATTAAATCTTTCATCTAAATAATGTATTCAGATACTAAGCCCATTTCCCACTTATTGCAATACCCTAGAAAGAAATTCTGCATCCAAACCAGTAATGAGCACGATTTTTAAAAAAAAATAGTCAGGAACCAAACTGAGTGTTTAATATAGTTCGCATTTGTGAAGCACAATATGTTTCTGTTTTATACAGCTAAGAATCCCTTACAGATTATTCTAATTTGCTAAATTGAAGCATTCAGCATTACTTTTCTGATCTAACTTTTTTATGGTCTATATGGGCAGATTTAATTGGTATGTCCTAACAGATGAAATACATGCAGTTAGTACTGCAAGTCTCCATAAGTAAATTAAGACTGATGTAGACAATTACACACTTGAGCTTAGAATGAAAGGTGTACTCAGCGAGTGAGCCAAAATATATCTTCATTTGTGTCTTGGCTTTGTAATTTTAAAGACCAGTTAGGATGCTCTAAGAAAGTATCTTTCAGGAAAGGTAATATTTAATCCTTTTTAAATTTATAAATCAGAAACATCAAGATATTTAGTGACTCAGATATTTCAAAGACAGCTAGCACATGAAAACTGACCTGATTTGAGAAAAACAACTTATTTTTAAGCAAATTTTTTGTTGTTGTTTGGTTCTTTCTATCAACTGCTTTGTTGCACTGATAGCCACAACTTCCAGCTACTCAGCTGCTTGGATATCACTTGGGAGGCATGGAAAGAAGTAGCTTTCCTAGCCTTGCCTTTGAGCACTTGACAGCAATTAAAGAATTCAAACAACTTTACTCCATAAACTATAAAGAATACACAAGATAACACAGATATGGCACTTATCTCCCATAACATGACACGCAATTCCTTCCTTGAAGCAGCACACAGATACATACTGACAAGTGTTACAGGAATAGTGACCATAAGACCACTAATTTTTTGTTTTGACTCCAAGCTATTACCTTATGCAGATACTGTATTAGTGATGTCAATACTGTAACACATTAACTACATATGTAAGCCGCAAAAATTCCTCAGTTATGCTCAAAACGTTAATGTGCAAAAAAATCTTGATAAGCTGCAGTTTTCACATCTGCAAAGTCTTGGGAATAATATAAGAAAACCATGCAGCAGTTTTCTTGTTGAGAATGAAGAAAAGGCTTATTTCCTATGCATTTAATCTGCATGCAAGGTTACTTTTATTTTGTGATCCTAAGTAAAAGAAACCCAAACCAGATGCAATTTTCACTCATTCCACAGTCTTCAAAGAAATTGGCTCTGCCATGACCTGACCATTCCACAAGGCAGGAGGCAACAGGTTAAGATTCCACCAGCACCAATTTTGAACACTTCTAGACCAAGATGGTGGCTGCTGAGTATGACAAAATATACATTGATAACATACCTGTTGATGGGGATCAAGTCTAAGACATTCAGCACCATCCTAGAGACTGATTACCTAATCTTCTGGGTTCAGCTGGTAGTAGGCGGTATGAAGGACAGTTGGGAATGATGATACGCTACTTTTCACTGAATCTTAAACTTACCTTTCAGCTGCTTGACAGTATCCTACTTACTTACCTTACTCTCCATAACCCTGATGTTCCTTGCTACTGTTCATTATTCTCACAAGTTATGATTCACCTTAGATATTAACCTTTTCAGAACAGAACATTTTTCCCCCGTGTGTCTGCACAGCAACATGGCTCCAGTAACAGTAATTAGAGAAAGGCAAGACCCACATAAGGGAAAAGAACTGAAATTACTGAGAGCATGAGCTGAATTCTGTATAGCTAACTTTTCCACATTTCACTGATCACATCCTGCTTTGAGTGACTTGGCCAACCACCGCAAGTAGCCTTTAGAAGGAAAGAGCCGGGTGCTCTCCCGCCTGCCCTCTTTACTACAGATAACACCAGCTCCTGTTCTGAAAACAGCCTCTTGTTCTAGAGATGCTTTGCAGTCCTGCAGTTAGCTAATTATCATACTTTAACAACATCATTGTAGTTTCCCCTTGCCACAGACCAATCTCTTCAAGTCCCATCTCTAAAGTTTTATTGTTAAGGAAACTCATTTTCAATCTTTAAGAGTGTAGGACTGTATTCAGCATCAAGCATAAGACTAGATGTTCAGAAGACTAAAGTAATCCTAAAGGATTTTCCCTTGCCTCTCTCAGGGGTAAAATATACCATAATCTCACCCATTCGTTTGCATTCAAAAGTAAAACTGACATGAAACAAGACATAAATGTAAGCAAATGACAGCATTTCTATAGCATTCTTAATATGTTTCTTAATTCACTACATTTTATTTTCTCACGGCATTTCCCATAATGAAGATTACCTGGGGGTGTCAGCATAAAAACGTCAATGTGGACAGCTGCAGCTTAACAGCCACAATAACTGTAGCTATGAAATTTTCAAGAGATGTAGTGTTTTGGTAGCAATTACAGTTATTGATATTTCTAAAATTCATTTAGGCTTTTATTGTAACTTTAGTAACCAAAAGAAATGTAGTCTATGATATGACTTTGCTAAGGATAAATTGTCACAATCTTAACGTTATTAAAAAACGTGTTTGAATGAATTTAAACTGTGAGTCATATTAAAACTTTCAATCAAAATAAATTACTCTTGATGAAAACACTGAATTAAAAATGATTTAATATTGGTCTAATTTAAATGTGAAGAGTACAGTTTTATTCAATAAAATAGTAAATATTTTACCAATTAAGTACAATTAATTTTTGTTAATGCATCCAATAAAAAACATATTTCTTTTTGACCCTTTGGACATTGTTCAGATTAGCCTCTTACTGAAATCTTCTATTCAAGAGCAATAAACTAAGCTTTAACTTTGAAAAGCAGCATCCTGGGATTGCAAACCTATTGCCTCATATCAGCTCCTGATCTGCCTTTGTAACCTGGTATGTGAAAGTGAAGTTGGGCTCCTCCTACCTGAGGTTTTCTTACCAGTAGTTCTACACTGTGAGTTCCTCTGTCAGAAGATACGTCCTCCTCCACAGCAACTCAGGCTCTCAACACAGAAAGAGATGGTGTTTATACCTCTACTTCTTGACCCCTTCTCTGATAAAGGTTCACTTAAATCCATAAGATTTTATATTTCCATAGAAGTGTAAAATCTGAGTCTCCTAAGCATTAACCAAGTCCCTATGCTAGGCCTTACCACTACTACATCAACCACCCTTCGCTGACAGCCCTAAATTCTTCCTTTCACTCTAGAGCAGCTGTTTTCAAGTTGGAATCCATTGTTTTCTAGAGAACTATAAAACTACTTGGAAGACATTCACTAAAGGTAATTAATTAAAAGTAAGCATGCTACCAACAAGCTGAAGTTCATTATATGAAGCTCAACCCTTATACTAGAGAAGAGACAACATGCCAGTGGTTAGAGAACAATTAAAACAAAACAACCATTTTAGTGATCTTGATCTTTTGACTCCCAATAGATGCAGAAATGTCTCTTAACTTCACTGGCATGTCTAGTATAGCATTTTAACAAATTACATGTTACTTTGGTGCCCCTTCAAATGTTTTCCAGGCAGTTGTGAAAATGGAAACATTGCTCAGTCTTATTGTTAGGAGCTCAACAGCTGTGCAATCAGTAGAGAAAACATCTCAACAGCATACTGTAGTTACAGAGAGACCATCAACACACTGGTTATATAGATTTCATAAATCACAGATTAGGACAAGGTGTTTCAACTGCCATTTTAAAAAATAGTGTTCTTAGCTGTATTTCCCCACCTAACACACTAGAGTCTCCTTAGAAACCTTACTCATTTTACAACCTTAGGTCATCAGCAAGATAAAACACCACTACTACCACCATTATCACTATCTCTTTAGATAGGGATGTTTTTAGCCTCACATCAAAAACAAAGAAAGGAAAATCACTGTCAAACTGAGCAGCTCTTTTTAGACTTAACTAACAGCAATATAAATGTCCAGCCTTCATTACTTATGCCTTCTAATACAAGCTATGCAAGAGACCATGTGCTAATAATCAAATAATATAGATATAGTCTTTTCCAGTATACATTTTTTATAAGTTTAAATTCAAAAAATCCTTTTAATATTGGTTTTCAAATAAATCTGTTAGCCATACAAACTGTATGTAATTGCCTTGGATTTAATAAACTAACAGATTCTACAAAAAGAGTGTGTAACTATAAATTATTCAAACAGTTTCTTCTTGACTAGCAGTTAATTATTTCAAGCCAAAAACTAAAGCATCTCACCACGTCCCAAACCAAAGATTTCTCTCTCAGTGGAGAAGTGCTGTCCCTCTGCATTATAATTTTGCCTATCAAACAGAAGACTTTTTTTGAAAGGTAGGTATTATGATCTACAAAGGCAGTACTTAGGTGTAAAGCTGCCAAGTAATATGTTGCTTTATCTATACTCCATTTTGGGCACATTCACAGTTCTGCAAACAGCAAACAAACACTGATACACAAATAGCTTATTACTGAAGGTCCTATAACAGTCAGAAAAATCTAACAGCAAGGTCCATGTAACTAAGAGGTATGCCTGATTCCTTTTAGAAGGCTATGATCATTTTGACTGTCTCATGTTCCTTACTTCAATTCCTAGCAGTGTATTACAGACATTGTCCTTTGCATGTTCAACATAATTTGTTAATATTACTAATAAAAATGTCTACAACTAACCTTAGTCTCTGTTTATAATAGTCTTCATCTCCATCATCTCTCCATCTCTTCACTTTGCGCTTCCCCAGCGTATGCTCTTCTTCCTCAGAGCTTGGAAAGAAGTCAGCATCATCTTCAGCTTCTTTAAAATCTCTCTTCACCAAGTATTTTCTTTTTCTTGACAAATTCCTGAGTTCATAATCAGAATCATTCTCAACATGAGAAGATGCCTGCTCTTCCTCCTCTTCTGCTGCTTCTGGATCAAAGAGCTCCTCATCAGGTACATACTCAGAGTCTCCACTATCATCCTCCTGTTTATGCCTGAACTTCTTGGCCTCAAGACATTTCTCTTCTTTTGGAATCTCTGCCTTTGACTGAATCTGAAGGGCATGCTCCTGAAGTTTTCTCATGTGTTCTTTTAAGCACTTCTCTGTTTTTGACACGGCTTTACCCTTTATTTCCTTTGTAGTAGATGCAGGAGCTACGCACTGCACATTTTTAGCTTGTGCTTTCTTCTTTGCTCTTTTGTGAAGGGATAACTTCTTTCTTTCAGATGACAGCTTAGCTTGGTCTGCTAAGTACTTCTCAAAATCAGATGCTTCATTTAGCATTAATCGTCGGGTATTGCTCTCTGGCTTCTGAGATATTTTAGTTCCAAATGGAGTCATCTGGCCAGTACGAATAAGCTCTTCCCATTCCGTTTCCTGAACAGGCATAAGCATGCTACCAAGACATGATGGACCAGGCTCTACAACAAAAATCAGAACTTCGAGCATGCCTTTTACACCTTCTAAATAAGTCAAACACAGGAACAAGGGTGTTTTGTTTTGCCACCCCCCCAGCTTTATATACATTCAGTTCAGCTTTTATAAACAACTTAACAGTCCAAATTATTGTAACACATAATACCTGAAGTTCAAAATAGGCAAAACCCAACAAAACTGACAACCGAAGAAGTCAGACTGTAACTTTACTTCAAACTACTTCTCAAACTTCATATAGGAAACTTTCCACATGCTATCAAAATGCAAATACTTTTGAAACAACACACAGTGGCAAGAATTACCATAAAATTAGTCCCCCGTGGCACATGAACTCTAGTGTGTTCCCTATGCTGTCAATTCAACCCACATCACCATGTTCAGTGCAAGAAACCACTGCATTCCCATATACAGCAACATCATTCACTTTATTTTATTACTGATTTTTCAGTCCTACTCATAAGCTTGAAACGTGACATTTACATTACCATACCAGGACAGACACAAATCTTATAAAACACATAAAAGACTGTCTTCCCACATGCTTCAAAAAAACAAAAACAAAACAAAAAAAGCCCCCCAAACCCATCTTCCTACTCTACAATACTAGTATTAGGATTACGACTTCAGAAGTCGGATTGGCTGCACAGCACGTTGCCATAAAAGAGCTCTTCAGTTAAACTGCATTCACAGTTATTATACATATTAACACAAACTAATTGATGTTTAAAACCAAAGAGGGGGAAAAGCCCTTGAATTCAGGAAGCTGAAGGGGAATTCCAGCCTGAAATCTATTATTAGGGTCCAAAATTTCTAAATAGCTGTACCACAATTGCCAGCATTGCATGCTACTGTATATGGTCCCATTTGAAGCGCTGTATTTATCACCAAAACATGTTTAACAAGTAATGATGATGCATCAGGAATGAAAACACCTCCCTCTCCACCCCCTTAGTTTCTCAAACTATGGGAACTGCTCAACTCCATTTCTTCTGTTTTGTGGTCTGTTCACTTCCTAGTTACATCGCATCGCACCAGGTGCCTGAGTTTTACTGCATCAACCCATTCAAAGAAAAAAGATTAAAGATGCTTTTCTACCAAAAAAAGTTTAGTGAGGTTTTGACTCCTCTAAGTTTTGTTGAATCAGGAGGGAAGCATGAGCTCTGTGTGATCTGGAATCCACTGCAGCCACATCTGCAATGGACAAATAGCACAAAGAGTTTACACCTTTGCACACAATAATATAACCCAAAGGTGATGCGCAAGTGTCAATGGGGTCCAAACTGGCCCTGCAGAATACTGCGGACTAGTAATTGTGGCCAAGACACAGCCAAGCTGGAGTTACAAAATCCAAGCTCAGTTTGCAGACAGCAGTGATAAAGAACACCTAGCGAAACAGAACAATAAATATCCTGCTTCGGAAGAAGCTTTATTTTATTTTCCCTTTTTTTAAAATCACAGTGCAGCCTGAAAAAGAGAAGCATTTCCCCCTTCCATTTCTAGTGATACTTCCCAACAGTAAGAAAAACCAATTTTGTTAATGCTGATTGATAGCATCCCGCATATAAAATGTAATTCAATCATGATGTTAGTCATCTTTATCAAATTAGCTGTGAAAAAAATGTTAGGATTTCCAATTTATTAAGCCCAATACTCTAATGTGCCTCAGCCATCCCTACTGAGTTGAACATGGTTTAACATCCATTTTTTAAAACTTCCCACATGAATATGCCAAGATCTGCAATTCTGCAGGTGCAGAGAATAAGTGTTCTTAACTCTCTCATTAAAAGCAAACCACTGAAATTTACTTCCTTATTGGCAAAGATCTTGCAAACTAGCTTCAAACAACAACAAAAAAAGCATTGCATCAAAGTAGAACACAACTTTCAGCTTTCTCCCATACCTTCATCTTCCTCTAATTCAAAGTCATTTACTGTATCAAGAATCTCCGTTCCACCAAGAATTGCTCTGAGACGCTTTTGTTTTGCCTTGATCTTCTTCAGCTGTTGCTCCTTGAATGACAAGTAGATACATAATTTAATTTTTATTCTGGTTCATAAACTTGCTATCCTTTTAAACAAGACTTAAATTACTACACTTGCAGTATTTTCCACCAGAATCTCATATTCAAATGTTCACAGTATTGCATTTGAAACAAAAAAAGTGCAAAAAAGTGTCACCACAATTATCTGTAGGGCTCCAACCCACAGAACACACAATTTTGCATGTACAATCATCTTACAATATGCATACAGTAAGATCAGATTGTTAGATTGTTTATACACAAATTTCACATGCACATTGTGCATTTTTATGTACGCCTTTTGAGGTCATTTTATGAATGTGTTGATTCTAGTGAAGGAAGCCCATCAAACAGGTTGTGAGATGCACAGAGAACACCAAAAGATTTGTTCATGATTTGCAAGACTGGGTTGATGGTTAACAAGCCACTAAAAACAGCTATAAGATTTATTTATCATCCCAGAAGTGTCAGAATATTTTGTTAGAAAGAAACTGAAATTGTAAATCAGTCCATCATCCTAATATTTGTTTGTACACAGTTAATTCAGGAGTGGTCACAGCTAATTTAACAACAAAAACTACAAAAAAATGAAATTAAAAAAATAAGTGAAAAAATCAACATTACAAACACTATAACAAGTATAGTTCATTACTCCTATGAAAATAATTCATAGCTAGCTCTACTGTTAGACCTTTTATCTGATTGTAATAGCCTCAACTGTGTATTTACTTAGTGACATTGTGATTCCTTGGTGTTGCTAACTTTCACTTATGAAAAAAGAAATTCCTATCAGTAAAATAAAGACACAGGCAATGTAACTTTTCACATTTGTAACTCCATTCTTTGGAAATATGTCCTTACCTAGAGAGGCATGTACCTCGGTAAAAATCAAGTTCATGGCAAAATGAGCAATTTTTTTTCTTTTTGGTGAGGAATGGTTCACTAGCCTGCCCATGTCTTCATGTAGCACTTATCAAACCACAAAGGGTAAGTATATTCATGTATGTTACGATACATTATCTCCTGTGTACGCACTATAATCCTTGCTACCAGAGTACTTTATATCATAAAATACTCCCTGTATGACAGCTCTAAGGAAACAGCTGTCTTTTACCAGTCATTAATTTCCCATTTGTCTCAATAATGGAAGAATTCAGTCATCTTTAACCATTTTTTTTAAATACTACAAAAGGAAGAGTACCAAAAAGCACTTCTCCATGCATAAAATAGCTCAAGACCAGGTTTAAATACACTGCCAGCCTCCAAAGAGCCTTGAAAATACTCTTGAGGTTATTAGGACTACTTTTACAGATTACAGTTTACATACAGGGATTTATTCTTACACTTCAAGGGCTGTTGGAGATGGCCAACAACGAACATGCAATGAGGTCTGAACTTCCCCTGCAACTAACACTTGCGTAAATTACTTCAATATGAAAACAAGTAAAACACAGTGTCCAATTACATGGTCACTCTTTAGTGGTTAAGTCTGATTTAATGCATTTCTTCCCACTACTTCCAGCTACTTGTTCCTAGCCCTGTGCCACTGTTCAGTGCTGTCCCCCTCACTTTTAATTGGCCAAACTGTGAGCACAGTATTATCCAAGTTGCTGAAATGATCAAGGTTAAAAAACAAACAACTGAATGAGTCCATGGCAAATGGCCTGAAGACTGGAAAGAAGTGTCTGAGGGCAAAGGACAATTAAGTTTTTCAGTCAGGTTTATTGTTAGAGAAAAATATTAGGGTGAATTTCCATCAGATGGTGAGCTGATCAAAGCGTCCTAACCAGAAGTTTCCCTCTTCTCAAGTCTCCTTCTTCCTATTCACAGCTGTATAGGTCTATTGCTTACATTACCCTGATGCCTGCCAGATTGCTCTACAAGCTCCTTTAACTTACTACTCTGGCAGAAAAAGGCTGGAGCAGTTTCTGCCAAATCACTAAGTTAAAATGTCTCACAGAAAGGAATGTTATGTACTGGTACATGAAAGATACAGACAATGAAAGAGGATTAAGAAAAGAAAAGTAGGGAATGAAGACCACAAGATACGAGATTTAGGTCAGCTATTGAATCATGCCCCAACCATGCTTTGCTAATTCTCAAAATACTACTGGGAGGGATTTAATTAATTTAATGCAAATCACTTTTCTGAACAGGTCCTGGAATTTCAGTTTTACAGCTTGTTCTGAAACTTAGAATAAAAAAAAAATCAGCTCTTACTTTCACATCTTTAATTTAGTTATTTACATTTTTTGGTAGAAAATTAAACCATTTAAAAGGGAAGGAACACCAGTTGTAGACTGACTCTGAACAATATAATTAAGCAAGAATTGTATCATATAATCCAAACCTTAAGCCAAAGCACAAGCTAAGTATTGTCAGTAGGAAATTAATGTAATCCAATCACCTTGTTGTATTTTTGCCGTTTTACAGAATCTAGTTTTCTGTTTACATCTTTGTTGCTGGCTGCTTGAGGTGAAAGTTGTTCAATAATTTTATTTATTTGTTTCAGAGATGTTGTACATGATCTGAAAAAACAAGAAGATTGCAATGTACCAGTCAACTCCAGAAAGAAAAAATACCACATTCTTGATTCAGACAATTTAGAAATTCCAGGAAATTTAAGGTAAGATTAAAAAAGGTCTAAAGGTAAGTTTCTAAATAAGCATGTTATATTTAAACAACACTGGAAATACTAAACACTTTTAAAAGTTGTACATCATAAAATATTTTTAAACAAAATTTTGCTAATACTAGACTTCCAAAGGCAAGGAAACTTAAACCACTGCAATATTTAGTACTCAAAAGTTACGAGTCTGATGATTATAATAATCAAGTGATAGTGGTTGCTTTTATTATTCATGGTAAACAAAAGACAAAACAAAAATCTGAGTGGAAAATCCCATGTTTTCATTTTCTAAAACAGTTTTAATAGTTTGATGCCATTATATAAGGAAGCCTATTTCTTTTACCTTTACAACATCTCTTTTACACAAAGAATAGATTAAAATATACAAATACAGTTTCAGGAAGACAGACTAGCTCAAAGAATTAACAGCACATAACAATAAACTTTCCTTACTCACACACTACCATTTTTTCATGTTTCCATATAGAATATGAAATTAAGGCTGAACCACGTACTATATCCAAGTATCATCTGTTTCTGCTGTTGAATTCGTTTGCAAGGAAGGAGGTTCTGCCCCACCATCAGAAGCACCAATTCTATGTTTGTCAATTCAAATAGCAGATTTCATAAGGATACACAAATTTGCATCTCAAAGCATTATAAAAAATGTCAAAGAAAACTTTACAATACCTGCAAAGCAGACGTTATTCCCCTCATATGCAAAGAAAAGCACTACATAAGTCTCAGTTTTCAGGGAGGAAACTGTTGGACCACATTTCTCTCCAGCTCTAATTTGGATTCTGCCACTGTTCTCCTAGGAGATGTATTCTACCAGCTCCCCAGCTATCACTGCCATCTTCACTTCTTCATTCTCTTTCAGCACTTTGAACCATCCCATCCCCATTGTTAATCTTCTGTTTTGTTGCTTTAAGTGTACCACCCTCTTGCACATCTCTTGCCTTTTGGTTCTTGCTTCCTTCACCCTAGGGTCTCTTGACACATACAGGTACTGTCCTCTTTCGCAAAGCTTTATTTAACAGGACTGCAGGATTTAAACAGGCAACACTTTTTATTCTCCTCCTTCTGCTTAAATTTGTCTGTATATTATAAAATCGTGCAGCTTCTACCATGAACTCCATGCCAACTACTCAAAACCCATTTCTTCCCTGATTTTACCTCTAAGTCATGCATTCACCGTGCTACAGGACTTTAACCAACTCTATCACGCTCTATTCATACATCTTTACTTTTGTTAGTCCCTCTGCTCAACAAGCCATCTCTATCTCTGCTGATCTTCAAAATCAACTTTCAGACTTGCACATTACATCTTATACAGATGAGGTTCTACAGGTCTGCATAAACCATTTGCATCCCCTTATGTAAATCTTATTTTACGTCTTTAAGCAGAAGGTGAAAATAGGGGGGGTCAGAAAAAAAATCACAGGATGCTTCTTAAAGAAAACCACGAAAATATCAACTAACTGATAATGCACGGCACCACTCTTTCAATAACCGCATAATCTAACTGCAATGGTTACACTGCTCCATTTGTCCTCTCAATGACCATCTTACTCATTATGTCCTTCTACTACGTAACACCTGAAATCAGGTTCCAGTTTTGGAAACTTACTTAACTTTGCATCTCCACCCTCAAACTGGAAAATTAATGAAGTGCATAAAATTAAGCATATACATAACAAGAGAGCTATGCAAGAGTTCACATAGGTAATGGAGGCCTACAGCACTCCTGAGCACTAAAATCCAACATTAATGCAATACAGTGAAAGATGCACAGGTAGAATTATTTACCTGCAGTAGTTCACACAGTAACTCTACAATGAGACTAGAAACAGAAAGGGAGATACAAGATCAAAACTTGGAGGCTCCCATCCCTCAAAGTCTTCTGCTATCAATATACCATGTTAATTACGCATCTGATTCTTTTAAGGTGTCCTTAAGTACTCTGTACAAGCACTTGTGATAAGGTTGTTTTGGTTGTAGCACACTCATGATACGAGTCATTAAAGTTACAGAAAGCACATAACCAGAAGCAGATAACCCTATGAAATATACAGAATTGAAGAAGTGGCGCTTCTTCTGATTATTACTTTGAATAATAAGAGTACAATGCAATTCTACACTGCCCAAAAAACAGACATGCATCTTGGTAAGGTAGGAGACAAAGAAGAAGAAAGAGATGCACTGTCCTCTGCTGCCTTGATGCATGACTGAATTAGTCAAATAAGAGCAATGAAGCATTGTTCTGATGTGAAAAATATTTTCTTTTTTAAAAGGCCGGTGACTCAGAAGAGTACATGTAATCTAGTGTTTTCAAAACATCTTTTCATCTTCCAGCTTCTAAAAACATGAGACACCAAGCCTCATTAGATAGTCAGTAACAGAAAGGAACAGTAAGAAAGGACACAATTTACCTTAAGTCATCCAGTACTGACTGATATTCTTTCTCTGCATCAGCTATTTTTGTTGCTTTATTAGCTTCATTAATTGCATTATCTACTTGCTGAAGAACTCCTTGCTCCAATACATCCTGGTCATAGACATCAACTCCTAAACCTTTGAGCTCAGCAGCCTGTGCACTACATGAGATGGATTGAATCTGCTGCCTGTTGATCTGTAAAAGGGGGTGTCCTCTTCTGGGCACCTCCAAAGGAACAGCCGTGGAAGTGGATGACTGGCTGGCAGAGTTGGGAACTCTAATACTATTACCCAGGTCACTGTTACAAATGCCATTTTCTTGTTCAATTCCCATTTCCTCAGCATTAAGCAGGCAATTATTGCTTGAAGTAGTAACAGGGTCTTGTTCCTGGATACTGTCTGGCAGGTGGCTGTTGTCTGTTGGCATCCCCTGCTCAAAGGCAACAAAGAACCACCACATCATTTTAAGAACATTCACACACATAAAATTCCTCAGGAAGACTGTGTCCAAATAAAAGTTAGCAAAACAAATATCATGTTTCTTTATGAAAAATTTTTGTTCCAAAACACCTAGTAGTCTAGTCCTCCATAAGTCCTCTCCCAAAGGCTTCTCCACACTCATCTCCACCACCAAAAGGAAAAAGTGGCCAAAACTTCTTAAAGACAACTATATGGAATACTCTTGGGGAATACTGATAAGACAAATAAAACAACCTGTAAAAATTACTCTCCTTGCCAGAGAGAGAACTCAATCTTGTGTGTAAATGGTCACACTCTGAAAACTACAGCATAACAAAAACATATGCAACTTAACATATCCAAAACCAGAAAATACAAGTTTTTGAAACAGGGTAAGACTTGCCAGGGAAAACACTGATGAGAACAGTTGGCTGTACATTTTATTTTCCCAATTCAGCTCTGAAGTAGAACATAAAGCATCTTAGTTTTTCGGAAATTAACACTGGACTGACTTACCGAGGCAAGCCTGGAGCCGATTACTGTTTGGAGCCTTCAGGGCGAGATCGCCTCTCAAAGGATGCAAATTTTGTCACCTTCGGGGAGAAACAAGTGCAATTAACTTGCAGAAAGACATTAATAAGGCAAGCGGGGTTTCATCAGCAACCTCTCCTAGCACGGCAGTCCGTGGATGTCGGTCCCAGCTCGGGGTTTTCTTTCACTGCCTCCGTACACGCACGAGACGGGTTTGGGCCTGCGTTCAGGCAACAAGTGCCGTGACAACCCCGCGCACCGGCCAGCTCCCCTCGAGGGACCCCGGGCCCATCCACCCGCCCCTACACTCGTCCCCAAGCTCCCGTGCTTCACCACCTCTCTGCGAACAAGCCCGGGGCCGGCGGGACCGGGACAGCGCCGCCGGCCGAAGGCTCTCCCTCGCGGCTGGCGACAAGGCCTGGCGGGATAGAAACGCGGGGGGCTGCGGGGGGCTG
>JANZLQ010000100.1:22506525-22532803 GCA_026212715.1 Elanus axillaris
GGGGGGCGCCGCCTCCCCCTCCCCCCCCCGCCTCTGCCCGAGCCGGCGGTCCCGGCGCGACACTCGCCTCGCTGCCCAGCACCAGGGACGCTGCACCGCAGCGACGCACAACCCGCCCACCCCGGACGCGTATACGTCACTTCCTCAACGCCGGTGAGCGTCATTGTTGCGCAAGCGTCGCGCGGCGGAGGGCGGGGGGAGTGACGTGAGGCGGAGACTGGTCGTGGTTGACCGGTCGCCCGGCTGTGGCGAGGGGTTGTGATGGGCTGTTCCCGGGGCCGCTGGTAGCCGCTGACCTTCACCGCGGGCGTGTCAGGCTGCCTCGCTAGGGCGGTTTCACTTGGCGGCACAGGGGCCCGGCGTGGGCTGCTCGCTGTGGCCTCCGGCTGGCCGCCCTGCAGGGGAGTGACGCCTGTGGCAGAAGGGCCGGTAGGCCGGAGCCGCAGGGGAACTGCTGGCGGGGTCCACTTCAGAAGTTCGGTTTTCTCACTTGACCCGTCTTAGCGTCAGGTGATTGTCCTTTGAAAGGCTCGGGGAAGGAAACGTGATCTAGTGGTTGCAAAATTAGCCCAGGGCTCAAAAAACAAGTGTTGTTGAGCAAATAGTTTGATTGCTTCAAGGTTCCTCCAAGGGAAAAAGAGAAGGATGCATGATATGCAGCTTGGAATTTAGCAGTAGGATTGCTTAGAGGCTTAGTAATCAATTGGTGAGAGGAGCGATCTTCAAAGAGCTACAGGTCATCTGCCTGCTGGGCTCTGTAGCAGCAGTTTCTTAATGTTTTATGCCTTCCATTCTTTTTTCTTAATAATTCTCTGGTAGTGGCAAACCCAGAAAACTAGATTTTTCTCCAGGGGTCTTTTTGCTGTCTACAATCTCTCCCTATCTTTCCCTGTCTCCCCATTCCAGTGGCATGAAAGTCCTGGACCCAGCTCCTCCTTGTTTGGGTAGCAGAACTGAATTTATTTGTCAACAGCCTTGGGCCAACTGTGAGAGGATAAATATGTGACAGAGTACATTTGGAAATGTACTGCTAATGAAATGCTAAGGCAGATAGAGTTTAGCTCGTGGCTTCAGGGGACAATTTGTGATTTCGTTTGACCACAGAGTTGCTGTCTTCAATTGCCTTTCAGTTGGCTTGTTCTATGTATTCTTAATGCTTTTTACAGTGAATGTTTCAAAACAATGTGCATGTTTTAAAAAATATATTACTATTTTGTAAATTACCAGGGGTGGAGATGAGGCATATGTAACTACAATTTCAGGTCCTTGACTGAAGGTGCTCCTTTCCTTCCATTTCCTTATTCCCTCCTTCCCCCAATGTCTGGATGTCTCAAGAAACCACAGAACAGGTTCTCTAAGGTCTGTAAGACCAAGACCCAAAATGTCAGCAGGGAGATAAAGCAGTGCTTAGTTGATACACTCTTATTTGTTTCCTTTGCTCTGAAATATGCTACTATTGCAAATATCCTTTACTTTGTATTTAATGACTAGAATGAGGAAGCTTATTTTTAAGCTTTGTTGTTATGTTCCAAGTACAAGGAATGATGCTTTGTTGTTGTGATTTAACCCCAAACAGCAACTAAGCACCACACAGCTGCTCTATCACTCTCCGTCCTCAGCTGGACAGGAGAGAGAAAATGTAACAAAAGGATTGTGAGTCGAGATAAGGACAGGGAGAGATCACTCAACCGATTACCATCATGGGGAAAACAGACTTGACTTGGGGAAAATTAATTTAATTTATTGCCAATCAGACCAGAGTAGGGTAATGAGAAATAAAACCAATTCTTGAAACGCCTTCCCCCCACCCCTCCCTTCTTCCAGGCACAGCTTAACTCCCAAATTCTCTACCGACATGTGCCCAGCAGCGCAGGGGGATGGGGACTGGGGGTTGGGGTCAGTCCATCACACATTGTCTCTGCCGCTCCTTCCTCCTCAGGGGGAGGATTCCTCACACTCTTACCCTGCTCCAGCGTGGGGTTCCTCCCATGGGACACAGTCCTCCATGAACTCCAACGTGCGTCCTTCCCATGGGCTGCAGTTCTTCACAAACTCTTCCAGCATGTGTCCCTTCCACAGGGTGCAGTCCTTCAGGAGCACACTACTCCAGCGTGGGTCCCCCACGGGCTCATGAGTCCTGCCAGGAGCCTGCTCCAGCGTGGGCTTCCCACAGGGTCACAGCATCCACCTTGCTTGTCCTTCAGGCACCCACCTGCTCTGGCATGGGGTCCTTCACAGGCTGCAGGTGCATATCTGCTCCCTGGGCTGCAGGAGGACAGCCTGCCTCACCATGGTCTTCCCCATGGGCTGCAGGGGAATCTCTGCTCCCGTGCCTGGAGCACCTCCTCCCCCTCCTTCTTCACTGACCTGGGGGTCTGCAAGGTTGTTTCTCTTACATGTTCTCACTCCTCTCTCCAGCTGCAGTTTCTATGCCCCAACAACTTTTTTTTCCTTTCTTAAATATGTTATCACAGAGGTGCTACCATTGTCATTGATGGGTTTGGCCTTGGCCAGCGGCAGGTCTGTCTTGGAGCTTGCTGGTATTGCCTCTGTCAGACAGGGGAAGCTTCTAGCAGCTTCTCAGAGAAGCCACCCCTGTAATCCCCCCACTACCAAAACCTTGCCATACAAACCTGTTACGGATACACAAATAACCAAATCTAACAGAAGTTAAAGCTCAGATTTATTCTTCAGTAAGAGTTAGTTAGAACTCCAGTAACGTTTTATAAAACCACAGGCATGATGGTGTAAGAGGAATTAGTACTGCATAAGCAACTTAAGAATCCTTGAGATTTAAAGTGATGGCTCAAAATGCGTATATCACTCACATACAAGCTGAGGGCTCTCTCCCTCAGGGGTTACCTCGGTCGGTTCCCAACCCGAGGGGGAGTCCCCAACTGCAGACCCGCTGCTCCCAGGAGGACTGATTCCAATGTGTCCTCCGGCGGGACCCCATTTTATACCCCCGTCGAATCTGACTGTGGTCATTAATCCCTGTAGGTCAAGACAGTCACCTCAGTGTACCTGGCATGTCTCAATTGGCCAGTTCAAATGTTAACCTGCGGCCTCCAGGCTTTAGGCTTTTTTTCTCCTTCCCTTTCTCCCTGCCTGGAAGAGTTTGGTCTCCTGCCAGCAGGATTGGGGGGGGGGGGGCGGCAGAGATGTACTGCCACAAAACCCAATACATTTGCAATTGCTGAAACAATTGAAAATGTGGAGTGCAAAGTCTTTCAACAGAGTGAGAAAGGCAGCAACCAGGGGGCATTTAAGGACAGAGCAACATCAAGCCACTGTCAAAACTAAACTGCTGTATGGAGGGGTAGGCTCAGTTTTCCAGAAACTGATTAATGAGGGGGAAAAGATAAGCTGTCCTGGAAGAAAGAAAACAGAGCTTCGTATTATTTGCTAGGAGAAGAATTTTAAAATGGAAGGTTGCTTCTTTCCCAAGCTCAACAGGAAAATGACTGAAGATTTTCCTATATGTTAACAGACTTATATAGGTTAAGAGATTACTGATGTGGGAGATGGTTAGTACTAAGTCCAAAAGAAAAGGCTGTAATACAACATTAAATACTATTGCTTCAAGACAAGTACTCACAGAACAAAGCAGTTACACTGGTATCCTGACTGTGACTCCAAAATCTCTGGTAGAGTTTGCTCATAAAGATCCCTGTTGTGCTCTGTATATGAGGGGTTATATGGGACTGAAGATGATCTCTGTGGGAGCGTTCTGAAACCATGCTATGAAAATGTGGGAGGCCCTTCAGGCAGAGACTGATCAATGTCATCTGTGCATGAAACACCATATACACTGGGAATGATGCATAAATAATAAGCATATTGTACAACTAGTCTGTTACAAACTGGGTCAGGCTCCCAGGTGGTGTGAATGAAGGCTGTTCAATGGAAGTCTGCTGAAGCCAGGTCTCAGCAGTTGAAAAATCAATAGGGCTCCATTAAAGTCATAGCAAGGATAGATTCTATAGGCCTTTAAAGCTCATTTCGTGGTGGTCCATCCTTGATGCATTTGCAACACTGCCTTTCTTTACCTTTTCTTCCTCAACACATAGTTCTGCTTAAGCTGGTGAGATCTATGGTTTCAGTCTGTTCTCAGCCTTAGCTATTGCCTGAAACTGTCCATCACAGAGGCTGTAAAAGTATCAAATCTATGTTACAAACCAGAATGACTCTGAAGTTATATTTTCAGTGCAGTCATTTTCACGCAGAAAATTAACCTCTGATTAACTGGAAGTTCAATTCTGCTCCCAGCTACATACACATATGGCTTCTGATCTTTTCATATGGAATGCATGCATGCACACTCATTTCTAGATTTTACTGAAGTGTTTAACTGCATTTACCTTAATTTTGTTAAATTTTTTTCTACACATCGATGACTGCTAGCTGCAGGGCAGCTACTCTGCTAAACCACTGGCAGTGTGGATTCCTGGGCAGGACAAGTTCTGCTTGTTTGGTTAGGTTTTTGTAATGTTGTTAATGTACCCACAATCTTCATCCCCCTTGTATGCAAGCATTAGTATTGACAGGTAATTCTCGATGGAACTGGTTCTGGCAACTGTTGACATGCAGTAATTATGCTCTTTTACTTGAACTAGCAAGACTGGGAAATTAAACTGCGTGGATGTCTTCCCTTTCTATCAGCCTTGCAGGATTACTGGGAAGGATCCTGGCAGAGTGTGTAAAACAGCAGCTCAGAGCTCAGCTGTCAGTTCTGGAGAGCTTTGAGGAAAAGCAAACAGGCTTCCAAGGAAGCTCAAATAGAATAACAACTTGGAAAGGAAACAATTTGTTTCTGTGACTCTGAATTGGGTAATGAAAAATCAGGTTCTGTAAATTATTGTCAGTGATGAGGGGGAAAGGGGCAGTGGTTTAATTTTTTAGTCCATAATTTTTTATTCAGCTTCTTACTCTAAAAAGTTATGCCAAGAGTCATGGCCTGGGAATTTTATGAGAAACACATCCCAGTGATGTACCCAGTGTACCCAGTAACAATCTGCCATGTGTAAGTCCCTGGTTCTTAGCAGGAGGTGATCCTCTCAAGCCCTTTAGTGGCCTGGTTATGCTGTTCAGGGTGTACCCTGCAGACAGTTAGCCAAATCTTCATTCTTGCTTTTTTAGTTAGGCCTTTCCTCCACAGATTTTAGTCTGTATTTTGCAAAACTGAAGGCTAAGGAAGGACTTTGTGACAGAACATTTTTACGGATTTTGTTCTGAGGAAATCCTGTGCATGAACTATGACCGAGTGCAACAGAGCAACTGCAGGGAAAGGCTTGGACTGGCCGGCTAAGAAAAAGGTAATCTGAACCACTACATTTTCAGAGTTAACTGACCCCATGATTTGAACATCTTCTTTGAGCTCTCATCACACAAGTGTTTACGTGCATTAAGGTGACCTGAGATGGCTGAGCCTCAGGCATGTGGCTGCTAACTCCTACTTACGGAGCAGTCCCAGTAGACATAGCACTTTGCTAAATATTTAAAGACGCTCCTTGTCCAAAAGTGATTAGGTCTAAGATTTTCATTTATTCATAGATTCATAGAGCTTAAGGCCAGACAGGACCATTAGATTATTTTTTCTTACCTCCTGTGTGACACACAGCAAAAATTCTCACTCCTATATCAGGCCTGTGTCTTGGAACTGAGGCAGCACAGATGGCTTAGCAAGACATCACATTTTTATTTAAATACATTCAACAGTAGAAAATCCACTACATGACTTGGAAGATTGTTCTAGGGGCCAATTCCCCTTGCTATGAAGAAACATATTTCAAGTAGCCTGAAACACAGTAGCTTTAAAAAAAGCGCCAGGTGCTTAAATAAGGGGCTGGCCTCTTAAACATAGTGGAGGGAAAGACTCCAGTGGAATTTTAGAAGAAGCCTCACACACAACTTTGTAAAACCTTGAGACTGAATTTCAGGAGAACAAACATTCCCTTACCTGCTTAGAGGTCTGCAATGGGATGGATACCTCCAGTTCCACCTGAAACTTCCCTAAGCAGTTATGTGCTTCCCAGTGCTATGGCTATTCCTAGAAATGCTGCTTTTGTAGCTGAGCTGATCAGCTGGGTATACTTGTCCTGCCTGAGGCCAGCTTAGAAGCTGAAAAACCCAACACCAAGCTAGAGGGATCAGTTAGTCAGGTGTGGAGTGTCCCAGTACCCACAGGCAGCACTGTTCTGTTAAAAAAACAGATGGCAGTGGCAGATTTTAGTGCCTATCAGTTTAGTGTCTCTAGTTTTCAATCCTTTCCTGATGAGGTATCAGCTGTGGGTGTGAGCCAACACCCTAGGAGACTTCTGTGCTGGTGGTGAAAATGCTGTACACTGAGGCACACTGACACTTTTAAAACAAAATGCTAAAACTGTGAAGTTGTGATGAATATAGATAATAAATGATTTAGAGGCTGCATTACTTCTCAGGAGGGCACAGAACTGCCAGCAACATTGGCAGAAATGGGAATTCCATCCACAGTAATAAAGGATCTGTATCAATTTGTACCAATGAGTTGAGTGGCAAGTATCTCTCAGAGCCATGCCAGTGTAATAAAGCTAATATATCAACTTAAGAGAGATGCTAAGCTCTTTGAAAATAATTGTGTAGTTGGCAAGCAATAGGTTTTAATCTTTATATTGCAGAGAAACAAAACTGTTTTTTTTCTCCCTTTCTCTCCCTGCTGTGGTGTGTTTAAGAAATTAAATGCAGAAATCTACTCCTAATGCACTATTTAGGTTGGAAAAGTTATGACTGCAAATGGGGACAAATTCCAGAAGTGAAGATTTCTACCTTAAGGTAGAAGGTTAGTGTGGTTAGATTGCTCACCTTTTGTATTTCCAACAAATATTGCTGGACTAAGGCTCACATGTAAGGAAGTTCTTGACAATACCAAATTTTTAGGAAAGCTCCACATTTGTGCTTATTTGGTCTGCCTGTTTCTCCAAAGGAAGAAAAACGTGATTTTCTAGCCAAATCTGCTGCAGCTCATAGAGGACTGTTCCTGAGCTTGCAGCCAGATCATTGCTTCATATGTGTCTTTGCTATCTATCTTTTATAACTGCATGTGCACAGCACTTTTTAAGGCCCTGTATAAAAAGCAAACAAATATGTATTAGTTTTAAGTACTGAGTAAGCATGTAATAGGATGTTGCCAGAGCAATTGCATCAATCTCCTGGAGACAGAGAAGGAAGTTGAACCTGGAAGTTTATTGAGTCTTTGCAAACCAGCCTTTTCACATTTTGTGTACCTCATTAGCTGTTCAGTGGGAAGCTTGTGACCAGGTTCTGGCCCTTGTATCCCAGAACCAGGATCTTCTGTGGCCATCTTACCCAGGCAGCCATAGGTTGCTGCTTTCTCACCTGCTGAAGACCTGTGCTGGGCCTCCTTGCAGTGACTAGCATGTATAATGATTTCTAAAGCTTGCTGGGAGCGTCATGCAAAGACTGTGTTTGAACTGTCTGATGGTGCCAGGAGGAGAAGTCTATAAATGTTGAATTAAGTACTTGAAAATCTTTCACCTCCTCAAAAACTGGGCTGACAGGCACAGGCCCGCTAGCAGCCACCTGCCTGCTTTAACACTAGAGGGAGGCATCGCCTAAAAGAAATCATAGAGGCTTCTAAAATAGCGCAATTTAAACCGTTTTGTGTGTCTTGGAAGGGAACAAAACGCTTATTTCTTTTTAAAGCCTCTGTTTTTATTGGAATACATTATGGGAGGCCTCATTTGTTGCCCAGAATGCTCTTGGCCAGAGTGAAATTCAACCTTCCTGATGAGGCAGGCAGATTCAGCTTGTGCTGCTCTGCTTTGTCTTAGCTGGGCTCTCCTGGGACAACCTTATGCACAAGGCCTGGAGGTAGTTCAGCCTCTATAAATAGCTCATTGCTGAATTCTTGTGTGAGCAGAATTTGAAGGCCGTGCCAAAGGATAAAGAGTTGTGTTGTTTTAGTTCACTTCAGACTGACACACTCAAACAGATTTCCCTGTCTGGCCTCAGTTTGTACTCAAAGCAGAGGCTGGGAAGACGAAATGTCAGTGTCTCACTCTGTATTTATTTCTCCCTATTTGCAAGCCTATAAGCAAAATAATAGGGACTGACTTAATGATGATGGCTGTGTAGGGATGGTTGTGGTCTCTGAGGAGGCTTTCCTTCTCCCCCTTTACCCCATTAGCTCCTCCTCTTGCAGCATGGATCCTGTGCCATATAAGGGGTAGATAATGCACAGCTCCCTCATCCATGGTAAGATTGCTTCCATGTCTGTAAACTGCATTTTGCTAGGTTATACAAAAAGACCATAGAAAAATATGAATAGTTATTTGAGGGCTCCACAGCAGTTGACTGTAACCTAGAGTTGCATAAAGCATATATTGTACTGAGCAGAGAGTTGAAAGTTACATTCCTAAAGCATAGACCAGGTAGCTGAAAATCCCGCATGTTAATTCCAGCAAAGGGGGAGAGGGAGTATGATTACCTGTCCTTTCCCCCACTCCTTGCTGTCAGGAGTAAAGGTGGTTCATGGAGAAGGGAAGTGAGGTAGGATAAAGGGCCCAGGAGCTCTGGATATCCTGCTGAAATCTTCCAATGAGCTCTGTTCAATGGAGATGCTTATTTCTTCTTCTCCTAGACTTGTATCTGCCTTGCATCAGCTGGTGAGCACAGCTACACCTAGCAGGGAAAGGGTGAAAAAAAATGCTCTGAGGCAGTCTTTTCCAGTCAGGTAGGAGGCTTGAAACAGTGCTGAGGGAGCAAGAGAGGCAGAGCTGGGATGTGCAGATGGGGACAGAAAGAGATGTTAGAAGGAAATGTGAATACATAGAGGGGGATGGGAGAGGAAGGAACAGAGATGAAGAGTGAAGGAAGGGCTGTTATGAAATCTGGGGACCAGAATTACTTGCTGAGCAGAGGTATATGAGCAGAGGGCAGCACAGAGGTATATGGGTGGTTGGTTTGAGTGTATTTAAATCTTTGAATTTAAGTGAGGTATAGCATATGTGCTGATGGGCCCAGGTGCTCTAAGATCACCGTGTTGATGGTCTTGAGAGATAGAAGGTCTGTTGTCAAAAGGTGCAAGTTACAAACACTTCAAATGGATGGCAGGAATTTAAAAGAATAATAAAATGTGTAAGTTACAGCTATCAAGACCCTGTTTAGAGTCACTTAATCTGCTCCATGAATTTATCCTTTAACAAGTTCTGGGCAGTGCCTTTCATCCTTTTGGCAACACTTAAAATGTCCCAAGTCTCTGCTGAAGTAGGACTTGGTCCACAGTTCCTATTGCCACTTGGTCCACTGCTCCAGCTCAGCCATATACTGCTTCTAATAAAGGAACTTTCACAGTGTCTGCAGTTTCATTCTGTTGAATCCCTTGGACACCTCATCATCTGTGATTCTCACCAAAGGCCTTGAAATATTTCTTGTTAAACAGCTAAAAGAAAATTGTGTTGGGAAAGCTGCTGATGTGGTTCCTTTTTGCCTTTCAGAACATAATCCTGCAAATCTGTAGTTATTGTAGCAGATCTTTGTTTAGAGCAAGGAAGATTTCTCAAGGTGCTGTTTAAGACTTCCTGGTTTGTGCTGCAAATTGTTAATCAGTCCATGACAGCATAAATAAAATTAAAGGGTTTAATTAAAACTAATGAATGAGTGAATGGAGAATACACAGCATGTTCTACTTGCAGAGCACTGGTACTGTGAATAATTAAAATGTCACAAAGTAGGAGTTGTCTTAGTAAAAATGTTGGAGCTGCAAAAATAGAGGCCCCTGAACTTTGGGAAGGTTTTGCTCTTTAAATTGGTTGAAATCAGTTTATGTAAGTTAGGGGAAAGATACAAAAATATATTCAACTTCGATTTTTTATTAGAATGGAGTCAAAGTTGGAAGCTTGGTGCCAAACAAACCTTATGGCATTTTGGATCTGTTTGCATGTCTGTGAAGATCTAAATGTTTTCATACTGTATTAATCCTAAAACTTTATCACCCAGGGGATTAGTTTCTTCTTTTGACTCATCTGTGACTGTATTCTTGCAAAGTAAACTTGTTATTACAGGCTATTACGTTGTTGTTACTTGTTAATGTTCTATCTACTCAAAGCACAAGCATTCTTTTGATTTAAACCCAAACCTGAACCACAGCCTGAACTAGATCTGCCTTTGGCTCAGGTTTGGTGTATGTGACATGGTCAAATAACAGGCCAAGAAAATAATTTTAGCTGGACTGTTTTAAATAGATCCAGGGGGCATGAGGTGGGAGTTAGAAAGATGAGGCCAAGAGGCTGATCAGACTGTTGTAAAGCTTGGGATTACAGATTAGACCCAGAATATCAGTCCTAGGAATAATAGGAAAACACCTTCCATCTTGCTGCTTTACAGTGGCTTGCTATTGTCTGTGGTACAACGTGTTTGATACTATCCCTCTGTGACCTATTCTGAGGTTGACATTCTCCTTCTCCTCAGCTCTGGACTTTTCCCCAGATCTCCTGATGCTATGACATCTTCTGAGGCAAGGAGCCTGTTGGAGGATGAAATAGGATCTGGATAAATGTCCTGGCTACTGACACCACAGATGAAATAGTAAGGCTACTGCAGCCTGCTTTCTGTGTCATAATGACCCAAGGTGAGCATCAGTGAGGGACCTTACTCAGTGTAAGGGCTTAACTACATGGGTTGGGAGGTTTAAAATGTACCATACCTCCATCAAGTGCCTCCAGAGGCCATGATCTAATGGTAGGCAGTACTGGATGCAAGTTAGAGTGGGGTGAAAAAGGTGAAGATCATCTATGAGGTAAGTGGCTATGCTGTTGTAAAATCCTAGCTCTGTATCATGTAATTTCTTAAGATGGCTGAGTAAATTTTACCTTGAGAATCTCCACCAATTTAGCCTGGTAGGTTAAGACTAGAAGAATAGTGCAACTTCCAAGTGGCACTATGGAGTCTTCCATGTCCAGGCTGGGTATACAAAGACTGAGTATACAAAGTAGTGACAAAAAGTCACTACTAATAATATCAACAATATATTCTCTTTCAATGCTTGGCTGTCTGTTTAGCAGAAGATCAGACTAGATTATGATAATGGTCCTGTTGAGCCTTAAACATTTATAAAGGAATGAGTAGACTTTGCCAGGAACTCAAATGATTTCTTATTGTTACATTAAATAACATTTAAAAGTATGGCATAACCTTAACGTATTTGCTGTTGGCTTAATTCTTTGGTATTATGAATAGTGTGGAAAAAAGGTATCTCAAAAATGCATTTCTCTCAAGAGAAAAGATTTTTGAAGAATATGTACTTTTTATGCCTAAACTTTTCTCTTTTCATATATGTTTTTGGCTTATTTTGGTCCAAAATCCAAATATTTTGAAAGAAAACCGTTTAGAGTTTGTCTAAGAAAAAACTTAATTCTCCCTGCACCTCACTTTGGATGTGTTGGGCCAAGTTATATTGAAGAGAATATGGGCCTTTCAATATGCTAGAAATCCCAAATATCTATACATTATCAAAGCAGACTAGATTTTCTGGCTCACCCTATAGCATCAAGGGCCTTGGTTACCCAGAAAAAATAATAATTAATAATCAACCATTGGAGTTAATTAGGTATGGTCAATTCCTCACATAAATTATGCTGATTTATGTGAATTCTTAGACTTTAATGGCTACATTAATAATTAACTACAAATTAAAAATAATCACCAGTGCAATTGAGAAAATATCTTCCCACTGGTTACTTTATGATTCAGTTTCAATTAAAGGGTTTGGTACTCATTTTCAATCAACCAGGGCTTGTATGCTGCTCCTGGTGACATCACTGTAAATCTGGGGTGAGGTTCTTATGAAGTCAGTGGCATTACTCCAGATTTACATAGATCTAGCCAGAAGCAAAATAGAGTCCATTGACTAAAACATTCCCTTATCTTCAAATGGAATTGGTTTCATCTATAATAAAATATCTCAGGGCAGTCTAGGCTAAGCCTAGTTATTTAGCTTCACTGAGGCTCTTTGTGTGAATGAATCTTTTTAGTTTTGAGCCTAAAAGGTTGAAATCCATAAGAACCTTTCATAGACTTCACTGGAGCAGATCCAGGCTCTATAGAGCCTCTGCTAAGAGCCTTTCCATTATGGCAAGATGCAGTTAAGGTTGCAAAAATTTGTTGGGCTTTTCATAAGCATGCATATAAAAACTTTCCTAAATTCCAGAAGCTGCCAAATATTATTGCAATGTAGCTAGAAAGAGAAAGGGATGAGATGTTTGGGACTCTGTCCATGCTGGTCTGTTTTTGCAAGGGATAGTTCTGCTTAGCTATATATTGTCTTGCTGTATATATCAGCACAGTATTTTTTTCCAAACATGGATCAATCTGTTACCTCATTTAGTTTATTTTCTTAGTTACTTGTGAAGTGATCAAAAGCCAAAACTTCAGATCAGTATTCCTTAGTGAATAGTCCCATGTTTTTAACTTAAGACTAAATTGAGTAGGGTATATGGTGTATACTTCTAGGATGTAGGATGTAGCTCTGGTTTGTATTTTGCTATGTGGTTAAGTATGGCAAAGCAGAGCAGTACCTTTATTTAGGTATGTACAAAAGATATGCTATGCTTTCCTTCAGGGCACATAGTAGGAACTGTGAGCCAGTAAGTTCTGCATTAAAATATACGTCTTTGCTCAGTCCATTCAGGATGGTGGCACACCTCTTCCCCATTCCTATATCTTGCTGCAACAATAAGATAAAGTAGATCTAGGATTGGTTTACAGAGCCCAAGATTTATATCTGATGGGTTATTTGCATCCTTTCTGTGTAAGGGAATTGTGGAATGGTGCAGCTTTCCCCCTACTGTCAGGTAGGCTGGTTGATACTCCTGGAAGCCTCTGTCTAGCTGTGTATCAATATCACTGCTGTTCAGCACATGTAGGGAACTCAGTGCTCCCAGAACTGCTGGATGAGAGTAGATGGCAGCACCATGCATGCACTGTAAGGTATGCTTTCAAGTTGCTCCCAGGAGTGGTCCTAGTGAATTGTTCTGGAAGAGTCCACAAGATGAGCAGGCTGATCTAGCAGATTTAGGAGCTCATAGCTACTGCATCAAAAGGAAGCTTGCAAGAATTTTTTCAACATATCCACGAACAACCATGTAGGGAAGAGGTGATTTTTCCTTTGATTGAGTAGGATCTGCCCTAGACCTCTCACTGTTAGGGAAAGTTTTGTGTTCTCTGAATGTTTTGGATGAAGATATACATTAATTTTTTTGCAGTCCTCCCTGTAGAGTAGCTGGGAACAGCATTCATTTATAACCAGAAGCATTATGACAACATTAAAAAAAATTAAGACTAAATATCAAAGAAATTAATGACAGCTAAATTTATTACAGTTAAGTCAGCCTAAATAAACATCAGAAGCCCTGTAGCATGGGTCACATATAACTATGATATACACAAACCTGGGAGAATACTGTGTAAGGAATAATCTTAGATCCTTGTAGCTGAATGATGAAGAAAAAGAACAGTAAGGAAAGTAAAACACAGGGGCAAGGGTCCAGAGGGGCTCAGAAATCTCCATCCCTAATTTGTAATTGGAATTGCCCTTGTTGCATCTTGTGTATTGCTGCTTGTAGTATTCATCTAATTTTAGACTGTTTATGCCAGCAGGCCATGGAGTCATGCAGCTGTGAATCAACTCCAATAACTAGGGTAGGATCAATACCTAATTCTATAAAGGAATCTGCTTAAAAAGGACAGGAGACCAAAGCTAGGATTAATAGAGCCTTCCAATGTACACCTCCAATTGCACGTCAGAGAGTTGTCTGTATCCCAGATACAATTTACACTGCATCAAAAACACAAACATCAGCAAGCAGAGAAAGTGAAAGCAATTTTGGAATGATCTGTGCTAGAGCAATTCCCTCCACAATAGGTCTAAGCTAACCCGAACTGATGCTTTTTACACAAATGATTACAAATAGAAGCCAAAATTTTGTCAGAAGACCAATAGTGCAAACTTAACATATTGGCCCCTTGGTGTCATTTGAAGAAAATTAATGCAGAGGGCCAAAGAGACAGAGTCTGCAGTATGTAATGCTCTGGAGACATAGCTGAGATTTTGTTCCTAGTGTAGCAGAAATAAATGCTCTTGGCAAGTCATAGGGGAGGGATAAGACATGTGCATAAGTAAGATTAATCAGTAAAGCCAGTGTCTCTCTCATGAGTCATATCTGACATCAAAAAGGCCAAGGTAGTTGTATGTTAAATTTGTGCTACTACAGGAAAGGAAAAATAACAAAGAATCTCCTGTGCAAATTGTGCTGTAGATTTGGAGAACGTGCAAGCACTAGTGAGAATGGGGGCAGGGGAAGGAGGAGGAGGGGGCTTCTCTGTCCTCTCTCAATAGAAAACTAAGTGTGGAATCATGGCCCAAGCAAAATCAGTGACAATGTTCCTGTGGCTCTTAGCGGGGCCAGGTCCTGCCCATGGTTTGTACATACTGGGTTACAGTGGAAGGGCTGAATTTCTCAGCCTTTTCTCAGGTAAATTCTCAGAGAACTAAGTGAGAGTGACAACTAGCCAAAGAGCCTGCTTCTCTCTGCTGAAAATGCTAAACCTGTTAAATTAGAGGCAAGGGAATTTTTCCCCAGTGAGGGTCAGATAGATTTTCCTGTACTTTTGTGAGCCACCACAGTGCGATTGAATAATGAGGGGACTGGGGTAAAGAAGTGGTTGCCAGAGTGTACAGTGGTGGCCCCCAGGCTGCAGGTCCCCTATTCACCTCCCCTTCCACGCAGTGTGTGCAGGAATGACCTGATGCAGAAGTGCCTCTTCTCGTGCGCCCTGAACAGTGATGGCTTGGTGTGTGCTGCTTTGTCTCCCTTTGCAGCAAACCACTGTGCTGGCTGTCTGCCCTTTCTGCAAGGAGAGGGAAGTGTGGAAGGAGAGATCCCGTGTTTCTGCACCATCATTTTCTGTTTCGCTCCTAGATTTCCTGGTACAGTCGAATTGTGTGTGCACTGGGCATGTTGTTGCTCAAACATCTGCATCAAAGACAGCTCTTGGCGGGGTCCAGAAGAAAGCACATCAGCAGAACCAAAAGGTGTTTTCTCAGGACACAGGGCAAAGATACCTAGTCTTGCTTTTTTAAAGAAAAGTATGTTGAAGGGGGCAGATACAAGGACTCTTTGTCTATTTACTGCTCTTTTCCTGCTGGTCCCTTCCCCAGCAGTTCTCCAGGTCTTACTTTCAGAGCTCAGTGTACCTGTCAGGCACAAACGACCCTCACTGTTAGCAAGGGAAGGGGATAATGCTTTCAGTATAGCAGAGATGACTCAGTCAATTGAAGGACTGCACCTCCTCTTGGAGAATCACATTTCAAGCTTCTGCCCAGGTCATGCAGCTGAATGATGCTCCCACATGGGCCCAACCCTTCAAGGCACAATCTGGCTCTACTAATTTTGTGGCAGTGGTTGTCTAGGCAGGTTCCCCCAGGACTGAAATGAGAGACCTCCTGTGCTGAAAACACTTAGGTCTGTCCAGACTGAGCTAATGTGGGCTCTGTAATTAAGGTTTTTAATGGGCTTACATTCTTGGGGAAATGACCACAGGGCTTGGGAAGGGGGGGATGAACAAAGACTGGCCAAACAGTAGTCTGTAGGAAACAGCCACACAGGTGTCAAGTGTTGGGAATCCAGGGCACCAGGGTAGGAATGTGGGGTGGGTAGGGATCCCCATTTCATTTCCATGGTGGGACTTGATATGGAAAGCACTGTGGAAGAACATTTGTTGCTGCAGTATCATAGCCGAGCTGTTAAGCTGGAGCTTCATCTTGCGCTCTGTGTTAAAAATGCTGTCCTGCTCCCCTCTGGCAGAGGGAAAGTTAACAGCTGTCCTGCTCTTCAGGACAGCTTTTTCCTTTTTTGTTCAAGTCCATTTTTCACTTGCCAGTTTCCCAGAACAGGAAAATCAAGTGGTACCCTAACACAGTTTAGAAGATCAACCACTGTACAGGCAAAATAGGACTCAGTGGAATAAAATCAGGAGGGGGAAATGGGCCCTGCTTGCACCACAAACTCATCCATTGTGAAGCATTTCCAAAAGGTTTTGGATGCTGATGCCAGTAGGGAAGAAACCAGCACCCACGGGGTCCTGCTAGATGGGGAGTAGAGGGAAGGTGCAGCAGGGCTGGCTGATGAGCCAGTGGCAGTGCCAGTGGCAGTGCCAGTGGGCTGAGCAGCCCTGGCCATCAAGTTTTGCCTGTGGGCAAAGTGCCGGGCTCTCTGAATGTGCATTTAAAAGGTACCAGTGCCCAGTTCATTGGGATGTGATGGGATGCTTCATGAGCACAGTGCCCAAACCTGCTTGCAGATATAGAGCTTTTTAAAAGCAGCAAGACTTAAGGCTAGCGTTTGGTGTGCATGGGAGCTGTTAGTGTAAGAATGTGCTGGCTGTCCTGCTGCTGGCTCATTCATATTAAGTATCATATATAGAAAGTGCAGACAATTGCCAAATGCATTGCTAGATAAAAGATGTAAAGATGGAGTTAAAAGTGAGGTTGTGTATCAGTCATTTAGAGGTTAAAATCACATTGTAATGAGCTCTGAAGTTCCAGGAACTTCTGAATACAGGTTATATTGGCAAGACAATCTGTCATGTTAAGAACATGCAATTAAAGCTTTTTTGCCTTCAGGGGAGGAAGATGAAAACCCGATAAAGATGATAGACCTAGATTGAAAAATCACTGTCCCCAAGCCCTGCTCTGCAAGTTGTGAGAAGAAAGTCCCACTTATATGGTTAATGCATGTGTTTGTGCAGCAAATGAACCTGTTAGCTACCCTGCAGTTTCTTTGTCTGTGTGGAGCCACTCTGCGCTTCTTGGATGTAGGGAGGGAATGAATGGATGAGTGTAATGCTGATAAATTTACCTGCTTCTGGAGTCCCTGCATAGTGCAAGTGCCTTGGGACAAAGTACTTGCCCTGTGTTAGAGTTTGGTGACTTGGGCCTCCCTGTTTTCTGGTCCAGCTTTGTATTGTCTCATAGCAGAGACATCCTCTGTTCTGCAGCTGTCATAACACTTGCAAACCACCCACTCTTCACAGCAGCAATTACATGTAACCCAACCCCTTGCCGTATGTGTAAGCTGATCTCTCCCACTGCCCTAATTCAGGCTCCAGAATCTCTTTGTTTTGCAGCGCTGTCACCTCTATAGCAATCGCGGCAGACCAGCTTCATTATTTTCTAATTTGTGCTCTGGTCTCTGAGACCTCAGACCTGCTGGCCTTCTCCCAGGAGAATTCCACTTAAGCAGCTCAGACAGGGTGCTGTCTGCTGGAGATTCCCTTGCCTGCCTCTTTTGGAGTAACTAACAGGCTGATTTATCTTTCTTCTAATTGTATCAAGCTATTTGTCAGCCATAATTTTTGCTTCCGTTTTAATTGTCTGCTCTCTACTCCACAGCAGAAATTTGCCGTAGAGCTTAGCTTATTGGCACTGATTTATTTGAGCACTTATTACAGTTTACCACGGCCCACCTTTCCATTTCCGCACTGCCGCATCCCTTACTGTATCCTGGGCCAGTATGAATGGAGATCATGGGAAAAAGCTCGGACAAAAGAGGACCCCCCCCTCCCTCCCATGAAATCCAGTCAGTTTTGTATCGTTCCATCCTGCATTTTTAGATCAGGAAATTTGCTATGGTGGGCAGACCCTTCCAGAGATGTTGGGAGTGCAGTTGTTGCCCCTGTTAAGTTTACTTTCTCAGCCAGTGTTTGATTTGAGCGGAGATGTTCTGATTGGGATTGCGATTTTGGTTGCTCTGAAGTTTGATTGCATCCACTCAGAATTCAGCTATTAACTGCCCTACCCTCAGAACCCCCACTAACAGATTTCTTTCTAGAAAAAATATGTATTAAATACTCGGGTTTGACCAGAACAGCTTTTCTGTTTCTCAGGAAACTTCCATTTTAGTTAAAACCAAAACACAGCCTGTACTGGCTATTTAATTCACTGATACCACTGACAGTTTAGTTCACAGTTACCGCTGATAACTGTTATTTATCCAAATTTACCCTGTACGGCTTCCGCAAAAAGTCTCTGGAAAGCTACTGGAGCTGCAAATGCTCCAGAGACCTGCATGTGATGGAGATAGTCCCTCTGTGACTCACTGCTCAGGCAGTTCAGAGCCTTCCTTATGGCCGGTCAAGATCTGAACCACTGGTGTCACTTTGGGAAACCCAACTCGCGTTACCTTCTGCTGTGCCTTTGCTGTGGGGCTTTGCTCCTCTCTTATGTTTGTACCACAGCCACGTACCTCTGACCTTGCTGGAGGGGGACACTGAGCGAGACCTTTCAACCTATTTGACTTCTGAGGAGCTCTTCCAGGAGAGCACCAGTGCCACAGTGACCTGTACTGGTGGACCTGGCATGAGCCAGCCTCCTTGGGTGCCAGGACAGCATTAACTTCATTTTTGTGCCTTCATGGTGTTTCTAATAAATGCAAATGGCAATTAGACAAAAAGTAGTGAAAAGCTAGTTAAATTTTTTTCCCCTGCTTCTCTGTTAACCAGCTCTAATAGAAGTGTTCCCCAGGGAGCTGTGTTTGGAGTTAAAAGTAGGATTCATAGGCCAACCCTTGAAATCTAAACTTAGGTATCTAAATGGAGATATTCTAAAGATCCGCTTGGAGTAGGAATCCTCAGAAATGGAATTCTGCGGTCAAAAATACTGTTTCTGGACAAGTCAGCCACCTATGGGGCTGTTGACAGAGTGTCACAAAAATACAGGTGCTGATGTAGGCTAGCCTTCTCCTGACCCTCCTGCATTGAGACACACAGGAAAATGCTGTTGTGTGCCTGGGGGAAAAGAGGCCGAGGAGAGACAATGGCCAGGTGCCAGTTTGACATTGGTTTCGTGGGTCTGGGATGCTGCTGTTCTGTGGGTTGGACCTTTGGGACCTTCGGGTGAGGGGTCAGTAGTTGTCTAAAGCCAGAATGAGAAAACACCAGTACCTTGGTTGTGTCATGAAGTCACCAAACCTAGAGGTCATTGGCAGGGAGGAAAATGACATCGAAATAAAGCACTGGGACTGCCTGGACCGTCCTCCTGTCAGTGGCCCGTGGGTCACATACGTTCAAGCCAAAATTTCTGCCCTAAGCCTAAAAGGGCTGCCCCTGCACGGGGTCTACAGGTGTGCAGTGGGTGCGAGTGCCTTCCCGCTCCGCGCAGGGCTGTACGGCAGCCGGGCATGCCCTCCGGCCCATGGATCGGGGAGCTGCCGGCGGGGGTCGGGGGGGTCCGGCCTTGGCCGTGCTGGAGGTACCTTTGGCTCCGAGCTGCAGAAAGCCGAAAGATAGCGAAACAGCGATTTTTTTCCCTGGGCAATAGGTGGTGCTATCCAGCTGATTTTCTGTTTTCAGTGGGCGTTTGTTGACAGTTTGAAGCAAGCTCGCTCATGTTGTTAATTCCAGCAAGTTTTTTCTGGACCGGGTTGAACTAGCCAATTATGGAACGTAGAACAGGCTTTGGAAACGCTCTTCAGAGCAGGCCTGGCCTGATCGAGTAGGCAGATTTTTTTCCATTCGCAATTAAGATTTTATTTAAACTTAAACAATGGTTAAACAACAGAAATCATCGCTCCCCATGTGTGCTGCTGGCAGCCTGACAGCTTATGACTCTTAAATTACACAATGATGACCTAGTACCAAATAGGAACAGAGCATGCTCTTAAACTCCCTGAAGCCTTGAATAATCAGATTGTGGCAAACTAATACAGCCGGGTGGTAGGCAAATCAGAGCAGAATAGTTCCTTCCTGGCACTTGGGACCCTAGTACTGGAGATCGATGTTCACAGATGATTTAAGCTAATTGACAGCTGTGCTGTGGGTGAACAGGGTGCTGTTGTGCTCCCCTCTGTTGCTAACTGGGTGTTTGCACCCTCCCTGTGTGAGCGGTGCTGGTGCTGTAGCCATTGGATGGGGAGGACCAGCTAAATAAATGCAGACTTGGTAGATCAGCAAGCTGGTCCAGGCTGTCCCACAGCCAGTCAGGTCTGTGGCCTAAGGAATACAGGAGTATTTTGCTACAGTACTTTCCTGTTTTTCCATTGGCAGCCTGGGCTTACACTGCTGTTACGCAATTGCTCCTCAGTTTTACCTCATTTTATGAAGTCTTCTCTGACAGTATTTTCGTTAACACGCTTCTGTTGAGAGGTAGTGTGTGTGTCTCCTGCTCTTGCTCCTGGCTGTGTCATCCCATCCCCTTTCTTCTGCCAACTCTGCTGTTTGTTGGGCCCATCTGTGACCTGATTCAGTTCGCTAATGTGGGTGAAAATTATCAGTGGAAAGGGTCAGCAAGACCCTTTCACACTTTCAGCAACAGTGAGCCTGGAGATCAGTTTAGTTTGCTGAGGGAATTGCAGCTGGAGCCTTCAGGAACATGATCTTTCTTACACTGAGGTTGACAGCAAAATTCCACCTGAAGTGAATGCCGCAGGAGCAGTTTCTGGGCTCCAGTCTTGCACGTGGTTATATGGAACAGCCCAGGCATAGGTTTTGTGCCTCCTTGGAGTTAAGCATACCAATATGTTCTTCAAATAGCTACCTGTTTGTCTGCATACGTCACCCCTAGGAAAGCAATATTTTAAAGGGCTCGCAGCTGCTTACAGGAAGGCAGTATATCACAAGGGAGAGATGTGTTGTATCAAAGACAATGTTTTGCAAATGCTACATCTGAGATTAACTTCCCAGCTGTCTCTTGATTTACTTATAATGAAGGCATGTGAGTTGCAACTTCCTTCCTTTACTCTTACTGGTCAAAAGGACCTGTTTAATGCAAAGCTAGGAAGTATGACAAGATGTTTCTTTATGCTTTGTTGGTGGTTTATATGGACAGCACTAGCTTGAGTCACTCTATTGGAGGTGTGGAGCACATCCTCCCACATTAGCTTGAGAGAAAGTATCCAATGTGTTCAAGCTGGCAGGAGTTTCTTATTAACTCCCCTTCCCCCCAAAGTGTTATCACAACCATCTAATGTGTTTTTATGGGTATGAAATCTTCCCCTGCTTACCGAGCTGAAGGGAACATGAGAACAATTTGTTCTGGTTAATAACCAGGGGGCTTAACATGAAATAAGTTGGAATGAAAGCAAGTCTAAACCAGCTGCAGAGAGAACAGAGTTGCAATCTATTGAGGAAGTGCTTGAATTTTCTTTTGCACATTTTTCTTCAAAACAAATAATAACATGTTGAGAGTGCACATCAAGTCCATGGTGCTTTGTCCTTCCACTGTGAAAGCACAGTTATTTGCTGCTGGGAACAGGGAAAAGCCTTGCTTTGAACAGCATGTATAGGAGCAAATGAAGATGTTTGGATTGCACTGCTGTAACTCTGGAACGGGCTTCTCTAGTGGCTGTTTTGAGGTTGCCAGATGAGCACAGACTGTTGTTTTTGTGGTTTTTTTTAACTCAATGGACAATAATGAAAGTTCTTTTCAAGCCTATCTTGCATTTTGCAAGACTTTGTTTCTAGCTCTTATAGCCTATGTCAACTGATAAACTCAGAGGAGGCAAGTAGATTTATACCTTAGGTTCCATCTGTCTGCAAAAGTAATAAATCACAATGAAATCAAATTGTTTCTCTTGGTTTTGTTGGTTTTTTTTTTCCCCAAGATGTTGTCTACTTGTTTTCATGCCCAGAAGGTTCACATCCACCAACCCTGGAGATATCCTAGAAGTAATTCGAATGATTCAAGGACCAAGAATACAGGTTTATTGAGATGAAGAGGGGAAATTCTCTACACCGTCAAGTCTTGCTTGCATTGTGATTTCCATGTTAGGGAGCATCACTCACATATCCTGAAAGAATCTAAAGCATGAAGCCTTGCTAACGGCAAACCCTGTTCTTAGTGCAATCAGCTCATTAGTGGTTCTGTTAACTGTAACTGTGGATCAGTCTGAGAGACAAGGTTGGTCACTATCTGGATTTGACAGAGTTTATGGAGGCTCAGATCATCTGTGCAGAGGCAAATGTTAGCAACAGTGTGTAGGCCCAGAAGCTAGATGGTGATGACAGCTGACTTGGAGTTGCTTCTTACAAACAGCAGCATTTTTCTAAGTATTGGATTGGTGCCAGAAAGGGAACCCCAGCTCTGGTTGTCTTAGCAGAACATATGACCAGTGCTTAGCTCTGTGTATTTTTGCTGTTACCTTATAAGTTCAGTGGTGCTGCTGTTCTTTGTCAGAAAGTTTAATATATCCCAGAGCACCCCATCAGTGTCTGGGTACTGGAGGCTGTGTCCACTTTGCAGTGTTTATTCCTCTAAAGCTGAGTGGGTGGTAGCCATAAGAAAGAGGCTTCACTAAAATCAGAGTGGTTTTATTTTTCTCTGATGTACTTCTTTTTCATGTCTTATTCAACAATGTCTAAAAGCTCCTCTCGCTGGAAGATAGTTGTGGGGCAAGGAAGCACATCCGTCTTTCCATAAACCTATAAACCTCAGTCTTGACAGAACTTCACATGATGGCTGACACAGTCAGGCCAAGGAGACAACTCTACCTTCCAGAAATCTGTATGTAAGCAATAGCAGCAGATGCTTTAAGACTGGCATTTTATTTTTTGCCATGTCCTCGTCACCAAGGGTAATGTTGTAGCTACTTGTCTTACCAGCCCAACCACAGTTTGCCCTGGTGGGATCTAGCCAGTATAGAGCATCCCAGATCTCCATGGACTCTGCTAGCTCAGATGCTGTGTCAACACACAAGGATTTATTCCCACCAACAGATTCAGGCATTTTGTTTAATCATCAAGATTTTTTACTATCCAGGTGGAAATGGCCGGAATTACTTGGCTGCTATAGAACATCTATCTGCCAATTATTTGGATGAATTATAGATATTAGCAGGACTGCAAAACCAGTGGTTAAGCAGAGCTTGCTTTCTTCCAGCTCATTAAGCCATTTAGCATTGCATTACTCTCCAGTTTACATCAGGTATATAATAATCTGACCATCTCTATTTGTCAGGAGCTAAACCTTTGCAGAAACACTAAACAACCATGGCTTAGTCACTATTAGAGGTGCAGGCTATTATATTTATTTAACAGGAGGAACATTAATCTGGGCAGAGGAGCTTTAGGAGTGCTGTGGGAAAGCAACTTGTAACAGTAAGGCCACCTTCTACTGTACCCTTGAGTAAGGCAGTGGCTCAAGAAATAGGTATCAGGAAGGAATTGACTGTTCCTCAGATCCTGCGAAGTCCCAGCTGCTCCAGGTGAGGCCATGAGTAGAAGTGTGACACTTTCACTCACATAGTGTCCCTTTCCCCTGCTCCCTGTGCAGCACAGTGCAGACACATAGACAGGGAGGGTGGGAAGTGAAGGAGGCATGGAATTTATCTATGCGCATTCTGCATAGTGGGGGAGGCTTTTTCTGCAGAGTGTGTGTAATGGCTAGTGAATGACACACACTGTGAAAGTGGTTCATTTCTGAAAGCTTAATGTATCACAGATTCTGCGGTGGTCCTGAAGGTTTGTTTCCTGAAATTATATTTTCCCCACTCTGTCTACCCACTCTTTGGGAAGAAAACCAAAAGGTTTCTAGTATTGTTGAGAAGCTGCCCACGGACATAGGAAATTAAATCTGTTAGTGGGACTTGCCTATTCTGATAAGGATGGCCTTGCTCGAAGAGGTGTGGTAATTCTGTGTGACTCATTTGGTGAAATTGTTATTCTCTTTTCCTTTGGTCTGGCCTGGCTGGGGCATTCTGAGCAGCTAAACAACCAAGCTCATTCACTCGGTAGCCTATGCTGCAGTTGTGCTTCACAGTTGTTTGGAAATCATTTTATGTGTGAGTTCACTGGTGAAGAGGACTTTAAATTAAAGTTGCTGGGGAAGGGGAACCTCAATCCACCCCACTCCTACCAGTTTGATGCCAGTGCTGGCAGTAGATGCCCAGAGCCTGGAGAGGGATCACAGGTCAGCAGAGCACCTGAAGAGTAGCACAAAGGCATTTCAGTCAGTAAGTCAGCTTCATCAGGGGCCCAACTTAAATGCCTCTATGCAAATGCATATAGCGTGGGCAATAAACAAGAGGAGTTAGACATGTGTGCATGCTTGCAGGGCTATGATCTTATTGGCATCACGGAGACATGGTGGGATGGCTCCTATGACTGGTGTGTTGGAATGGAACGATACAGCCTCTTTAGGAAGGACAGGCAGGGTAGATGAGGAGGGGGGTGTCACCCTCTATGTCATTGACCAGCTGCAGTACATGGAGCTCCATCTGGGGAGGCATGAGGAACTGACCAAGAGCCTATGGATCAGGACTAAAGGGAGGGCAGGGACAGGTGACATTATAGTGGGGGTCTGCTACAGGCCACCGGACCAGGAAGACTGAGCAGATGAGGCCCTCTATAGACAGATAGGAGCAACCTCGTATTCACAAGCCCTGGTCCTCATGGGGGACTTCAGCTACCCCGATACCTGTTGGTGGGATAACACAGTAGGGCATAAGCAGTCCAGGAGGTTCACAGAATGCATTGATAACAACTTCCTTCTCCAAGTGATAGAGGAACCAACAAGGAGAAGTGCTATGCTGGACCTTGTTCTCACCAACAAGGAGGGGCTGGTGGGGAATATGAAGCTCAAGGGCAGCCTTGGCTGCAGCGACCATGGAATGGTGGAGTTCAAGATCTTTAGGACAGTGAGGAGGGCACACAGCAAGCTCACTATGCTGGATTTCAGGAAAGCAGACTTTGGCCTCTTTGGGGATCTGCTTGGCAGACTACCATGGGCTACAGCCCTGGAGGGAAGAGGGGCCCAAGAAAGCCGGTTAATATTCAAGGATCACCTCCTCCAAGCTCGAGCGATGATGCATCCCAACAAAGAGGAAGTCAGGCAGAAATGCCAGGAGGTCTGTGTGGATGAACAAGGAGCTCCTGGACAAACTCAAACACAAAAAGGAAGCCTACAGAGAGTGGAAGCAAGGACAGGTAGTCTGGGAGGAATGCAGAGAAATCGTCTGAGCAGCCAGGGATCAGGTTAGGAAAGCCAAAGCCCTGACAGAATTAAATCTGGCCAAGGGTGTCAAGGGCAACAAGAAAAGCTTCTATAGGTATGTCAGTGATAAAAGGAAGACTAGGGAAAATGTGGGCCCTCTCCGGAAGGAAACAGGAGACCTGGTTACCTGGCATATGGAGAAGGCTGAGGTACTTAATTACTTTTTTTGCCTTAGTCTTCACGAGCAAGTGCTCCAGTCACACTGCCCAAGTCACAAAAGGCAAAGGCAAGGACTGGGAGAGTGAAGAACTGCCTACTGTAGATGAGGTTAGAGACTGACTGAGGAAACTGAAGGTGCACAAGTCCATGGGACCCGATGAGATACATCCGTGGGTCCAGAGGGAACTGGCAGATGAAGTGGCTAAGCTACTGTCCATCATATTTGAGAAGCTGTGGCAGTCTGGTGAAGTTCCCACTGACTGGAAAAGGGGAAACAATCTCCATCTTTAAAAAGGGGAAAAAGGAAGACCTGGGGAACTACAGGCCAGTCAGTCTCACCTCTGTGCCTGGCAATATCATGGAGTGGATCCTCCTGGAAATTACACTAAGGCATATGGAAAATAAGGAGGTGATTGGTGACAGCCAACATGGCTTCGCTAAGGGCAAACTGTACTTGACAAATTTGGTGGCCTTCTACGACAGGGTTACAGCATTGGTGGGTAAGGGAAGAGCAATGGACGTCATCTACCTGGACTTGTGCAAAGCATTTGACACTGTCCTACACAACATCCTTGTCTCTAAATTGGAGAGACATGGATTTGATGGATGAGCTACTTGGTGGATAAGGAATTGGCTGGATGGTTGCACTCAAAGAGGTGCGGTCAACAGCTTGATGTCTGAGTGGAGACCAGTGATGAGTGGTGTTCCTCAGGGGTCGATATTGGAACCAGCACTGTTTAACATCTTTGTTGGTGACATGGATAGTGGAATTGAGTGCACCCTCAACAAGTTTGCTGGCAACACCAAGCTGTGTGGTGCGGTCAACACACTGAAGGGAAGGGATGCCATCCAGAGAGACCTTGACAGGCTTGAGAGGTCAGCCTGTGTGAACCTCATGAAGTTCAACAAGGCCAAGTGCAAGATCCTGCACATGGGTCGGGGAAATCCCAAGTGCAAATACAGGCTGAGTGATGAATGGATTGAGAGCAGCCCTGTGGAGAAAGACTTGGGGTTATTAATGGATGAAAAACTAAATATGAGCCAGCAATGTGCACCTGCAGCCCAGAAAGACAATTGCAT
>JANZLQ010000100.1:22539401-22563038 GCA_026212715.1 Elanus axillaris
GGGTGGAGTGGGATGGGATGGGGACAGGGATGACACCTCTGCAAAGGAGGGAGGTATAGGTTTCAGGCTACGAAAGACAGGCAAAAATGAAAAAGTCCTTTGAACTGTCAGATGATTTGCCTGATCAGAGGGTGTATAGAACAGAGGAAGTGCCCAATTGCCCAAAGAAATGGTCCAGAAGAAAACAGTGTTGTTAGTTGACCTGTGTGTAATAGGTGCTAAAAGCAATAATGGCTTCACTGTTTGGGTTGAAAGTATGTGTTTAAGTTCTCCTCTTACTTCTCTAGTGGTGCAGGGGGCAGGACCAGGAATAGCTCCTCCTGCCCTCCCTGTAGGGTGGTCTGTATACCTACTCATGGGCTCTGTATATGCTTGTGGTCAGTTTCTACAGACAGGGGACTCCCATCTTCCTAGCTGACTGTGACTGGAAGTGGTGAGCTCTGTTGGGGTGTAAGAAAAAGGAGAAACATCTGCAAAAGGGAAGAATTCATGGATCCAGCAACAGTCATCTGCCTTTTAAAGCTTTCCAAGATTTCCTGGAAACTAGAGAGCTGTAGACAACCAAGCCTGAGCAGTGGACAAATGCACTGTGTGTTTGGGTTGGGTTTTTTTTTCCCCTTTTAATTTAAAAATCATTTGTTGAAGGGACAGACTAAATTAAATCAAATTGCCAAAATACCACAGGGGAGCTCTAAGACATCTTTTATAAATTGAGTACATAAACTTTAACTCCCATTGGTTAGGTGACTTTGGAGTCTTTAGTCTTTGTTGCTGTTTATTTTTCATAGCTGTCACCCTCTGTGATTCTAATTATTGGTTTTGCTAGTGGAGTCATGAGGTGTCCTGTTGGCGCAGAGGCTGATGCTGTGGAACCTTAAGTGGACTGGCTGAGTCATGACAAGTGCTTATCACTTGAGTCTCCACAAACTCCTCTGCAGGATTTGAAACAGCCTTGACAATTATTTGGCCGTCTGAAAAAGAGACAGTACCAAAATTAATAAAATGTGTTCCAGTAAAGCAATTTCATTTGCCTTTCCCTGTCCTACTTCCCTACTTTATTTCACCTTTTGTCCCCACAGAAGCTAATTTTAAAATTAAAGAATGCATGGTATGGGATACAGCTTTGGGTTTCTGAGTGAGCCTAGAGCTGAAATCAGAGAGGCAGTGGGAATTCAGTTTGACCTCAGCACTTGCCAAGCATGTAACAAGCATGTAGATGCTACACAGTCACCAAGGTGAACTAAAGAGGAACTGGAACATCACAGATGGAGTAAGGGTTGCTAAGTGTACCTGGATCCACCAGCAAAGTAGTGTGTGAGCTGCCCTTCCTCTGCAGGCTTTGCACCTTGCAGTGCATGCCAGGGTTGTCCAGATGCTGCTGCTTTTTCACAGTTTTTTTAAGCTCCATGCAAAAAATGGATTTCAGATTCCTTTCCGAGTTCCACTCAAAGAAGCAGTCTTATCTAAAAAAGTCTTTTACCTAACCTCGCAGACTTGCTGCTACTTATGGGGAGGTGGAAGAGGAAGTGGGGTGCAGAGGAAGCGGGTGTGAGGTGGAGTTGCAGGTGATCTTCTTGGGCTGATGTCCTGCATTCCTGACTAAATTCCAAATGTCCAGTACAGAAGATGAAGACTGGGGATGGTGCTGACTTCACATATGGGGGTTCAGCAAAACACCCTTGACTGCATTGGATAATGGTGAAAAAGAGTAAGGGGATTTGCAACTCAGATGGTCACTGGTTCGTAGCTTAACAGTGACCTTGCTGTTGATCCCAGTAATCAGTGTGGCCATGCTGTTGGACTTAGGAGCCCGGCCTTTACTTTCAGGTGTGGTAGAGGTTGGTATGTAAGTGCCTGTGTATTGACTTTTGCAAATGTTAACAATTCCCAGCTTTACACTGTTTGCTGTCTGTGTTGATGCCATGCTGCTAAATTTAGGATGTTCCTACTAGTCCTACTAGAATTAGTACTAGAGTGCTACTGTAACAGGCATTTAATTATCACATGGAGCTGCTATGACTGCAGGCAGGCAGAGCCAGAGATGTAAATCTGAATAAGTATCTCAGCCACAGGCAGCATGTTATTGGCCTCAAATGGAGGTCAGATTCTGGTCCTAGATATCTCTGTGTGTATCAGCGTGGTACATCAACTGCTTTTAAATACTCAATGTACTGATGTGTCCGGATGCAAATGAATTCTTGACTGTCTGTACCTCAGCTCTTGGCCACAGTGTGAAGATGTTTGCTAGGCTTGGTTCATCATACTGAAATTGCCTGGGTTGTCCTGTCTGTCTATGCAGATACAGCTGTTAGCCCCCACCTGAGGAATTATGTCCTCGCATTAGAAAGCCAGTGAATATGATGTCCTGTGTAACTGTAACTTCTATTTTTGCACTTCACTGCAAGTTTAGACATTGGCTTCAGCAAATTATCACCTACAGCTGGTACAGGACAGTCTAGAAAAGAGGTTTTTACTGGGGACATCTAGCAGTCCAGCAGCTAATGTCTGCACCCAGTTTGCAATCCTGAGTGTCTAGTGTTAGGTCAAGCTAGATCCCACATTTACTTCTGCACCCACAGCTGTATGAAGTAGGCTTGTTAGTTGTTATTTTTCAACACTACCAAACCATTTAGGGATTCTCAAGAAATCAGAGCATGGACCAACAGAATTCTAGATACCTACAAAGAACTTTTGGCTGAGATTAGTTATTTTGCTTATGTATTGAACATGCATAGCCCTAGGCAAGCTGTGATGAAGAGCAGGCTGGACAAACAACTAATGCTGCTAATATTGACCCAGAGCTCCATTTAGCTTTGCAGCCGCCTTTAAAAGGAAGCAATCAAAAGAAAGTGCTATAAGATCCTGAAGGCTGCTTGTTTGTTTTTTCACATGCTGCTCAGCTTGTGAGGTGAAAATACCCATCAGTTTGATTTCCTCTTTCTCAGGCATTGGTCAACTGTTGATGGCTTTGCATTTTTGGTGCTGGAAGGGCAATGTTGAAATACACCTTCAAAAGAGTTGAAGAAAGTTTTGGGTGCTTTTTAAAGGGTAGGGTTTTTTTGCCAGATCACATTGCTGAGCCTTGTTTGAAGATTTTTTTTTTAAATAACTGGATTATTCCTATATGTGATTGTCATTCATCACTTCTGGTGAGGCACAAATTGTCTAGCAGGTAATTTTCCAGTCTGAAATCTACAAAGTGGATTTTGCAAAGCTTTTGCAGCATGGTGATGATTTCTAGACAATGGTATATAAATGCCATTTCCAAGTGAGACTGCTGTTATTATTCCCAGATGTTCCAGTTCTTTAGTTGCCTAAATATAGTTGTTGATGAGGGGTTTTAGGCTTTCAGGGCAGAAGGTCAGCTTGAAAGGGACTTAGAGTTTTAAAGTAAGCAATTTCTGGATTTTGAGCCTTATCAGCTCTCACTTTGAGTGTGATGGGAAAGCCTTTAAGCTGCTTTTGTCAAGCTTGGGAGATAAAACTGGCATTTCTGGGGTCTATCTCAGAAAAAAGTGCTGAGGTCTGAGTCAGTTTGGGTCACAAGTTCCACTGGTGTAAATTTGCCCCACTGTATTGACATGAGTGTACCTAATGTGATTTGCTCTGTATAGGTCTTGACAGCATCAGTATAAGTATTTTAACTTTAAATGGGAAATGTCAGAAATACAGCAACCTCCCCATCTTGTCAGGTGGGGAAAGAGCAAGTGAAGAGCTAATGCCTTCTTTGGAGCCGTGGCATTCACATCCTTCTTTTAAAGAAACAAACCTAAGCTGACATGGAGTCAGCAGCAGAACTTTGGATTTCAGTGAGTCTAAAGGAAAGCTGCACCCAATCTGATGAGCTGCAGCTTGATCTTGTGTCACACTTCAATATTTATGTACTGAAGGCTCTTTGTTTAATGGAAAATATTGTCCTTTTCCCATCATGACTGTCATGTAGCCATCTGTGTTAGCTAGGATTGCACCTTTTACGTATCATAAGAAATGTGCATATTGTAGTTTGATACACTGGAGCATAATAACAAGGGATGTGCAGTGAAGAGCACTGCAGAAAAAATAGGTTGTGATGTTGTGATCTTGTAATTAAAGAAGGCAATGAATGTGTGGAAAAGCCCTTCGTCTTGGCCAAAGACCTTATTTTGACTTCTACGTTAAAAGCGCACTGGCTTTGTCATTCTTATGCATGTCATTAAATCTGAACCTGAGCTTTAATTTTACACTTTCTTGTCTCATCCCCTTTTCAAGATCCTTCTTCTTTTCTTGTCTGTAGTGGGGCATTCTCTAGTTTATTTTAAAATCTTTTCTTGTAGAACTGTAACTGGACCGCTCCCTATCTTCCTCTTCCTCTTGCATCTCCCTGTGAAACAAGGCAAATTTTCACCTATAAACCAAAAAGAGTTAGTCAGGAGCATCTGGAAGAATCACTTTCTTTTCAGTCAAAGGGTTATGACAAACACTATTTTCAACAGAAAGCTCACATTTTTCATATACTCTAAAAATTTCACTTACTCAAGGATCTGACTTCTGTCCAGAAGAAAAATTCTGACAAATTTTTCAACCAGTCCTGATTTTTCTTCATCAGGATTTTATTTTCTGCTCTACCATTTCTTTTTCTATAGCCTCTTGAGCAAAATAAGAACCCTATAAACATTTGAGTACTAGATGAACTTTCCAACCTATGGTATTTAGGTGGATTAAAAATAAGGTGAAATAAGTTTGCCGGTACCCTATTTTTGACAACTCTGGCCTAGACACTTCCTTTATAGGTCAGTAAAAGCCTTGTTATATGTTTGTAGAGTCAGCAGAAAAAGCTGGCTTTCCTCATAGCCTGAACCAGTGCAATCCTGAAGCTTTCTGAAGTCACTGAGATAAAGACCAGGCCCTGGGAGAGAGTTTGAAAAATATACTAAATGCACAGCTCTGGCCCTTGGATACATCAAAATCTTTTGAAGCAAGTGGCAGAGGGAAAAAATAGAATCTTGTGCCTCCATCCAGACCACACCAGACAGCTCAGCATTGCTCTCGGCTGTAAATGCTGCTGTCAGAGATTAATTCTGGTGTGTCCCTAGCACATCAGAACATGCAGTGCCCATGCCCAAAGCCCAGCCAGTGAGGCCATCTGAGAAACGTCCGAGGCTGGGGAATGAGGAAAGGCTGTAGGGTTTTTTCTCCACAACAGAGGGCAAGGTTCCTCCACCCGTTCTCTGCCTGTGGGATGTCAAAAGGTATCTATCTATATATGCAAATATTTTTAGGTCACTTACTTCCTCCTAACTGGTATCTATGGACCACAGGTTTGAGCATGGTGTGGGATACGACTGTAATACTTGCAGGGTATTGTGTAGTTTCCAGTCCGTCTCTCTTTATCTTGCCTGAACAGCCTAATCTGGTTTCACCATGTTTCTTTTTCCAGCCTGGGCTTTTTCTTGCTCACAGGGTATTGTTGCTGAGGGGAGCTGGGAGACAATCAAGTGGGAGAATATAACCCAAACCTGGGAATTGCGTGTAGTCTGTTTTAAACAGACTTATTCCCTGGGAGAAGAGTGGTGCCTAGTCAGTGAAAACAGTTTCTAGGGTACACAAAATGAAAAGAATTTCTCTTTGAGAAGATTTCTGGTAATTTAATTACTACTAACTACCATCCAGCGCTGCTAGCGGAAATGATTGCAGTTTTCAGCTAACTTGCTGTGAAGACTGAATGGGGCATGAGGGTAAATTCAATATATTCTGCCTTAGTGATTAGTGTTTGTATTCACCTTTGCAGACTTTAATGGGAGCTCTGTGGCTGCATGCTCTTTGGTAGCACTGGTTTCCATGACAGCTTCTGTGTCAACTATTTTTCACACATGTTTTATGACTTACTGTACAGCACGTGTTGTTTAGTTTCACAGTCCATGCTACAGTTTTCAGGAAACCTGTGACTCTAACATCTACATTGCAAGGAGCAATTGCTTGCCATGAGGAATGAGAGAACAATGAGCAATCTATATAGGAAAGGTGGAGAAAGCACGCTGGTATGTTAAAAATTTGGATTTGTCACATCAGAATGCAGCTGGCAGGAGTGACAGGCTCAGGAACATCTGGGAAGCCTTGGACTTGAAGGACCTGATTGTTAGTGATGGTTTTCTGTCCATGAATTTACCAGTGTTAGATTTTTAATCTCCATCACATTCTCCAAACCCCTTGTCAGGTGCTGCCTAAGGGCTCTCTCTCATGTGCATGCCTGCTTTGTTCCCATGCCCCATCCGTCCTGTGGGAAAAGCTCCTCACTCATGCCAGAAAGGCATTTCTAAGAATACCAAGGGAGAACTGTGCCAGGCCAGGCACTTCTGTGCACGCCTGTGCTGGGTCACTCTTCCTACCCCAGCTGAGCTCTCACCATGTCTGTGCTGGAGAAGCCTCTTCTGGGAGCAGGAAGGTGCCCAGCCTTGTTCCTGCTGCTCACATGGGCAGCTTGAGAGGGAGAGCATTTGCAGCTTCTTTTGGGGGGTTCCCCTGCTGAAAGCCTCCCACAGTGAACCCATGGCAGATGGGGCAGGTGGGAGCATGTGGCTGCATCTCTCTCTGAGGCTTCCTTGGAGACTGCCTGCATCTGAGCAGGGCGTAGGCTACTCTGCCTCAGCACAGCTGAGAGCGTCAGTAAGTTGCTGAGAAGGATGTACCAGAGAACAGAAGTCAATGAGAATTTGCCTGAACAGAGTCTGAGAAAAGTAAAAATGCAAGCCTGCAATGACGCATCAAGCCTGGGGTGGATGTACGTGCTCTGCCTGAAATAGAGCAGACAGAATTGGAAACGTCCTTTGGCCAAGCCTCTCAGAAAGGAGATTTCAGATGTGACATGGTGTGCTCGCCATGAAGCGGCAGTGGCCCTTGCTGGGTGGGAAGAGAAAGGCCACTGCTGCCTGCTGCCTCCCTCTGAGTAATGCCTGACAATTAATGCTGCAGCAGGAAATAGGTGGGAGATTAACAAAGGGTTTGTTGCTGAGTGGATTGTGTGCCCCATCAAAAGGAGCTGTAATTCCCACCCAGTCTGATTATTTCTGCCTTGGACTAGCCCTGTTACTTGCTTCCCCTTTCAAATAATGTTAACACCTTCAAAAATTCGGAACTTGCCAGAGACTTGGAGTCTGCTGGAGACAGCAGTTTCCACCTTCCCTGGGGGTTTCTGTACAGTGTTAGGAGTTGGCAGGGTTCAAGGGTGGAAGGGATCCTAGTCTTTAGACTGAAAGGGGGGCAGAAAGACAACTCACAGAGAGCAGCATTCCAGCCTGGGTTGAGCTCATTTGTCATCTGCTAGGTATCTGTTAGATCTTGCAGTCCCTGGGAGATAATTTGTTAAAAAATGAAAAGCTTTCTGGTGTCTGAAGATCAGCAGAGACTGATGCAGGATATTTCGTACACCTGACTAACCTCAGATAATTTAAAGAAGTAAAAATTGCAACATAAACCACTTAAAACCCAAGAGCCAGTCAGGAACTGTTTCACACCAAAAACTGTGTCCTCTTCCCTGGCACCAAGAAAGCCTTGGTTTTGTGTTCCCTAACTCCCATGGTGCCAGACTTGCTGCTGGCCCAGCTCAAGGGCAGAGATGCAGTCTGTGACAACTGTGGTTAAACATGGTCGTTGAGAGGTCCTGGGTCTTCCAGTGACCCTGCACCCCATCCTGGCCCTGGCTCCACCAGGCACCCATGGCCTCCTGGTGAAACTTTTGTCCCAGGTTTGGAGAGCCTGGGGGCAAAAAGAGTCCCATGGGCACTGGGATTTACATAACTTGTGCTAAAGCCTCTTAAAATGCGGGGTGTGTGCTTCTTGGCAGCTTGCAATGTGGAGGTTATATCTTGGCATGCTTCAGGGAGGGTCTAATGCCTTCTGCTCTTGGGGCACCTGGCAAGGTGCTGCCCTATGTGGGTGCCGGGGTGGTATGGTAGCATTGGCAGCACTGTTGGAAAAAACACAGGATTACCTCAAAACCTACCTGCATAAGATGCCCAGGCCCTGAGAAGAGGAAAGAAGGACAGACATCTCAGAAAGCAGTGGTGTGCTGGGGGGTTGTGGCTTTGGGGCAAAGCAGCATCATGAGGTGGCGTTTGGAGGAAAAAAGGGGTGAGATTGGGGGGGACAGGGACTGCTCGTGGGAACGTGTGTGTGTGGGAAGGAGGGAGATGTAAGATGGAGGACCGCAGGGAGGTGTGGGTGCTAGCAAGTGAGTGGGGGCTGTCTGGAAATGCTGTGCAAAGTGGGGTGGGCTGGTGTGTGGGAACAGAGCAGGGGCTATTTGTGCATGTGGTGAGTTTCTGAGCGGGAGCAAACCAGGACGAAGCCTTCACCAGAGCTGGGCTGAGGCCAGCTGGTGGCTGGGTGGGAATGCAGGCTGCCCTGGGGTAGGACAGCGCAGCCCAGGCTGCAGGGCGGGAGGGAGCCTGGGAGCTTGGGGGGCTGCAGGTCTGCGAGGAGCAGCTTGTGGCAACAGCCTGGGAGCAGGCTCGTGGCCTCAGAGCCCTTCTCCTTGTGCTTCTTTCCACTGCATCCTATCCTCGGGGCAGTTGGCATTGCAGTCACAAACTGTATGTGGCAGACCCCCCTGGACAACTGGGCCACAGAAGATCTATTCACTGTCTCTGCACTCAGGTTGGGAGCCCAAAATCATGTGTGGCTGCAGCTCGACCCAGACAGAGCTGTTTATTTTTGAAGCAGCTGGGAGATGCTGTGAGAGAGGTGGGTAAAGTTCAGCTGGGATTATTTTTAATACCCTGTGTCTAGAGGGAAATTCAGAGTTCTATTTGATTAGAGCTGCTTTTTCCATCCCAAATGTGTCTGCTTACATTGTGTGAAGTCCCTGCCATTTTCTGTACCTCTCCAACCATTTCCACTCTCCCCTTCTGGCTGCCCCTCAAAATGCTCAGTTTGGGGCCAAGACCCTGTGGCAGACGATGCACTGTGCCTGGTCAGCAGGAGGACCCAGCCCCGCTCCCCTTCATACTCTTGTGAGGTATCTTATGGCTTGTTCCCCATCTGCTGTGCAGGATGAAATTTACCTTCTAGCACGTAATTCATCATCGTTCTTGGTGACAACACAAAGCTCTCCTGTTGAGGTATCTGAGTGTGTCCCCTGGCTGAGATACTACTTTACACAAACCATAGGGAATTGAGCTGTATTACTGTATTGATACTGGGCTGTAGCTTTGCTCTGGACCCTCTGCCAGGCTCCAGAGTGAGTCAATAAGCATGGAGTCAGCAAGCAGGCTAGGCTGAACAGTGAAGGACCTACATTCCCTTCCTTGTTCTGCCTCTAACCTGCATGTGACTTGGCGTTGACTCACTTTGGCTACGCTTGGCCTTTGGTTCCCCAACCGTAAAGTGAAGCTGACTCTTGGGGATGCTGAGGAGATAAAAGCAAAAATGTTGGTATTGCTTGCTGTTACTTGCTATACAGGCTGTTAAGGAGAGCCAAGTAAATAGTATTTGGAGGTTGATGGGCAGCCAGATTTTCCTCTCACTTACACCTCCACCTTCTGAAACCACTTGGATGTCACCACAGCCTGATATTTGTAAGCACTTGAGTGTGTGTGTGTGTATGTGTGTGCGTGTGTGTGACAGCATCTCTCTTACTGGATTCAAAACAGATGTTGAGATGACAATTTGATCCCCTCCTGCTCTGGCTGAGCTGAGTGGGTGGAATCTGGGCTGTAGCTCACAGCAGAGTGTCCAGCCAAGAATCTCCAGGCCTTTCTCTGACATTAACAGGACCCCCTGGATGTTTGGGAAATGTTGCCGTATCAATGTGCAGCTGGAGAAACCAAAGCGCATGAAACAGAACGGGCTTGCTCAGTGTAGAAGGGCAAGGGGAGCATGAAGCGTGTAAGCCTCTCTTCCCTGGCCAGACCACTAGATGGAGACGTCCCTACCAGATTTGTGAAAAATGCAAATATTTATAAAAGTGTATTTCCCAGTGGTTTCTTAAGGACCTGCCAGTGAAAACGCAGACATTCTTCCCACTGGTTTCACAACGAGTCAGATCTGATATGGGAAGGCGCTTCATGGCTTAGTAACAGGGTATGAGGAGCAGCTTTTAGAAGGATTGCTCATTTTGAGCAGTCTCTACTGAGTACCCTCTCTCCCATGCTGGGAAGAAGTACAACAGAGTGGTTCAGAGCTCCCAAACATCTCGCTCACTAGTGCACAAGGGTGCTCTGTCACTCTGCAAATCACAGGGAGCCCAGAGATGAGCATGCTTGGAACAGCTGTTCATGCAGGTCTAACACCTCTGTGGCACAGTAGTGGTGATATCCCTAAGGCCCGGAGCAGCTCATTTCCAGCTGCCTCCACCCTGCATCTGGCAACTTGCTTCACTCTGCCTCAGCACCAAGGATTATAAATATGGATTAGTCTCTGCCCAGATACTTAATTTTGCTTAGACAAGAATTCTTCAGTTTGGACGGGGGAAAAAGAAGGCAAGTATTGCTCTGTGACTTCAGCTGTGCCTGGTGGCTATTATATCTCACTACTTTAATGTACATTTGACCTTACTTGCCTCTGCTCTCTGGACTTATTCTTCAAGTAGAAGGATATTAATGACTTTGATTTCAATCCAGTTCTCCCTTCCCCCTTTCCCCCCTTTTTCCCAAGTCCTGACAATGAGGTCAGACATAAACTCTGAATCAATGTCCAGTCACATACTGGTATGTCTGTCCCTAATGTTCTGCAGAGCTTTAAGCTGAGATAGTCAAGGTTGCTGTGAGTCATTGCAAGAGGATTTGCAGCTCTGATCTTTTGAGGAGCAAATGCTGGAGGTGCTCTGCCTCTTGAAGCCCAGCAGTAAGCAAACAGTGGCAAATGTGCAAATTCTGTTCTTACAGAAGGTGAATCTTATGCCCACTGAATCAGATACTAGAAACAAAGGCTGCAGGTTAGCTAGCCCCCCCCAGCTGCTGCCCTGTGGCATGCTGGTGTCCAGTTCTGAGAACCGCTAATCCCAGAGAGGAGGAATTGTAACAAGTGTATGGCTTCCAGTACCTGATTCAGCTACATATTATTTCACAGAAACCAGGAAAATGAATGTATTGCTCCAGAAGTTCAAATCCCAGGATCTTCTAAGCTAGGTGAATCATTCGTTGCCCTTTGTACTACAGAAGGTCCAGGACACACAGTTTTGCTGTACTGTAGTTCTGATCTCATCCAGTTCAGGGTGCAGGCACTTGCCTGTGACTGCATACACGTGCCCACCACCAGATTCAATGCAGCCTGCTCACTGGTAAAGTGACAAACTGTGACTGAATGAAGCAAGTAAGTGAGGGATGGAGAAGTTTGAGAAGGTGCTGGTTTAGGGTATACAAGCATTCAGGAAAGTGTTTGGGTTTTAAGTTTAGTTTTGCTCTTAAGGCAGGGGGAGACTTCTCTGGAACTAATGTCTCAGAGTTGAAATTAGGGATCAGGGGCTCTGCAGCCCATTTCCCTGGCTGGAGGTGAATGGGTGTTAGTGGAGGCACACAAAACATCCCACAGGATTGGGTCACTGCCAGCATGGAGCTTGCTTTCACTGATGCATGTTAGCTGGAGATCCTTTAGAGTCATTGACATACCTGGATATAACAGAGACCCCAACATCAAGTCTTCTTCCCTACTGGTTATCTTTTTGCTGTATTGTCATGAAGGAGTAGATCTGTCAAAGGAGAAGCTATGGCTCAGAGGGCTGCAGCTTCAACCTCCTGCATCTCTTCTGACTGATTAAAGCAATGCTCATACTTGAAGACCAGTCATACAGTGACATACCTTCACCATGTCCAACTAAAGCAAGAACACATGCTCAGAATGTCTATACTTCTCCTTTCTTGGAAATGGCATGTAATTCACAGCCTTAAAATACTAGCTGGAAAGTTGTTAGGTGGGGTTTTTTCTTCCCTTTTTTTTTTTCCTGTTGACAATGCCCATTGGCAAAAGTCCACCAAATAACAGATGAGGCGATGAATGCAGCTGGAGTTCAGCTCTAGAACTGAAGTTCACCCATGTTTGCCTTTGGGTCCTAGGGGTACAAGCATGTCTGTAGGAGAAGTATTATTCTATAGAAGGAGTAATATCTCCCCAGCTTCTGAGGGATCTCAAAGTGCTTTGAAGCCTGGAAATAAAAGAAAACAATTATGTTCAGGAATTACTTTCGCCACTGTTGAAATGCAGCCCCACCTCTGGGACAGAGCAAGACAGCCTATTTACTGTCAAGATTGTGCAGGAAAGCAGAGTACGAAGGGAACTGAATCACCAGCAGGAATGTGGAAGGGGCTAGACAGCACTTCCCTAATCATTATGAGGCCAGGATATCAGTGTTGGTGTCATGCTACTCACATGTGTCAAAAGATCACAAATAGCACAAGTACTTAAGACTTTATTGGCCAAAAGAAGGTACTTGAAATGGCACAAGTCACCTAATGTTGAGCAGGAACCTGTAGGTTGAAGAGTAATGGGGTTTTGTTCTTGATTTGTGTTGAAGTTGGGACACTTCAGCTTTGCAAGAACAGTGATTCAGAAATTATTTGGGAAAACACACTTGCTGTTGTATCACCCTCCTTGGATCCCTGCACATCCATGTTGGGCATTTCCAGAATTGGGGTCACTTGGAGACAAGAATAGATGTGAGCACACAGTTGTCCTGCTGCAGCAAGGCCATAGATTTTTTTTTTATTCTCTTATCTTAATTTCTAAATAGGACTTTCCAAAATACTGTCAAATCTCCTCAAATCTCCTTGTATTGAGCTCAAAACCCAGGGACAAGGTGTACTAGAACCTCACAGTATGACAGAGTGCACCCCCAAAGTCCTGTCCATTAAGGAGGAATTAATTACTCCAGAAAAAGACTTTGTGACTGAGGCTTTAGAAGTGAGGAAGGAATCATGGTCAGACCAGCAGAAGGGAGTGACTGGAGCCCTGAGTGCAATGCTCAGCTTTGCTACTGGCCTCTGAGGTGGCTTTGAGCAAGTCCCTGACTTTCACTGTGCCTCATGTGTTCCCCGATCCCAAAATATTACTGACTTCATCTCTAAAATGTTTTGAGCTTGAGGTATGATCTGAGTGTTGTTATTCACTCTCTGGTGGCACTGGAGTTTCAGAACAATCTCTTAATATAAACACCCACCTCATCAAGTTGAAAAGAAATTCTCTCATTGTTTTCCTGCTGGGTAATAAAGCATTACACTTGTTGGGTTTCAAGGTAAAAATTAATGATTTCCTTCCTGTTCTGAAGGAGGTTCTACTTCCGGAATCTGGCAAATTCTTTTCTTAAACATTCCATGTAAATATGATTCTTTTAAAAAATAAGCTTGGCTTAAGTCATCGTAAGCACAATGGTTATTGTATATAAAAGAATTGGGGCAGTATTTTATAGCTAGGTAAGTGCTATATTTAAGAAACTGAATAAATCACGTTCAAATTTGCTGATGTTAAAAATGTCAGGTGCCCCCAGGGAAGGAGAAGAGGGTGTGCTAAGGGCCACAAGTGACTGAGGAGCAGTCTCATAGAAGTATTGCAATACAATATGGAATACATTTTATTAAAAAATAATAAAAAATTGAACATTGTTTCATTGTTTCCTGTACTTGTGATCCCAAAGACTTATATTGTCCTGACCTGTTCTGTAGTCCCAAAGGACTTTCAAAGACCCTTCATAGGAAGCAAACTTTTACTTATTATTTGCAGTATTATGGAGGGCATTTGGGGTGTGGGAAGGACATTGCTAGTAGCAGATTTTCTGGAAGCTCTATCTGGCCATTCTGGCCTCGTCTTTGGTGGTGGAAAGCCTTTTCTTTTGAAAGCCTGGGCACCTTATGTAAGATGTCAGTATGGCAAAACCCCAGGGAATGTTAAAGTTGTAGCATAGCATCTAATTCATGCTGAAAGAGAGACCATGCTGTGGGGGGCAGGTTCCAGCTTCAGAGTGAGCCAGGGCTGGGTTTCTCCCTCAGAAAGCAAGCACATCTAGCCCAGAAAAATAGGAATTAAGACCAAAAGTCAAATGTCTGTGTGAGGAGGGGAGTGTTTCATGGGTCTCCAGGAACCCTTCAGCTCTGACCTGTTGTGGATATGTGTAGTGCAGACGTTCATTGTGCAGACTAGCTCCGTGGCTCAAGTCAGTCTGAAACCTTGTGGTTTTGTTTCTGGAGAGCTATACAGTCACTGTTATTGGCCACAATGGCTGATGTTATTTCAGCATTGCCTATGAACAAAAGGATCCCAAAGGAGCTAGATGGTAACTCCCAAAGGACCCACTATTTGTGTGACTTTGCAGTGGTGTGGCACAGGAGGACAGCTGAGGCTGCTGGGCTGCCTGCCAGAGCCCAAGGGGAGCTCAGTAGATCAGCAAACCCCAGATAAGCGTCGCCATTAGCAACTGAAATGCTGTGGCTTGTCTTCTGGTGGTGTGAATGACCCCTCTGTGTGAGCCCAAAGCATGCCACAGGCTGTGTGCTGCCTACAGAAGATACAACCTTTGCTTGAAACTTTGCTCCCATAGCCCTAGGACACACAGCTGTCTGAAAGTTACAGTGGAAACAAGGTACCCAACTTTCTGTTCAGCTTCAACATCCCAGCCCAGTCATTTCCACAGACTTGAACTACGTTAAATAGTATTTGGTGCTGGAACTGGCTCTGTCCCATTCTGTTCATGTCTCTCATTGTGTCTCACAGAGGTGTGTACACATGCCATCCAGTGAAGCTTAAAAGACTCATTACTACAGAGATGCTTTGGGTTTATTTCATTTCTAATCAGTCAGCTGCAAAAACTGTGTTTGGGATTGTAATCATAAAGCATCAGTGGAATTAAGTTGTTCGAAACACTCCATTCTTTAAATAGAAAGCACACAGTCATCTGATGTGCAGTTGGCATCACTTCTTAAAAGGATGAACTTTGCCCCCAAATTATGAACAAGACTAGGGCGTATGAAACTTTCAGTTTGGAGTGAGTCCAGCCCAGGCTGTAACCAAATCTGAAATACTTTTTTGTGCAAGTATCTCTTACTCACCAAGGAGCTCTGTTCACTTCAGTGGCATTGCTAATGTGATTATGGGCTGCAAAATTGAGTGTCATGTATATAATTTGTAATTTGTGGAGGGAGGCCCCTGGAAAAATTTCTTCTTATTTAACTTCAATTAAGTCTGGCAAGACCCTTTTGCTTCAATAAGAGGACCAGACCACAGAGGGGATTGGTGAAATAATCATGCTTCAACAAGAAGACCAGACCACAGAGGGAATTGGTGAAATAATTGTGGGCAATCCCTACTACACATCGTTGCATGTTAACAACACATTACTACATGCATCGCTAATCTTTGGGTGGCGAGCTGGAGAGGGGCCTGGAAAAAACAATCAGGGATTTCAATTAAGAGGCACTTAGCATGGGGAAAATAATAGGTCTTCAGCTTATGTAATAATATGCAGCAATTTTTTTTGAGTTAAGGTTGGTAGAAGTTTTATGCCTTAGGATCTATAATTCTTTAGCATTTCCAGGCAATTAGTAGCTGTACTGTAAATCCTAGCAAGTTGCTCAGAGAATCCTAGCAGTTGGTTGCAAGAGAAGACACCCTCCAGGATGCAGCAGCAGCAGAGATGTACACAGCAGCAATGTCTTGCTCCCCTGCAGCTGCTTCCTGCATAGCATTAGCATTAGCCATTTGCTGGAAGATAAAGGAGGAGGAGGGTGTCCCTGGCACTTCTCTGAGCTACCAGTTGCCCTTCCCAGCAGGACATCCAAGGCCTGGTCTGCTAGTGCTTGCTCTTCTTCCAACTCAATTACTGCTGAGCTGTCTGCTAGGAGACCTTGGCCTCTGAGCAAAGCTGAAGAGCTTGAGGGTGTTGAATCACAGGCACCCATGGGTGCAGCCAGAATGGGTGGTGAAATTGCTGTCCTCAGCTGTTTGTCTCATCCCTCTCTTGGAGGTTGTTTCCAGCACATCTGGAAAAGCCTTTAAGACATCAGGCAGTAAACTATCATAGTTCAGGAACAGTTTCACAAGCAGTTAAGCCACCCATGCTGCAGTGGCAGCAACCTCTGAGAGAAAGAGGGGGTGGAAAGGTGGGGAAGGGTAACCCAATCAGCCACCCCAACCCCTCTGCTGCTACTTGTGAGTGAGGTCTCCCAGCTCTCACCTCAGGCATCAGGGATTGTGAGGGATATAAAGACACCTCACTAAGGTTACTTTCTGCATGCTTAATCTCAGCTGGCAAAACATCTAGGGGCTGTGGGTACATATAATAAAATCCTCTAAGGGCTGGTTGGTTGGCTGGGATGAAGGTGGTTAGGAACCCACAGCATGTGTTTTGCATTGTGAGCCATTAGGTCAAGGCATTGGCTGTGTTTTTTTGGAGATGAAAACAAGTTTTTACTTAGTGTTCAGGACATCTGCAGTAGTTCTATATTGGTATAAACTGCAAATGACCAGACTCTTCTCTCATCCTCCCTATCCCCTGCCCAACTGTAGAGTTCAGTGACTAAGCCACAGGAATCTCACTAGACAAATCTTGGAGACCAAAGTCTGGGAAAGGCAAAGAACCTGGAGTGTAAGTCTTTAAAAATTGATTAAATCTACAAAATTGTTTGTTTGTAGACAGATTTGGCATGGATCTATTGTATGCCAAATCACCCTGGTATCTGCTTCCCTGAGTTGCCTCTCTGCAAGTGAGTGTGGAGATGAGTGAAGGGGGAAGGTTAATGAGAAACTGCATAATGATGTGGCCATTTGTAATCACATGACGAGTCTTTCTTTCTGCCTCCTGAAGGTCCAACAGCAAAACTCTGAATTGTCTCTGGCCTATTAATACAAAAGTGCCATTCTTTCCTGTTGCAGTTCAGCTTTACAGGTGTCTGACCTGGGGCAATCTTGATTCATATTGCCAGGATATAGATTTCACATGAAAATGTAGCTCTAAAAAGGTATTGACTTAAAGGCACTGGTGAAAGTGAATTAAAATGGCATTTTTACACAAACACAACAGAATGGCCCTGTGGTACTTTGCATTCTCATTTTCTGTTTGCTTAGGATAATAGGAATATTATGAAGAGCAGATTGTCTCCCCATCATCATATTGTGTCTGCATTTCTGTTGTAAACCCCATTTTGACCTTCCCTTTCTAAGGCTGTAATTTCATGAGAGCTGGATTAAGTTTCCCTGGCTTCATGCCACTCTTTTCTGCCCCCAACATGTCTTCCTTCTCCTTTTCCTTTGTACCAGCACAGCTCTTTGGACATCCCTGTGGAGGAGCTGGGGAACTGATCGGGATTAAACATTATATAAGTTTTCCTGGGCTACAAACCTCCTCTCTGCTTTCACCAAATATTTCCTTTATCCAAGTTCAACATCTTGGATAGACGCTGTGCAAAAAATTGGATGTTTTCTTTCAAGGGAAATCCTCATATATCACTATTAGTCTTCATTCCAAGTTGGGAAAAAGAGACCAGATAACTCATTTGTTTCCCACAGAAAATACTGTTAGGAAAAATGTGGAATAAAAAATCTCAAAGTGGATGAGGGGTGGAGTCTGCAAAGTGTTCAGGTGTGCTGCACCCCACTTTGTGCAACAGCTGGAAAGGCACCAGGGCCAAAAGCAAAGGAGCACTAAACTGATTTGAAGCAGAATGCTTCTGCTCAGCTGGTAAAGGCAAAAAGTTTTGATTTCAGCTTAAGGAGACCAAAATGGAATAGTGAGCTCTCCGTTAATTGCACATGGATTATCTGTGTTGGAAAAGGATCTTTTTTTTAACGTTGAATCACATAAACAGCTGGAAATGAAATTTGTGGCTTTTACTTGGCCAGCGAGAAGCCTTGCTGCCGTGAAATACATTGGTGTGCTTAACTGTGAAATTATTCAGTCTCTCTTCTGATAACCTATAATTGTAGTGCTTTTTTGCAACACTGCTAAGTGTCATGGTATCTGTTTACTCTTTTTTAAAGCCCCACCTCTGGGAGAATTTCAGGTCCTCTTAAAATACATAAATAAGCCATGATAATACATAAATAGAATACCTTGTATTCTCCAAAACAGGAACTTAAATGTTTGTTTTAGAAGGAAGATGAATATTTAATTATATTTAAATGTCCTAGGTTTTGGAGGGTGGAGCCGAAGGGATATCTCAGTCTGATTTTGATCATCAGATATCAGTAGTAATTTGTGATCCAAGGAGGACAATGTGACTTATCAACTAGCTGAATAAAGGCTCAGATATACACAGAAGTTAGTGTGTAATAGTACAGCAGTACATGCCAGCTCAACTGTAGGGACTGTGTGTGTGTCTTTAGTCCTAAAGTGGAAAATGTGATATCATTTCAGTTAGCTTAGCCCCCAGAGAAAGGGGATATTGAGCTAAAATTAACAGATTCATAGCTCATGGCCAGAAGGGACCATTATGATAATCGATCTGACCTCATGCATAACAAAGGTCACAGAAACTCACCCAGAAACTCCTTCAACCAGGCTATAAATTGTACCTTTTTTTTTTTAAAGATGTGCACTCTTTAAATAAAGACTTTGTGTGATGAAGAATCTACCATGTTTAGTTTTTGCTACTTGGACATCCCTCTGGTAAAGTCTGCAAACTCTTAACAGAAGAATTAAATTTATTTATGTGTTGCTTTTGATTTTTTTTTAATTGAAATTTCAGATAGAAATATTTAGCACTGTTTTTCATTTTTGTTTATGGGACATAAAATATTTTTGTCTAGCACTGGAAATATATATGATTGCATCATGCTTGAATCAAGCAAACATTTTTGCTGTGGTTGATGGTGGGGCCATAGCAGATTTACAGTGGCCAAGTTGGATGTTAAAATGAAAGTGTAATAAGTGTGTGCTTATGAAGTCCCTGGTGGCTAATATGGCCACAATGAGTGAATTTCTGAGCCAGTTCATGGGAACCTTGTAATGAAATTGTCTGGAAGAGGAAAGTGAAACAGAGAAAGAAATCACCCTTTCTGGGGAAGTCAAGTTCACATGCCAAAGGTAAACCTATGCTACCAATGGGTGCAAGTGCGTTGTAAAATAAAGGAAGGTTGTGAAAGTGTAAGAAACCACAAATTGTAACAAATTAGTGAAACAAAGTGTAGCAGCATACAAATAGAAATAGCACTGGTTTTGTGTGGTTTCATCTGCCTATTTCATACATGGCACATGAGGCCAAATGTGCATCAACTAGGTCTGTGCTACTGTACCAGAGGTGAATCTCATTCAGTAAATTTTATCTTATTTTTTCACCAAAATCCCCCCAAACCCAAGCCCAAACCAAAACCCCAGAGTTAAGTGTGAAAAGATGCCATTGAAATGACAGGATGGCATCACTGCAGCTGGACCGATGTCTGGGTCCTGTGGGAAGTGGTCAAGTGGCTGAAGCACTGTGGTGGCTGCATCCACTTGGGTCGTGGCTTTTCTGTGGACTCCAAGTGCGACCTTGGGTGCAGTGGCCAGTCGCTCCATGTCTAGGTACTGCTTTGGTGACAGCACACTTTCTGATTCATATGCCAAGCCCTGGTTTAGGTGCTTAAGCTAGCTGCACCATCAGCTGCACCATCTCTCATCCCCTGCAAAATAACATAGGCGCTGGAAAATAACCCAACGTTAAACAGCATCACAGTGCTGGAAGCCTTTTCCCGCTCCCAATTTTATGACCTTAATTAACACAGGCCAATCCATAAATCAGATCAACACCAGGAGATAACAATGAATCATGCGGAAGGCAGCTTTAATAGGAGCCTAATCCCCCGAAGAAGTGGACAGTACCGGCATTTTAAGTGCACGTGTGAGGTTGAAAGGGAACAGATGTCCAACTGGGGCTGCTGCTGGCAAGGGTAAGTCTGCAGGGCTGTTGGATTTCCAGAGAGAAACCTGTTTTGACATCTTAATGGCAAGAGTGTCTGGCAGCAGCTGATGGAGTGGTGATAAATACTGCCTCCCTCCCTGGGTGACTGCCAGACAAGATGGGGACGCTTTCAGGTTCAGCATATCTGGCAGAACACCGTCACCACCTTGCTGGGGTGCTGAGTGGGTCGGGGCAAGAGGGAAGGAAAGCTGTAGGAGTGACTGTCTGGAAAGCATGAGAAACTGAAGGGGAAATGTAGATGGAAAGGAAGAATTTCAGGCTTTCCCACCACGGCTTCAACTGGTAACTTGCCAGCAGCTCAGTGCAGAGTGTGCACAGAGGAGCAGACAGAGACTGCCTTCTTTAATATAGCTGGGGAATGACAGCAGGAATGGCAGGCCCCAGGACTGGCTGGCCCTTAATGACAAGCTCGCTGTGTGTGGGGTGGCTGGTCTTCCTGCAGGGCCTTCCAGGGCTGCTCCAGCTGGGAGAGGCAGCAGTGTATAATTAGGATATCAGGGCTGCTTTCAGTTTCCTGCTCCCAAACTTGCTGGTTAAGTGCAGTTCTGCTTTGAAAAGGGAGGCAGCAAAAATATGCCTTGGTTACTGCTGCACAGAAAGCCCAATCCACATGTGCACCCTTTACCATGAAGGAAATATGTTCCTTTCCAGCCACCTGCCCCGCAAATCCAACTGGAATCTGAGAGTCAGGCTGGCTGACATCTTGCACAAAAAGATTATCTTAATAGACAGATCTCATGCCAGTGCCTAGGCAGGAATGGACTCCAGGTTGCCTGCGCTTGGGCTAGCTAACTCACTAGCACAATTATTTTACATGTTTGGTTCTGCGAGGCTAAGTGAAACAGTAAAGTGGAAATGTATTCTGGAATGAACTATTGCAGCTCTGGTTTTCCCAAGAGGCAGATCAGATTTTGCAGAGAATCATAACCCCTCTAACGAAGGGTAATTGATGGGCCTGAAGAGGGGCCTCAGAGTGCAAACTCCTCCAGTTCTGGGACTGTAAGACCCTTCTGTGTGATCCTTCACACAGATGCCTCTGTCCTGCTGAAGCAGAGGCCATGAGGAGCCTTCTTGCTTGTAATCAGCATCTTGGTGCTCTGTTCAGCAGATCTGGAGGGTGTCCAGCTCCTGCTTTTCCTAAGCCATAGTCAGTGATGGGCTATAACTGGGGCAATGGAAAGAAACCATTGTTATGACTGGGCGCTATTCCAGTATTCCATCAGGGCCTTCTCAGTATTCTGCATATCTGCACCATTCAGTGTATATCCCACCCATAGCTATGCTACTCTTGGTGGAAGGAGGGGTGGAAAAGAGAGAGGATTGGGTAAGGTACATCATGAGAGCACTGAGCTATGACACCCTTGAGTCTTCAACAAGGGGCTGCTGTGACCTCACTCCATGAAGTGTCTGTGACTTCATTAGAGAACCAATTTCACTGACAGCTGAAGGATGAGTATCACTTAGGCCTGGAGCAGCAAGTGGTTTTTTTGATGTCATTCCTGAGCTAAGCAACTGTTGAGTGTAGTAAACAGATACACTGGGAAAAAATATTTAATTCCATCAAGATTCAGATCTAGCTGCAATGAAGTTGCTCTTGAGATAGTTTGCTCATATTAAAGGCCTTTCATCTTTTTTTTTAAAGTGTAGGTAATTTTAAATGAAAACTTCCATTTCCATTTTGAAAATAAACTCTGACCTAAATATAATTTTAAAAGTCAACATGAAATGTTTCAGCATTTTCAACATGACATCTTTCATTTTTAAAAGTGTCTTTAAAATATTTTTTTAAAAATATTATCTTTTTTGGGGTCCAACCTATTTAACCTAATTCTGCCAGTAGCTGTGAAGCAACTTCGACGGTATGATCTGGTCTAGAATAAGAGCTGGACATGTGATGTAAAGCTTAGCACCGGGGTCTCTCAATAATATGGAGCAAAACATGTGAATGTGTATAGACTTGATGTGGATGTATACTTTGGATTGCCAGTTTGTTGCTTTGTGAGGCTTCAGGGAGATAAAAATGCAATAAGGAAGCTAAAAAGCCCAGTGTTTATGAAAATCTCAATGAAACTTTTAGATACTGGTTCCCTCATGAAGACTTCACTGTATTCTCTCAAGTGAACATTTGGCATCATAAATCATTGCACAATCTGCCTGCCAAAATAGCTCATAGCCAGATCATCAGAAGACAGAGCCACAGGGACAGCAGTCCCTGCATGCATCTCTTACAGGATTGAAGGTGGCTGGCCCCAGCTACCCTGGGAATTATGGAAGTCAGGAGTGCAAGGCACCAACTGCCTCTGGTTGAAACTCCACCCTGTAGGTCTGTATTTAAAACTGCAGCAGTATGTGCACTGCCAAGGTTCTTACTGGACCAAAGTCCATTTAGACAATCTCCTAACCATTGCCCTGGAGTGCTAGGTATCTCAGAGAGGGATATTGCTGCAGGGGTGGGTGGGCAGAGCTCTCTTTATTTTTCTTTTTACTCTTGTTCCTGTGGTTTGTCTCCAAGGACTGCATGTGCTTCCACCCTAAAGCAGCCTTCAAGTACACAGTATTTAGGAAGAGGGTAAAGGACCTATTTTGGTTTATAGCACATAACTTCTGTTCCTCCCCAAAGTCTCATAAACAAATTTCTCATTGAGTTACTCCCAAAATAGATACTACTTTCTCAGCTACCCAAAAGCAATCTCTGCATTTGTTTCTTCTCCTCAGATTGTGGGTTTTCTTTCAGCCCAGCCCCATGGGTAGCATGGAGTACTTGCAATGCCCTGCCAACCAAAACTGGATTTATTACAGATCGAATTATGAGTTGCCTGAATGACTTGAAAGTTCAGGGACAGGAACTCTATGAACACTTGGCAAAGGCACACAGGAGGGTCTCCTTGTCTACAGATCTGATCAGGCAGGCAGTAACAGATTTTTATAAATAACAACTGTAATAATTAGTGTGGAGTGGAAAGGCAAAGGCCCAAGTGGGGAACATTTTTATCTGGGCCTGGTTTGAGGGATACATTCATGATGCTTGAAACCTGGCATAGGGTTTCTTTCCAAGGCTTCCTCCACCCACATCTGATAGCTTTGCTTATCAAGGCTCACACTGCAATATGTGTTTGTTGTTTTTTTTTTCCAACTTCAGCCCTGTAAATGGTGTGAAATCTAAGGCAGTCACTGAGGCTCTGTAGTCATGAAAGAGCCCAATATCTCCAGACAAGTCCTGTCAGATCTGTCACGCGATCAGTTATCTGAATAGACAGACTCTAGAGGAAGTACTTGTGTCCTCCTCTGACTCTCCGGAGACCCTTGATACTTGCTTCAGATATGACACTTGGCTTTCTCGTGGCTTACTTAAAGAGAATTCCTGCCCTACCTTAAAGCTCCACCAGTGGCTAATATAGCCAGATGGGAGATTCACCACGTGGAGAACTAGTTTATAATTTCCCCATGCCTTTTTATAACCTATGTTTTAATAGTTCATAGTCTTTTCAAGTTTATCCAGCTCAGGTAGTGTGAGGGTCAGGCAGGACTCAAGCAGGAGGTGAGTCTTCAGACCAGCTCCATTCCCTTTGTGCCAGTCCAACACGGCAAAGGGGTGGAGCAGACGAGGACAGAGCCAAGTATTTTATGATGGCTAGAGATTTTCCCAGCAGACCTTACTGAAGGGAGGCATCAGGGACATGTCCCAGAACGGTAGAGGGAGCAGGGTATGTGTGGCTAAAATTCAGAGCACTCCAGAAGTCCCTAGGTAGATGATGGTGCCCTGGAGGCTCCATCAATGGGGTGG
>JANZLQ010000100.1:22563138-22583711 GCA_026212715.1 Elanus axillaris
CCCCCCCGAGGGATGGCATCTTCCCTTTGGACAGCCTGGAAAAGGGCTGTGGCAGGGTCCTTCCCCGGTGATCAGAGGAGCTGATTGGGCTGGAAACCAGCAAGAAGGTGCAGAGCTTAAGGCCCCTGAGACCTCCAAGAACATATTTCGTCTGTAAACCCCTGAGGGTCTGTTACTTCAGCCCTGCAACTTTGCAGTGTAAAACATGGTCCGAGCAGAAATGTGCAGTCAATATCCTTATGTTAATTTGGATTTGGGTGGGGGGACCTGCTGACTGAAGCTCTGCGTAAAAACAATGGGTAGGGTTGGGTAGCAGATGTTGTGCTCACATTGCTTATTTAGATAGTCTTGCTTATGAAGCATCACATAAATGCAGCACTGGCCAGGTCTCCATGGAGCGCTGCAGGAGAGAAAGTGGTAGCCTGGCTCAGTGCCTGGGGCTGCAGGGATGCCATGGGGAAGTGCAGCACACAGAGGCATCAGGGGCTGTGGACCATGCCAGTGACTTCATCCTGCTGTGCCAGCAGCCCCGGGGCAGAACGGGTGGTGCACAGGGCAGGAACAGACCCTGCTTTCAGCAGGGGAAGCGATGGCAGGAAGAGCACAAACCCATGGTGGGACATGGGGACAAAAATCTGCCTGTCTGCTACCTGCAGAACATGCAAGGGCATGGTAAGACACATGTAGATATTAAAAGTGGCACCTTTCACCTTGGGTTTCCCTGCAAAGTCCAGATTATTGGTGCTGTTTAGATGGCAAAGGCTCTACTGCTGCAGGCTGGGCACTCATGAGCTCTCATCTCCAATCTCTGCAGCCAAATTGCGCCCACCCAGGTGGCCAAGCTCAGCTCTGGGGCTGGCAGAGTTGACTGTGGACTGTGTGCCAGAAATGCTGCCTACAAGACTGGCTGGGAGGGGAACCAGGAACCCCAGCTTCTTGTGCCTAGACCTCCATGCAGTTGAAAGCCAAGACAGGTTTCTACCAGGGGAAGAGCAAATACTCAGTTCTGATGTTTATACTAGTATGGGACATTGGCTCCTTTGGAAATAAGCCATTAATTTGTAACACGTAATAAGCAAGAGGTAACTGCACAGTTGCAATTTCACAACCAAAACATCGTACATGTTGGAAGTGGGGCTCCAGCTTTATTCATCTCTGAGGGCCAGAATGGGGCAGGCTTGCATGGGTGCTATGCTTTGCAAAATGCATTTGGGACTGCAGAAATGTTTCTCTGAATTTTACTACCCTCTGCTCCAGTGCTGCCTTTCCTTCCCAGCTAAATCTCCCACTGACTTCAGAAGAGGACCTCCAACCATTTATATTAAAACATTTCCCATTATCAACAAGAATAATTCATTGCTGTATTAGGAGGAAAAATGTAAACAGCAGATAAATCTGCCACTCCAAAATGTTTCTAAGATAACAGACCAAACATTAATTTAGTCCCTGGGCCAATTCTTTTTTAGAAAAAAGAAAAAAAATGGAATGCTTTATTTACAAAAGAGGTCTTTGATGTATAGCATACATTTATTACAAGTGTATTTTTTCCAATGGCAATGGGATTTTCAACAGCAGTAGGATATGTTTTAATAATTAAAGGGATTTAGCTTCTCTACACAGACGGCCAGCTTCTGTTCTCACTTACAGACTACAAATCATGCATAGCTTCAGGGATGTTGCTGCTATTAGCTTGGTGCAAAAGCAAGGTTTGTGAGACTTGCAGCAGGCCCTTTGTGGTTTTGATTTGTGGCCATTTCTGGTTGCTTTCCAGTGTTAACTCTAGGAGAAATCTTGCAGTGCCAAGGGGGAGCCAAGCTTGCTGCAGTTTCCAGGCCACTGTGCAAAGTACAGATGCTGGGATAAGCAACCAAGCTGAACCTCTGGTTTTCCCTAAGGGATCTAATCTGTGGAAGAGGATCAAGCTCAGGATTTGTCTGGCATTTCTCTCTGGCCACACCATAGCATGGGAAACTCAGACACAAGTTTTGATTCACCCTCTTTAGAGTGGGTGTTTGCAAGGCGCAGATCTTGAGGCAGACACCCTCCACAATTAGTTAATATTTCGATCTGGGGGTCTGATTCAGGCATGAATGTGAACGCTCAGTTCAGCTGGATGTCATCGTTACTTTATCTTCCCTCTGTGGAGACATCCTTTGCTCTTCTAACTTTTCCTGACTCCTTTCAAACACCAGACAGAGTTCTTGCTTGTCTTTGCCTCCTGGGTTCACTATCAGTAGTCCCCAAAAGATGATATCCCGTCCCACATCAGCTCTGGGAAGAAGCTAGCTGAAGTCAGCTGTTCATGGCATTGCTCTGTGCATCTGGATTCATGGCTGATCTTTTGTTCATTTGTCATTATCACAGCCTACCAAAATGGTTCTCAGCCACTGGTGGCTTTTACTCCAATAGATAGGAAATATAAATTGTTCACAAGTTCTGTCAAATAGTTTGTTCCATCTCCTCTTTCTGCTAGTGACCAGTATGAAATGCTGTGAAAAAGTCATACAGAATCATAGAAAAATTCTTGGTGAACTATAACAGAAAAAAAGTTACCAGAGGATGCACCATTACTCTCATTTCTGTTAAATGGTGCTTGGCTAATTCCCCAAAGTAGAGTCAGGCTTGTATCTCTTCCGCATTTTGAAGTGATTTCCAACTAGTCTGACTGTGGTTCCCGTGATTTGTGTGTGTGTGTAGTTGGCTCCTGACTCCCATTCCCAAGGATCCTGTGGAAATGAGTTCCAGAGGATAACGAAGTGTTTGGTGGTGAGACTTATGCCACAGGAAAGAAATGAAATCAGGTCACTGGCATGTCCATCCAGGGTGTTCGTACCATTTATTTTCCTTCATAAATAAGTCTTAACACAGGTAACAACCACAGATTCTAGAGTTCAGGAATTTGCATTCCTGAGAGAGTTACCTGGCAGGTCAGCTATGAAAGGAGATGGATTATAAATAGGACATTTTAGAAAATATTCCCTGCAAATAGGCAATTTCACAGTACTCCTCCTCCCTGTACCCCTCAGAGAAAAAAAAAAAAAAAGAAAAAAGGAAGAATCAGGTATTTTCCTTATGTGTTTCCTGCATATATCTCCCAACTAGGAGACAATTGAAATGTGGCTTCTTGTGCCAAAGGGCAACCCAAGAAGGACAAAGGCTGGTGTGTGAAGCTGTTTCAGGCTGCAGTGTAGTGTTTTCCTTTCCAGCCTCATCATACAGGAAGGCTTGAGGGCTTGCAAATATCAGAACAGAGAGGGGAAGAAGGTAATGAATGGTGGCATGACCTTATGCAGGAGCCAAATTAAGCAAAGTTTACAATCCCTGTTTTGGCTGAGGAATGATTTTTTTTCACCAGAAAAAAAGAGATATTGATCTGTACATTCAATCAGAGGTACAAAGAGCAGCTATTCTTAAGAGAGCTCCATCTGATTTCATGTTCTTCCTATCCTCTGCTTTGAGCCCATGGCTCTGCTTCTCCATGGCTAGAAACTGAGATCTTTAAAGCCAAGCCTTTTGTGTAGCCTGTGGGTATAGGTGGATTAATTCAGGGATCTCAGGAGAACTTCTCAGCCCTGTTGACTCCTAGGTAGTAGAGAGCACCTCCCTTAACAGTTCAGGGCCAGTTTTGCTCTGCTAGAGTTCTGCCATGACTTTCTTTGGGTAGCATCTGGTGTGAAGCTGGGGCAGTTAAGGATTGGCATTTTTGCTACACTGGGAACTTGGCACTTAACCTAAATGCTGGCTGCTGTCACATGAACTGCTCCATTTCTATCTTTACATTTTGTGCTTCTGACTTTTTATAACTTCAGAGAAAATACCTGGAGTCTCTTTCCCACCCAGATCATAAGAGAAGAGTGACTTTGTGGTAATTCCTGGCCCTTTCTCTGTTCAGCAGGAGGATCCTGTGTGTTTGATCTGCCTCTGATCTCCTGCTGGACAGATCAAAACATTCAGAGCAAAAGATCCCCAATGGGAAGGCTGGTCTTCCCAGCTGGAGCAGCAGCGGAGCACGTGTGGGGCTGTAAATAACGCAGGCTGGAGCTGCCATGGGTCTCACAGGCACAGTGGCCATTGTTCTGCCTGTAGTGAAATTGCCCTTGGTTCTTTTGTGCAGAGAGAATATGATGTGAGCCAACACAAATGGCTCTCACATGTTTTCATTGGTGTAAATGAGGCATTCAAGTATGAAACGAGGCAGTTGCAAGCTGATCAGCTTGAGAGCTGAGGCAGAAAGCTTTGGATAAGGGTAATAGCTTTGGACAAAGTAATGCATGCCTCACCGATGAGCCCTAGGAAGGCTTGCACTGATTTGTGAAATAGATCTTTAAAATCTCTTCTGTAGGCAGAGCTGGTTAGAAAACATTTTAAAATGAAGTAAAAACTTTTTGTCAAAAATGATTTTTCACCATAATGAAATAGGGTGTAATTGCAGGTTTTGTTTCTCTTGAACAGCTTTTTTTTGGAAATAATTTCATTTCCATGTGGAAATGTTATTTCTACTCAGAAAGTAACACTTGCTCATAGTTCCACTGCTCTGTTCCAACTGGCAAAGTTAGAATAAAAAAAAAATTATCTGGTTTTCAACTGACAAAAGCTTAAGGACAGTCAGAGAATGGGGAACAAAGTGAGTCTTTGTTTTCTCACCCTCCTGCCTGCCCATCCCCAATTTTTTTCTAGTTTTCCTACAGGGAAGGCATTATTTCTTCATGGGGAAATCTGAAACAGAGTTTTCTTAGAAATAATCTTTTTCCTAGACAACAGAATTTTGTTCATAGGATCTCAGAGATTCAGATTCAGATTCTGGACCCCATTTCCTCTTAGGATAAGCTCCAGACTTGACTAAGATACCCTTTCTTACTGAAATTCTTCCATTCAGTTGACTGAAAAGTGATCGGCGAGCATTTCAGTCAGATGCAGTGTTACCTGCTTGGTTATTCAAGGGATCAGAATGCATAAAGACAGGTTTTTCTTCTTAACAAAATGGGAAGAGAGGAAAAGTTAAGTATTTCTAAAGAACAGGAAAGTACTCTGGATAATACAGGGGTGATTTAAGCAGGCAGTGGGTTCAGAGATACCCTCTCCCATGAAGTCTGTCCAACTCTGCCCTGTAAGCAGGCTGGCTGTGCCTTTGTGGGCTGCCTCTTAACTAGTGGTTATGTAAACTGTTGTCAGGATTTACTGGCTTGTGTGGATGCTGCATGAGCTTCTGGATGCGAGTTATCTGTCTGTTCAATCCACTGCCATGAGACCTGCCCCATAATACTTTACTATTCTGCAAATTGAAGATCTTTTCTCTTTCCTTTTGCTACTACACCCTACTCATGTACAGTGCTCTGGCCTTCTCCAGATATATTTTATGTTATACATGTTAATGCTTTGTTTAGGTCAGCCTTCCCCCATTACTCTGGCTAATTAATAGTGAACAGTGAACTTCAGGCTGCTGGTTCATCTAGCACATAACTGAACTGATGAATCATGCAGAGCTAGTAAAAAGTGTGTCTCTTTCCCAACATGGGAATTTTTTTTTCAGAAATTTGCCTCAAACTCTGAAAACTCAAAATACACTTGTTGCTGAATATTGAACATTTTATAGCTCCCCTCCCCCAGACACTATGAATTACTACCTGCCTCCCTCATACCTGCCTCTTTCTACCAACTTCTCCAATCAATAAATTTTGGCAAACATTTTAAATTTGTTAAATTACAAGGTTTTGAAGAAAAAAACTGTAAAAGATGAGACATTTTCTAAAGATGCTGTTTAACTGTAAATTTCAAAAGAAAAAGTTTTGATGGAAATAAACCACAGTAACAGCTGTCATGCTGTACTTGCTTACAGTTCTCCTACGAAAGGAAGTATCAGAAAGAAAGTGAAACTAGTTTAGTGGACTAGGATGCAGACTCTTGAACTGAAGATCTATCTGTCTCTTAGTGTTGCAAAACTCACATTTGGCATATCATAAATCTGGACTGGAATTTTAGCCTCTGTCTATTCCAGTAAACCACTTGGAGAAAACTTACATATAAATTCAGTAGGAAATGATGGGTCTGAGATTTCTCCATACTTAGAAGTTTTTGATGGGCTAAAATGACCTGCGGACCATTTTTAAGAACCACTTTTGATTGTACTGTCCAATTGCCCTCAGCACATGTTTATCTTAACTCTGCTTATGTCTTAGTGTGACTGTTGTAGTTCCTAAATGGAGCTTCCTGCCCTCAGTAGAAAGGTGCTACAACAGTATTAGGAGATGACACAAAGGCAGCTTCATGTTATACATGTGTACACTATGGTTCTGAAATTACACCCCAGTTCCTTTGGTCCTCAGGGCAAAATCATAAGATATGTAATAAAATATTACTGTGAATATGTGTCTGCCTGAATTCATAGCTCTCACTGTAACATGTGAAATGGCTAATTAGAACTTCATGACGTCAAGATCAATATAACTCACATCCTCTGGCTAACTCTGTAGAATATTTAAGTATTTTATAATTCTCCCCATATTGCTTCCTCTGCTTCCCTGCTGACAGTCATTGCCAAGGGATGAATCAGCATCTGTGTCCAGCCAGAGTCCCAGGATTGTTCATGCTGCCTATTACCTTCAGATGGTTTTGAATTCCACAGTGTCCCCAGCCAACCCTCTAGCTGCCAGTGAAAAGAGCCACCTTCCCATGTGGAGCCATGTTCTTGTATTTGAAGATTTAAACAGAAAAAAAAGGCTGGATTTCCTTTTTCCCCAAAGCTGTCTATGACCTCCATTGTACTTGATCATGGTTCACATTCTCACCTGGGAGCGTAGTGCAGTTCCAGGTTATGGCAGGTGGGTATTGGCTACATGCCCATAAATAATTATGCTTCATGGCTTTACTAATATGACTAGTTTTACTTTTTGTTTTTCCTATCTGTCTCAGGGCCTGACTGGAGGAGAGGACAACAAAAGTAGGATCTGTAACACACATGTCCAAGAAAGAGTTTTAATTCTTTCTGTTAGTTTGGTGCAAACTTTTACTGCATTTGCATTTAATAAAAAACATGTCCCCTTCCTCCCCTACTTTAATAATGAAAATAAGTTTGGAGAAGGTTTTCATTATCCTTGTGCTCTAGAAGCTGCTGAACATTTTGGTCAAACTTTCAAATGATTTTGGGGAAGTAACTGAGCCTGGAACATTTCAATCATTAAAATTAATGTTTCGGAAATGGTAATATATTTTCCTGGCAATTTACACCTGGAAGCTTATATAGTCTTATCATCAGGATTTGCTTGCATGCATTTAGTGGATACAAAGGGATTTTTCATCTGCATTTAGAGCCTTGTTCTGAGACATCATAGTTTACTCTCCAGTATTAGGGTTACACTGGATAATATGTCTGGGGTAACACTCTTGATAGCTCACCAAGAGGTCCTGTGAGGCATGGGTTCAAACTCAGACAAACTAATTAATTCACTATGAGGTAATATGGTCTTATTAGATCAGGCTACAGTCAGTAAATTGGGAAATAAATTTCGGCTACGTTCAGCAGTGCAATGTTCTGATTTAGATTCCTTTATGTTTATTTTCTTGTAATTTGTTTATCCCCAGCCAATGCAGTTGAGGATGTACTTTGGTGATAATTCATCTGAGTAGGTCTCCTAATTTACAGCTTTCTACACCATCTTGCTAGCTGGTTTTGCTCTGTGTTTGGTGTGAGCTATTGGCATGTAGGACCCCATACACATATGTAGGGGAAGGAGTACAAGCAAACAACCTTCTGTAAAGGTGAGTCATACATTTACACGGTAGAAAGTGAGCCCAAGTCTAAATGAAGCTGGAGGAACTATGGAACGACAGAGGGAGCTGAAAGAAGCCACTGAAAATAGATGTTACAAGGTTGCAGACTCCCTCTTTGATTTTGTCCCTCAGGAGTCTGGTAACCTGCCTAGAATTACCAGCCCCATCTATGATGGAAATGAGATCTGCACCCAGGAGCCCTTCCATCCCAGTCATCTTTTTGACCTCATCAGAGAGACAAGTGTGGTCTTGAGGACAAAGGAAAATTACTTTATAAGCACCAGAGATTGGAATGTACCCCTGAATTACCCTTGCTGCACAGCTCTAGGAGTCCGAAGAGGTAAAATGTATTGTGTGTCTCTGTTAGCATTCTTTAGGAGCAGTTTCATTTCATGCTGAGGGAATCTAGTGACGTACTGTAGACAGGAGGAAAATGACATTTATTAGCACTAAAAGCTGGTTGTTATATGGCTGAAAATGTTTTGGCTCCACTGGAATTTAAACTTGTCTGACTGCTTGAAAAATGTTCAGGTTTAATATAACTGATTCAAACATGCAGTCAAAGTTCTGTGTAAAACCCTCTTGTGGGATAAGGATCTCAGTTTTCAGCGTCCAAAGAATGATTCTAAACACCCTCCAGCTCCAAAGACAATGTAAAGGTGCCAGTTTCTGCAGAGATCAGATTGCTGCAAGTGTTGAAAATACAAATCAATATCGAATTTGATAAATAAGCATTATCCACCAAGGGGTTCTGCTGGCAATTATTAGTCAGGGTCTTGCCTTAGTGCTATTTCTTGCATGAGCTGAAGAACATTTCATTTCATTCAAAGACAAAGTACAGCAGTGATGAAGTGAACAAATAGGAAATAGAAAGGAATACAGAGGAACTAAACAAAGGACCTTTCATTAAATCTTTATCTTGGTTTATGTACTTTCATCTTATAGACTGGAGGTTTTAAGGCCAGAAAGAATCACAGACATCACCTAATCTGGCTTCTTTCAGGGCACAGGTCTGAAAGCTCACTCTGCATTCAGCATCAATCCCAGAACTTCTTGTTTGGGTTGTAGCTATCCAGAGCAGGGAACTTGACTCTAATTTTTTTTTAATCTTCTGTGACTGCATTCTAATAAGTCCTTTTTAAAAGCTAAAGCCCCTAAGGCCAGACAGTGTTTTGTTTCCATCAGCATAAATCAGAGCAGCCTCAGTGGAACCAATAGTCATTCGATATTTTCATTTGGGGAAATTCTGTTCTCATGCTATCCTCAGTTAAGAGTAGAAAAATGGAATTAAACTCTGAATTGCACTGTTATGTGACCACGTCTCCCTCTTATGCCTGATCTCAGTGATTACAATCCCAATGACAATGAAAAGAATTTTCCTTCTCCTCAAAAACTGTTTTGAACTGTGGTGCTGATGGCTGTGGTTCTTGCTGCACCTGGAACATGGTCACTTACATATGTTTGTTCTGTGTCCAACTGTGCCGATAAGTTGCCTTTAGTTCTGATCAGGAATTGTTAAGATCAAGCAATGTTGCATCTCTGTGGAAACTGAACAGCCATTGTGTATTGGGAAACTGAACAGAAGGCACCTTGCATGGAAAAGCATTCATCCCTAAAAATGTTATTTTTGCTTTAAAGAACATATAAAGCCAGGGCAGAGGGGGGATCAAGATTCATTGGCAACTGAAGAAAACGTTTTCTTTTTTGGTCAGAGCAATCTATTTTTTTAACTGACAACTCTCAGAGAAAGGACTGCAATGCAGAGTGAAGCAAAGAGTCATCTGCACTCCACCAGGGGAAGAACAGCTCATTATCACAGGCAAAGCTAGAGTTCAGGCTTGCTTATTTTTGGCCTTAAGTTCCACAGTTGTGGGAAACAGTTTTTTCATTCTTGTACTTTTAATAAAATCCGCACATTGTTATTTGCTTTGCTCCGATGAGGGTCTGGATTGATGTTGTGAAATGATATTTGCCAAATTTGTAACATTCTTTTAAATATATTTATTCTTCTTTCTGTGGGGGCAAAGGATCTTATTTTGAATCCCCAAAGTCTTTCCTGACATATGAGGGATGAATAAATACGCAAAATGTCTACAACTGCTGTTACTGCTACAGCTGCCAGGTTTAGAAATGAACAAAGTATGTGTGTGCACGTGCGCATGCGTGTGAGAGGCAGAGAGAGAAGAAATACAGTGTGGGCACTCTTGGGGTCAGGAGAGATCTCTAATAAGAAACAGATTTTACAGGCAGCAAGAGAATTATTTTACTGTGCACATTTACAAGTCCTCAGGCAGTGAATTTTGTTGTGCGGATATTTTTAAGGCTAATTATTTATAGCATGCAAGGCTCGAACCTGCAGATCTGAATTTGGCAAAACTCCTGCTCACTTCAAGGGGTGCTCTGTATGGTGTGCCCGGTGGAGGGGATGGAGGGACGGCTGATGGGCATATGCTGGTTGTGAAGGGTTGTAGAAGACCCTGCTGACTTCAGTGAGAACTGAGCTTCTGTCTCCAGTGGCAGATTTTACACACATGTAGGAGCTGTGGGGGTGACAAGCGCTGGGGTTGGGTGGCCAAAAAGAAAAGAGTGGTTTAGAGGAAGATTTCTTTGCCATCATTCCCATACAGCTCGCCTGATTTTTAACTTGTTTTTTGTATGGCACTTTAAAGCAAACTTTTATGGGATATCCCACACAAGTGTTAGGGTGTTCCCACAGAAACCACACTGGGTTTGAGTGTTTTAGTCTTTAGATCTTAACACTGTGATTCTGAATGATGTTGTCTTATACAAGAAAGAAAGGAGGAGCAATCTCTCTTAAATTTCCATCCAATATGAGCTAGTTTTCATTGAGAAACATAATTCAATCAGCTCTTTTGATCAAGGGGCTTTACAAGCCACAGCACAAGAGGAGTAGGAGCACCACTGAAGACAAGCTTTCTGAGTCAGGAACCTGGTTTTTTTGTACCGTATTAAGCATGCTTGGCATGAGTGGATCCTCTCCAGGCTGGATGCTTCTAGGTAATTGTGATGATGGGGATGCTGGTTGTACCATTCACTTAATGAGGTTTTTGTTTTGCTAAATACTGTTTGATGATCTGAGAGTGGCTGAGTACTTTCAGCTTTCAAGGAGCTCTTAATAGGACAATTTTCACTGACATCAGCTTGTGTAAACCACCTGCAAATGACTATATTGCTCTACATGAATAATTAGCACATGTAGAATTTGTATCCACCAGTAAAAGAACTCAGGTGACTCCTCTGCCCAATCAGAGCTAATCAAGCCAGTTTTTTTCTCTTCAGTTGTTAACATTTAAAATAATGCCCATTCAATCAAGCTGGGGAAACAGATTTGAGCCCACTCAATTATTTCATCATTCCCAATCATTTGGTGAGCTTCAGTTACAAAGCACTGATATATACATGATATTCAGGGAAAGAAAGGGTTCAGTTATTTTAAGAGTAATTCTAGCTTATTGCTTTGTTGTTTGGAAGAGCAGGCAGACAAGAAGCATGCTACTGGTTGGACGGAAAATGTCTACAGAGAGGTAAATGGTGCTTAAGGAACAGTAATCTTAATAAGGTAAGTTATTGCAAGGGAAGCATGGCCTTTTCTCTACATAATTTCTACCAGAGCATAAACAATGGAGGAGAAAATGTAGGAAGATTGCCTAGTGAAATGGCTTTTATTTTTACTGAGAGGGTATAACTCTTATGTCTGTGAGCGTAGCAGGCAGTTTTGACTCTTATATTTATGAGTGTAGCAGACCTGTTTTGAATTCAGTAGATGAGAAGACTCAATTGTGCTGAGAGGTGGAAGGGCTACACCCTTTCTAGAGCCCAAGGACCTCACTGCTATGGAGCTTGTAGAGAGCTAGGTAGCCAGGGAAGCCAAATGATTCCTTCTTTTTTCTAGGAGAAATGCAGGAATTGCAGGAAATGCTAATGAATGGTCCTCCTCCCTTGGAAGGAGCTGCAAGAGTTTTCATGGTGTTCTTTATTGAGTATTATAGAGTTCAGCTACATACAACACTTGAGTTTCTCAGCTTGCTTCTTTTTTTAAAAAATTACTTCATATATGTATTCAAACCCACTGAGTCTTCCAGCTCCTTTTGTTTTGTCTGCCAGAGGTATGAGGTCTGGAGGTGACCCCTTCTCTCTCCCACAGGGCAGAGGCCGATTTTCAGGACCAAAGATACAAGGTTTGCAGAGGATACAGCCAGTTAGGCAGCTAGAGTGGGCTCTCTCTGTGGGCTGTTGGATACCCAGGGCAGCTTGCTTTCTCTACTTAAGCCGCCAGGGATAACAGGATGCTCCCATGACACAGGGTCAGGTTCCCACTGCCTGCATCCATGTTGCTATTGACCTAAGAGAGCTCTCTTGAATGCTGAGGTTTCCTATGGAGTTGTGGGTCTCGCTGCAGACTTTTTCTCTCATGTGGAAGCTGTAGTCTTGAAAGATCTTTCTGTCTGGGTGGTGTCTAGAGATATCTTCTGTTCCTAGGCTTCCAAGAGCTGTTGAAAACCTGATAGGACAAAGAGTCCCAGAACCTGTGGAAAGGGCTCTTAGATCTAAAGGCAGAAAACACTCCTAATGATGTTTTTCTGTAGTGACTGAGGTTCATCCTGTCATATGCATTAGATCCTAGATATCCTAAAAGCTTCAAAGTCCTTCCAGGAAAGAAAAAAATGAGACGCATATGAGCCTTGAATTCCTGTAGGAGACTGTCAGAATGATACAGGAGCCCCTCTCCCAGTCCTCTTGCTCTGCTCTGAACCAGGGTAGGCAATGCAAGGGAAGCCTTGAGTAACTGCAGGGTGGATGTCCCTGGGTGCTGCTGCTTCTCTGCCAGTCTAGTTTTGTTATTTATATGCCTGCCTGAAATGTGATCTCAGTAAATGTACCTACTTTTTGAATTTCTAGCTGATGTAAATGCTTTCTCTTGCTAATTGATTACAACAGAGTACAAGGCAGAATCAAACATTCATCCAAATGTATGGAAAAAAACCCTTCTGTGGTGATTTTTTTTTTCCTTCGAACTTCAGGTATAGCATGTCAAGTTAGTCTTTTTATTAGCAATGTTGCCTCTGCACATTCTGTTTTTCAGAGACTTAATATTCTAAATTGAAAACTTTTAATGAATGAAGAAACAGGTTATGGCATTTTTCATGTAGTATTCTTGCCCTGTTTTGATTGTTACTATTTCTTCCCTTGTAGCAACTACTGATTCTCATCAAGGGTAGAATCCTCCTTTAACAGTGGCAAGTTTTGTGTTCAGAATACACCACGCTTTTAATCTCCTTATCTGAAGAACTAGTTGGAAAACACATTATGTAGTTCTACAAGTGGGAAATGAAGTTACATGTGTTGGATCCCAGGCTGGTTAACACAGTGCTGCAGCATCTTTCTCCTCTAACACTGTTGATCCTAAACAATTTGGGTTTTTTTCCTTTCAAAGTTGAATGAGCAACAGTTTTCTTTCCTTCGGTTCCCAAGGAAAGCTCTGCAGATTCATGGTGAAAGGGTTTCTTTTGTAAATGCTTTCTTTGGTTTTGATCCACATATCCAAGGTCTGAGGGTTAAACATACTCAAAATCAACTGCTTTGAGGTCAAAAGAGGGAATTTCTTATAGTTCTGACCCGGAGCTATAAACTGATCCAGTTTTACTCAGCTGTGGTTTGAAGTGAGGGGGGTGTCACTTGAAAATGCTCACAAACTTTGAAGAACTCCATATAAATCATGAATCTATAGTACAGCTCCAATGACAGATCATGATGAATACTTCCTACTGCTGTATTTCTAAGCTAGTCTATCCATAGCAGGAAACAATACTGAAACAATATGGTTTGAAAAGTGCTACCCCTTCTCCTCTCTTCTTAGAATATAAACTCACTTTTTGTAAGGAGAATGGCTTGAACTTGTAGACAAAGATGGCCTTGGAAACAGGTGACTGGTTGGATTGGAGCAGCCTAGTAGAACAAACAATACCAAAAAGACAAGTGATGTTTCACTTTATGCCTTATAGTTGAGATTTACCACCAGATCTTGAAATTGTTAGGATTCAGCCTCAGGTGACTTTTAACAGTGTCTTTTTGTACTTTATTATAGTACAGCAAGCCCATTGTCTGCTGTAGATACAGAGAGAGAGTGCATGTCTTTATCTGTAGGTGAAGCTTCTGAAGACAACAGTCAGTCCAGTGCAAAGGAGGCTAGACCTGTGCTTCAAGCCTCCAAGGTCAATTTTCTGCCCTGAACAGTCTGTGAGGCTTTGACTGTGCCATTTATTTTTTTTCTCGATGTCCTGGTTTGCGCTTGTCATCTGAGCAGGACAGATTAGGGATAATAACATTATAGACTCTTGTATGCTACAACAGTGGAGTCATATAAGTAATTAGAGTGGGTCATCTCTTAATAGATTGGGTTTTTTTGGTGTGCCACTTATGGCTGGGTAATCTGGAAAGGTGTCTCTGCTCATATGTACTAAGTACAGCCTTCCTCACAGCTAAGTCATGCATATTTGAGTCTTTTTTTTTTTTTTTAACGACTTTGATGTATAGCTCCTGAGCCTTCTGCTAATGTCATACTCATCAATCATATCAAAACTACATAGTTGGGTTTTTCCCTCTGTGAAACTGCCATTTCATTTTGGGCATTTGATTTTCCTCAGATGTAAAAATGCCAAGTGAATCTGGGCTAAGCAGGTTACAAACTACAACAAAAAAACCCTTCAAGGAGCAAAACTCACACCCTCCATAAAAAATCCCATGCTCCAAGAAACTTTGGCTAAACACACTGCCAGAGGAAATTTCTCATAAACCACTCTGTGTTGGTTTATATACTGCAAATCCCACAGAATGTATTAAAAAAAGGTAAAGTCCAAGTCTGAGATGTTACAGTGCAAATGAACCTCTAGAGAGAGGAATACTTAAGCTTTTTACACAAACATCCCATGACACTGTGCTGAAAGATGGCAATAAGCAACAGCAGAGGTTGGGTATGCCAGTAAAATCCATTGTAGTGGCTTTGTGTGTGTGCCCCAAGGTCTCATTAGCAATCCAGTATTTGTCAGGAGTGACTTAGCAGGGGGCAACTTAGCACAGCACAGCTTGTGGGGTGGGGAGGTAGATTTCCCTGAGGCATTCTTAATAAAGTTGCTGTCTATGGAAGATCAGGCTTCCAGGTCAAATGACGTTTAGCTATGGTAGCATGCAGGTACTTGTGTGCCAGATGTGGAAGGGCTTGGCTAATTGGTTCTGTCTGCACTGGTATCCAGCTTCCAGTGAGCAGACATAACATTATCCAAGGAGGCAAAATAGTAAATGCAACCTCAAAGGCTTTTCTTCCACTTGGCACTGAATTGGGAGCCCAGCAAGGTAACAGCTTTGTAAACATTACCAAAGCAAGGCAGCAAGTGTGACTTGTACAGCCATATCTGCTTGCAATTTTATTAATGTCAAATGAAGAGGGGGAGGACCTCCAGCTCAGCAGTAATTGTGCATGTGACAGCTAACCCCGTGAGCAAGGGAGAGCAACAGAATACATGTGGGACAAAACCAGGTCTTACAGCACTGAGGTCACCAATGCTTTGGGGCTTCAGCATTGTCATATGTCACCTAGGCTTCCTGCTTCTTCTCCTATACGTGTCCCTTTTGAAGGACGGATGACCAGATGGCAGTTGCCTCACACTTCCTGAAAAGTTAAAGGCACTGCTGTTACAGGACAGCTAGGTCGTATTCACATTGACAGGAACAGTATGGTTTGAATTGAGCCAAAACAAAGCTTCTGGTTAGTCTGGCTTATTTGAGCAAAAAACGGCAATAATGCCATTACATTAAGCAGTCCTCAATTGCACTGGCCAGGCTTGGTGGTTGTGGGTTGACTCATTGACAAGATTAAATATTGGTGTGCTGAGATCTCTGCCTATCATTCTCACAGTTCCTGGGAATGTCCAGTTTCTGCCTGTTCCCCATCTTTCTATTTATGCTGGGATAATCTGTAGTTGTACTGATTTTTTTTTTTTTTCTCAAAGGAATCCTGTCTTTCTCCAGGCTCCTCAGTACTACCTCCCACATCCATTCAGCCCAAATAGACATTTACCTGGGATAATGAAGTTAGAATCTCTGTTGCCACCATCTCCTTTTTCATTCATGGTGAGAGACAGGCATAACAAGGCAAGTCCAGATGTTAGCTGGCATTAGTATAACTAAAAGAGAATTAGGTGAAGATTTCTTTTGATAGCAGCCACCAGAGTAATACCTGACACTACCTGTGACCAAAGAGTTTTGCACTCCAGGATTTCATGTCTCAGCTTCCCTCTACACTGACCCACACTTAACTGTGTATTGCCTAGTGCTCCTCCTGATCCTGCCTGCCTCAGGATGCAGAGACCCAGATGCTGATGCTCCAGCAGAGCTCTCCCAGGCAAAGCATGGTCACTAGAGCTCCTAGCAGCAGACCTGATTGCAGTTGAGCCATAGATTCCATGTTGTGCCTGGCCATAAAGCATGCTGCGCACACTGATGGTGCCCTAGAAATAATAAATGCTAGCCATGAACTAGACTTGAGATGGAAACCACCTTGGATAATGATGTGGTTGTCATAGATACTCTATAACCCAGCTTAACTTCTAGAGCTAGAGGCACTGTCTACAGGGCAAGTGAAGTTTCCCAGAATGTGTGAAACACTGACATAAATCCCCAAATGGACTGAACTGAGCCTTTGCAGCCTAGCCAAAGCCCTCCAGCCAGATTTCAATAGTATAAACACGACTGGGTCACCTCCTCCCTCATTGAATTAGAGATGGTAATAGCCCTGGCAGCAGCTGATTGCATGCTGTCAATCATTCACGATGCTAATTTTTCTGAGTTGGCACAAGAAAGAAAGAAACCAAGGTTGGAAAGGAGTCTAGGTTGCTGTTCTGCCCGTGTCACACTGCTTGTGAAGAATTCGGCAACAGCTTCATGCCTCAATCAATGCAGCTGTTAAGCCGAGGAAAAGCAGGACTTCACTGAAAAACAGATGTTTTGCACATGAGCTGACTGACTTCAGTTAATGACCCAGATAGAAAAGAAAACAAAGCACACCTATATGCACACACAAATAGGCATAGTCAGTGCTTGAAATGTATTTAAGAAGTGCAGATATGGATGCTGAGATATGTTGAGAAAGAAAAAAAATTCTGCTGTTTCACTGTTGCTCCATATATCTCTCAGACTTTTTGTAATGCCAGAAGAGCCTTTTGGTGTATTCTGGCTCTTTCAAGCACCATGTGTATGTATATATGTGTGTGTGTTTGAGTTCATGTACACACATGCACACACTTACATGTATGGTGCACGGTGACAATGATAGCATTGAGGCTGATTTGTATATAATAGTGTTGAAAATTCTCAGAGTGGTCTAGGCACGTTCTTGCAAAGTTGTTTTTATCAGCATTTTAGATGATTAACTAAGAGGGAGGCATTTTCCCAGTATCTGGTTAGGAGATTGAGTTAGTGTTTAGAAAATGATTTCTAAAAATAGTAAAATTGACCACATTTTTATTCATCAACCTAATTAGAGACTGAGCTTTCAGGACTATGAAGAGCCTATGTGGTGGTGATTTTGAATGCCTTGCTATTTGAGTTTCTGAACGGGGATACTGCAATGAGGCTGATTTCCAGGGCATGACTTCTCAGCACTTTCTGGAAGTTGGTATCTGGGATATGCTTTAAATTGGATGCCCCTTGAAATTCCCAGTCACTGTTAAAAAAAAAAAAGTGGCTACAGCTTCTTCTTTGGGATCTTTGGTGACTTTGGGGTCACTGGCCACTCTTTGAGGTCAAAAAAAAGAAATATATATAAATAGTTTGCAAATATTTCCCTTTAATACACCAAAGGCTGTCCTGGTTCTGCACAGTGATATGAAGAGGTGAGAATTAGAAAATACTTGAGAAATTTTTTTATTCTCCTCCTTCTCCCCAGTTGCTTTTTTCACTTTTATGGCAGAAATTACAATGCTTTATTATTGTAATTGGTCTCTGTTTAGTAATATCTGATCTCGCCTTTCTAAGGCATCAAGAACAAGGATGGGAACTTCTCAAATCACAACTGAAGATGTGGTTGTTAAGTGTGACCAGAATCAGCATTTCTGGCTCTTAAAAAGTTTTCTGGGGTGCATTTATTTACAGTTTCCAATTTATTTTTTGCTATTGTGTACTGGAAATTCAGAAAACAAGTCTGATAAATGAAAGTAATCTGGAGCTGCTTAGCAATACAGAGCTATTTCATTGTCAATCTCTTAAAACTTAGCTTTGTCTCAACTTCAGCAAAACTTGATCAAACATGAGATGCTTCAGATGAAACGTTCAAGGAAGCAGTGTTTACTGATGAAACTTTGTTTAGCCGGAAATTTGCAAACCAGCTTTAGTTAGAGTCTTATATCTCTCACACACAGATTTTTTTTCCTTATACACGTATTCACATAGATCTTGTGTTAAATAGATGTTATCAAGTATTTACTTAAAAAAAACCCAAAACAAAACAATAAGTTTTAAACTGTTTGACCAAAGAGTCTTTTCCTCCCTTCTGATGCTGCCAAAAGGATTGATATAGGAGCTAAAATACATGTGGAAGGGGTCATTGCCTGGAATTTTGCTGTAATTGAAATTTTTTGATGCTGAAAAACAGCTGCCTGTTAGTTTAAGGGGATCACTTGAGAGCCATTCCACACTCAACACTGAATCACTGAAACAGTAACTCACTGGAAAATTACTTCTTCATATAGCTCTTCCTCTCTGTCTTTGACACAGGCTACTCCTGTAATTCTGAGAAGTGCAAATTCAGCTCTAAACCTGATGGGCTAAGCTAAAGTGGACCAGAACAACTTTGTCTCAAGTTCTACAAAGCCCAGGTTCCTTAGCTCTGCCTGCATCACCGAGATGCCCCCTTCTGAAGCAGAATTTCATGCTCTTTTTGATATTTCTGCTTCAGCTCCCAATGCAAGGTCAGAAATTAACATTAGGATAGAAGTAATAGGAAAAAAATATGGTTATTTTTCACCATCCAGCCCTGCAAGCTCTGCATAAGGTCCTGATGAAGCTTCTGGGAGGGCTGTGCATATGCAAAAGTCTTATTTCTTCTAATGTTTATCTTGCTGTATTTTTTACAACATTTCTAAGTTATCACTATCAGTTTGTCATGTGGAAGTGAAGACCTCCATGTAATCTTCTAGGTCAGCAGGATATGAAGCTACTGTTTCACTGATGATCTCTAAAGCAATGCCCCTGAAGAGAACCTTGCTGTGCTTATGCTGGGCAAAGGGTTCCAGTACAGCTATGTTGACAGGCAGTGAAAGAAAGTATGGCTCAGTAGAAAAAAATGACATCTCCAAGCCCAGAGCCTTAATCAGGTAATTAATTAGCACCAGAGTCCTTTTTACTATGTGCCTAAACCAGTACTAAATCTTGGGTGAGTAATGAGAAAGTCTGCACTGTTTTATGTTCCTGGTGGTCACTTCTATGTGCTCCCAGTGAAAATCCCCAAGACAGCTAATTGAGAAACCTCAGTTCATCAAGTACAGTGATAGGTATTGAAAAATAATTGGGACTTAACTTCCAAGTGAGCTGCTGGCCCTCAGGTAGAAAACTGTAAGAAGACAAATGATAAATGACCAAGTACTGTATCTCCATGGGAAGATGAGCCAGGCATTTCTGAGAACAGGTCTTCCACAGAGCTTAACCCTGACACAACTGAGCAGTTTAAACTACAGATCCAGCCAGAAAACCAGAGTGGGACAGTTTACTGAATGCTGGGTTTCTTGGGGGTCTCCTGGAGGTTTTTGTCTGTGGTATTTGCTGCAGGGGAGGGGTCATGAGGTGAGCTGTGTTGGCAGCATATTAAAAAATGATTGGACAATTTAATGGTTGATAATAGCATGGTAATTATATCCCTGAGATAAGGGTAACCAGATAGCTGGCTCTGGGACTTGAACAGGCAGTCTCACTTGAAAGATCGAGTGGTCTTTAGAGGATTACAATAAGTTGTGAATGCTGAACATTTCCTTTTGTGACACTCGCTGCTAATGCCTGTGGGGCTATGCAGGGCAGCAGGGATGCAGAGCAGCTGATACTCCAGCACTGCCTCAGTAGCATCGTGTCTCTGGGGCTAACAGGGAAGCCTGGCATGGTGGTCTTGGCTGCCTGCCCCCGCCTTGTGCAGCAGCACAATGCTGGCTCTGACTGCAGCAGCTCTGGGAGCTCAGAAAGGCTGTGGCAGGATTTGCCCCTGCAGATAAACACTGTGCTATTGTGAGGGGTGTGCCGGTGTGGTACACGGCACGTGCGAGCTCCTGAAATGACAAGGGTGTTGGACAGGGGTGGCTGGTGTATCAGCAGACCTTGGAGTCAGACAGTGTAAGACTGTAGGTGCCTTGAATCCACATTGCAGGGTCCCTATTAGGAGGTGGGCCTACTAGAGGAAGCCATGGGTTTGCCAGCATTGAGGACTGAAAGGATGCAGAACAGCCAAAAATTGCTGATTCTGGTATCTTACCTTCTAGCTTTAGAGTTCGTTCACCGCCAGCCAGCACTATGTGATTCAACCAGGTTGAATCCACTCTGTGATTTGGATTCAGGGAACCCATGGAAGAAAAGTCTATTCTATGTCTGGGTTAACCCAAAGGCCAACTCCATTCATGTCTGTTCTTGGTCACAGCCTTGTCCATGTAGCCCTGTGTTCTCTAACACCTCTCGTATGCAGTCAGGAAATCACTAGCAAACTGTGTTCATGTACTTCTGCACTCTGCAGCCCCCCCCCCCCCCCCCCCAAA
>JANZLQ010000100.1:22583811-22615964 GCA_026212715.1 Elanus axillaris
ATGATCTCTCCGGTCCTTATCTTGCCCCACAAGCCCTTTGTTATATTTTGTTTTCGCCTCTCCCCTCTCCAGCGAAGGGGGGGGGGGAGTGATAGAACGACTTGGTGGGCACCTGGCATCCAGCCATGGTCAACCCATCACACTCCTGCAGACACGTCATACTAACTTACAACATCCTCCTCACATGCTTCTCTTCACATATTGTTATATAGACTAAATTTGCTTAGCACAACACAACAGCCTCTCTCATGCAAGCCTACGCATTCTTAGCTCATGAGTTTACCGTAAGTCCCATGAACATTCTGTGAACCTCCAGCTCCTGGATTCATGGGAACAATAAAAATCTCAACATGGTTTTTAGGTTTTATGGTTGCAGAAATAAACACACATAAATATGATCTAAAAAGCCCCCAAACCAGAAGGCAAATAAAAATAATCCCAGAAACATTACTGTTATGCTGATAAATCCAGTGAATTTTAAGCCGCCTTCTTCAGGGGACCTCATGTATGGTTTTGGAATGGTAGGATTGGCCACACTTGTGAGAAACATGTATTTCTCCACACCCAGGCCTCATAGAACTCTTTCCTTCTAAACCTCACACAGGCACTTCATAGCACTCAGTCATTCACTGCCTTGAGATCTGCTGTAGTACTAAGGTGTCTGGGGTGAAAGTCAGTCTGTTCAGATTCAGCCTGCCTAAGACACAGCTCCAGTCATTACAAAGATCAGGGTGAGAAGTGGAGGCACTAGGGAGCTGCAAAGGTCACTTCCACTGTCTGCTGCTTCTTTGGCTTAATGAGGTGCATGAGATGCCAGAACAAACAGCCTGTTCCCCCTCACACTTAACTGCTGAAACAGCATGTCCTGCCTTGGAGGAACTGCTCACACGACATGGTTCCCAGAGCTCAAGCTGGCTGCACTGCACCCTGTCCCATTGCATATGGGGCATTTAGCTCTGGGCTTGTAAGCAAAAGTCATTCTTAGTGAGGAGATGTGGCAGATCTTTCTTGTGACAGCTCAGAGATGACCTGTCTGGTCTGCTGACAGCAGTCTGAGCCATGGTGGCCCTGCTCTGTGCTGGGCTGTGCAGCCTGTAGTGTGTGCGTGTGCTTTATGTGCCTTCAGGGAGCACAGCTCACCCCAACCTCTTGGGGTGGTTTTGTGCCAAGTGGTGCCCTTGGTTCAGAGTTGGGTTTGTCTCCCCTTCTGGGCTAGTTTCTCTTGGTATGCCTAGGGGCAAGGAGTGGAGCTAAGGGGGCCTGCTCCAGTGGACCATAGGCACCTTTGGCATCAGCTCTTTCCCCACTAGACTGTGATGTCAAGGTGTTGCCTAGAGCCCTGGCTCCGTTGATCTCCCAGACATGACTAGATGTGGTCAAGGAGAGGATGTTTTTGAGGTGAAGTCTCTGCTCTACTGAGGTTACCTCTCTTTTGACTGCTGAGGGAGTAAATAAAGCCTGTGTTATATACTTCATTCTAAATGGCTGCAGCCCTGTTGGATGAATCGCCACCTTTGCCAGCTTGGGCCATGACTGATTTCAAGGGGCAGTAGTCCCCTAAGCAGGGATGTGTGTGTGAACAACAACCTATGCATGATTTCCTTGCTTTGCATGTCTCTAGCTGGAAAATTACTCTCCAGCCTGTTATACTGGCTAGTGCAGCAAAATGAGAGGGGAGCAGAGACGGCACTAATCTGACCTGAGAAGTACTTCAAATTTTTGTGGTTGTGTGATCCTCTCCTGCTCCCACTCAGGCCTGTGATAGCTGGAGAGGCTGGCCGTGGTGTTTTACTGCAGCTGGAAAGGCAAGGGTGATATGAATGAAAAATTTCTTCTGAAAAAGGATTTCTCTAAATCCAAAAAGGCATTCGGTATTTTTTTCTAAGGTCATGGATGTTTTGCAAGAGTTATGAGTGATGGCAGAGACATGCTTTGCAGTCAGGTCTTCTGGGAGTCAGTTGGGAGTTTTGACTGAGTAAGAACTGGCACTAAAGTTACGGGTCTGACCCAGAGCAAGTAATGATTCTGTGGGTGAGGCTGACCTTAACTGAGATCTGAACATCATGGCTGATACACATGAGATTGAGTGCAGAAGACAAAGGGAACTGCCACCAGGACCTCGTGTGGGCTGGAACAATAATGCCTTGGGAGATTTCTCATATTAGCTCCAGCAGAGACTTACTGAGGGTGGAGAGAAAACTGAAACAGGCAGGACTGAGGTTCACAGGAGATGCAATCTGTCTGGCACTATCTCCCTTCTTGTTCCCTCTCCTTCATCCCCACTGCAGCTACAGTCTTTGCATGCTCTTAAATGCCAAAATTCTTCTTTTTTAACATCCTGGACACTAAAGAAAAACTGAGAATTATATAGGGAGTAGGGCAAGGGACTGGCACTAGAACTAGGCTGGAAATTATTTTCTCAATTTGTGAGGATTTCCAAAGTACTGGAAAAACCTTTTTGTCCTGACAGAGGCTGGAAAGTCAAAATCTGAAACATATTGGTGAACTGAAAATCTGGAAAAGAGCAGTAAGGTTGAGGTCAAGTGCAGCACTTTGTTTAGATAATTTTCAAATGTTTTGTTTTAATTCTGGACATTTATAAAGGGGTTCCAGCCACTATAATTAGCTTAAATTTGGAAATTAAAAGCTACTTTGAAAAGTAGAAGTTTAAGCAATTTGTAGGAGGAAGAAACTTCAAACTGGAAACTTTACAAGAAAAAACTCTTTCCTAGGGAGAAAAACAGTTTTAATGAAATGGCATTGTGTTATGAAACCCTGAAAAAACCTGATCCTCCCTGCCTGACAGCTGTCTCAGGAAAGAGACGGTGTTCAGCCCTCTATTTCCAAGAGTTCATCTTGAGGCAATGCAGCTTGTCACATATCTCCCTTTTACTGCCCCAGTCTGTCCCTAGGACCTTCTTTCTGGCTCGTGGAAGGGTCTGTGTTGTCTGATAAACACTGAGCAGAACCATATGTGAGGTGGGTTGCATTATGCAATAAGGGAGGATGGGTAGTATCTAATCTTCAACTTCCAAAAGTTTTCCTTTTTGGCCAGATCTCAAGGCGCGGGATTGAATTACATTGCATTTTGTTTCTGATAGGCAGTAAATTTTAAGCATCAAGTGTCAATGCACACACAGGTTTTTTTTCTGCTGAAGGAATTCTTACATTCCCTGAAACTTCTAGATCAATATGAGCCTGCCAATGCCAATTCTTGCTTTACAAGCAACTACTGGATCCTAAGGCTGAATTTACAGTATTATTTCCTTGTAAATGTCAGATGTAATTTGGGGAAAATGCTCAGATATATCCGATACTGATTGACTCACCATTTCATTAGGATGTAGTCAAATCAGATGCAGCTGAGATCCTTACCCATACCCTTGGGGAAGCCTATTGACAAGGTTTGGAGGCAAGCTTTGGAAATAATAGACATGAAAAAGTATAAATCCTATATTAAAGTTTTATAAGCTTCATTATACAGTGATATTTCAATTACTCTGTGGGAGATTTGGATGGATCTACAGGAAAAAGGCAGATGCAGGATTGGCTGAGACTTTGGCCGCTTTTTGCTCTGCTTTAGTTCTGGATTTTTCCTTTTGATTAGAAATAGGAAATCCCTTCATCTGAAGGGGCAGTACTGGACCAATTTGTACTGGAAAAGAAGAGCTTAAGGCACTTTGCAATGATCACTGATCCTAGTTAATTCCAGTAAGTTTTGAGACTTTTTGCCACCTTTCTGGTCACTCCCATGGAACAAACCAAAGAGTTACCTCCAGTGTCTAAAGCCTCTAAATGGGATCCAAACTGGAATTTGTTACTGAGAAAATGATGAGCCTTAAACCTGTGAGCCTTTTCCTTTGTACTAGTGTGCTCCCTCTGAGGCAAGCATGCTTGAAAGCGTGGAGAGGACATACCCTTTCTTTTTTTTTTTTTCTTTGAAAATACATGTGCAAAATCCGGTAGCGCTGTGATTAGAGCTGTCTGCAGAATAGACATGCCCAGAGTCAAGACCAGATTGGCAGGCAGTACCAGGAAAGGATTGGTGTCTTGTGGGGAAGGGTGTTTGATGAAATCCTGCTTATATTCACATCACAATGGAATATATTTGGTGACTTCAGATGAGTCTGGATCAAATGACAATAGTCTTGCGTATATCTGAAAATTAGTTTGTCTCTTTAAATACAGCCTTTCCTATGAGTAGTAAATATCTCTTACTAAACCATACCTCACATGTACATGGCAGGTTGCAAGCTGTAGCCAGATTCAATGCTCTCCCTACCACTGAGGTACAATTATTTCTGGGGAAACTAAGGCACCTGACTGTAGGCAGCTTTGAAAGCCAGAGTAAGGGTCTGGAACGGAGAGCCCTAGCCTCTCTTTTTGTATTCATATTGCTCCTTCTGCTTTTTATAACCGATACACATTTGAAAATGTGGAAGGACTCTTTAGGGTCTGTTGTTCTCTAACCCTCTTTCTGGACTACCATTACAACCATAAGTATAACAGAAATGAAGCAAAGTGGAACCTCGTAAGAAAATGGCATGGAACTTATCACATGCACCATGACAGAGCTTAGCAGATCTATAAAACAGACATGACGGTATCATTGCCTACAGTAGCAAGAAGCTGGTTTTCTTTCCCAGCCTTTAGTTCAAAGTACTTGACCTTTATTCTCATGTTTTCTGTCTTTTAGGAAAGGCCATACTAAATCCTCATTCCTCTACAGTTGTAGGAGTCATGCTTATAGCTATTCAGACTCTAATTGTGTGAAGCTGTCACCAGAAACGCAGTTTCAGAACTGCCTTTTACTGAAGGGAACAATAAGGCTTAATATAGTGCTTGGAATGATATTATAGAGTTAGAGGCAGATCAGAGATTAGTACATTGTTTCTGCCGTAGAGGATTTCTTGCTAGGACATTAATAGAAAAGGCTTTACCTAATCATATTGTTTTCAGGCTTGTTTTGTTTTTCCAAAGTGATATGCAAGTCCCTGACTGTCAAAAGGGAGCAAAGTTCAGCTTCCCATTTTCCACTACTGCTAAATAACGAGCCTTGAAAAGTCTTGAGCTTGGCTTAAAATGAGTTTTACAACAGTGAAGACATGAGTGTTCTTCTCTTCCTTGCAGCTGATTTCTGAGCCTTTAGGTAACCTGTGAGTTACATTTCTAAGCATGGGGGCGAGAGAGAGAATTCTGGATGAGGTTCACATGTAAGTTCTGGGATTTCACAAGCTGGACTTTAAAAAAATCACCAGATTTCACAATACCCACAATCAGGTTGTGAGGGATGGTGACCCTTTGGATCTGAAAGGACTTTTTTTTAGTATTGACTCTTAGTTCTGGTGATTTCCTTCCCTTCCACATGTGACCCTCTTTTTCAAGGTCATGTATATATTGTATGTATTGTACATTGGGAAATCTAGTTTTTCAAGGCACACCACTCTCCCTGCCCCTTTTTCTGCAGCTCTTACAAGGGGCAGGATAGCTTTCTCTGCAGCCATTCTTTCCATATACTTTCTGAGGGCTGTTGAAAACAGTTCTTTATTCCCCCCATCTGCTATTAATTCTCTCTTTCTCATGCTCCATAGCTCTCATTGCACCTTGTGCGCCCCCACTTTGGGGACAAACTTTGGGAAGAACTTGCACTCCACTAAAGCCATCTATTGCTGGCTAAATCCTTCTCAGACATCGCCATTCTTGCTGTACTGCAGCTTGCTCTTTCCATGCCAAGGTTTGCTTCAGGAAATCCCCCAGATGAATTAAAAATATTGTTTTGCATTTGTTGGGACATCTGCCCAGTGCTGCTTGCAGCACACAAGCTGTGTTTGGTGCTAGCTGGGTCAAGATATCTCAGAAATATCTCATGCCTGGGTATTGGCTCTTCTAAGCTTGTTGGCTCACACACATGCACACATACATACACGCACAGTCTCTCTCTTTTTTTAAACAGGAAACTCAACTCCACATGTGGTGAGTAACCAAATATCAGCAAAGATTTTCTTGCGTTTTTTAAAATTCTGTTCATTTTTTTTTAAAAAAAGAAGAAAATGGAGAAGGAGGAAAAAAAATCCTGTGTTAAAATAAACTCTTGGTTGTAAATAGGTCAGCACAATCGAGAAACCTGGGTGTTAAATGGAGGGATTCTGGCCAGGATTCATTAGTTGCTCATTCAGTTGAAAGAAGTGAAGCTTCATGGTACCTGGAAGTTTTTCAGAAGTTTGGGAGAAGTTAAAAACACAGCAGGTATTCTGTGGACATGGGATGCAGGCCCATGATGTAAGCAGGCACAACTCTGTTCAAATGTGTTGGAGCTGTGCAAGCGGTTTGGCTTTGGCCCTGGAAATAATGCAGGTGTAGGTTAAACAAGGCCTGATTCATTGTGTTTAAGGCCATAGGGATTTTTATGGTTGTCTGGGTGGACTCTCTGTATAGCATACATCTGGGATACCCTGTGATTCATCCATGAGGTCTGAGTTGTGGCAGAGTCAAAGTACACTTTTTTTTTTTTTTTTAAAGAGTGCTATCATATGTTGATTCAAAGTCTTTGAGAGACAGAATACCCTCCAAGTCCTTTGGTTAGACTAGCCAAGGGTTAATTACCTCTAGTTGCCTGGACATGCATCATTCTGCTCACTGCTACTCATGATTGCCCTCTGCCCTCAGGGCATGGAAGTGCTTTTTCTGTGCCTGTCTCTCCTCAGCCTCACTTGCTGGATTGCCAGCTGTGCTATTGCAACGTGAATGCTGCTTTTGTATCAGAGGTGATCAGAACAGAATGAAAGCTTTGGACAGCCACAGTGCTTCTAGCTCACTCAGTGCCCAGCCTGAGGTGACAGGAAACTGAGCCTGATACCTCGCACTGAGAAAGGACCACAAAAACTGGAGCATGGTTATGCAGTCTCCTGAAATGCCCAGTTTTGCACAGGGAACTTCACCCATGTAGCTATTTGCATATCATCCCTTCATGTTTGAGGAAAACCTGCTAGAAAGAAGCTTGACATAAAGTAAGAGCCCTTTATTATGCAACTTGAGAGGGTCTGGTGACTGTATTTTACTTCATCGTGGTTGAGGCAGATGCTTACCGTTGCTAGTCAGAGTTCTGCGCAATGAAAAAGAGCTGAACATCAACACCAAGGTCTGGCCCACTGATCTCACCAAAGAGAAGGTATTTCCTGAATGGGGAACAGCAAGAGCCATGTAGTTCATACAAACTCCCGGCAAGAACCTATGATATTGCTGTTTGCAGAAAATCATTACCAGATGGTACAATGATGCTAGGTGTATGCAAACCCACAGGGTGCAATAGAATGGATTAATAACATCTCTCTGCAGCACATCGAAAAGTCAAGGTGATGGCAAACAGAGATCTTGCTTCACACTTGTTGGTTACGCTCCATTCTGCCTTCATGCTGGACGTCGGTTCTGCACAACAGAGAATGTATCGTGGGAATAGCTAAGCCACCCAGGGCTTGAAGCCTCTACCCTGAGCCTAGAAGAGGAGAGTAATAGCAAGGACAATTAAATCTTGGTTGGTCTTCTGCTGCACTCAGCATGAAGGAGATTTCTCTGTGTTCGTTAACACAGCTTTGATTCATAACCTTGAATGGAAGGAAGCCAACAAGCACAGCATGCTATTCCTCTGAGTGAGCTGTTCCAGTTAAATGGAAGCAAAAATTGCAGTATACTCCCCCTGAACTACTAGAGAGGTGCTCTGAAACTTTCATTAAAATGTCATGCCATTTTAATGCCTTTTGTGGTGAAGAGTGGGTCACTCACATTGCCAGGGAAGTTAGTATGTTACTATGGTATTTTACCAAATACTGGATTCTGTTGTCTGGGTGGAAAACAAACAGTCTGTGTGTCCTGTGAAAAGTTTTTGTAATTTAAAAAAGCCACCAGCCTTTGAGGATGGCATGGGACAAAATCAAACTTTTTCAAATTTGGTTTTCAAGAAAGCTCTAAAGCAGAGTCATGTCCTTTCTGGAACAGGTGTTGATCTTGGGGCTTGGGATCACATCCTTTTCCCAACCCAGCAGAACAGGCTCTTGAACTCAAGGTGGTGGTACAAAAATGATAGTGAGTTTCTCAAATGCAGACTCTTCTTCTGCCTACGCATTTTCCAGAACCAAGGCCATCATCTTTCTAATTTGTTAATTTATCATAATGGATTGACTAATAACCTGTGTAAATTCATTTGCATATGAACTACCTCCTGTGTATGTCCGTGAAGGAATTTGCGCTTTACACCTGGTGAGTTGTGTAAGTTACAGACTTTTTGATGGGGTCACTACAGCCACTGTTCTTCAGAAGAGAAAAAACCACCAAGATGACTGTGAACAGGGCTGCCCATAATGTGCTATTGTAGGAATGTTCACAAAGTAGAGCTATTTGTAAAATTTTACTCATAAAATGCGGAATTTGCAAAAGGTCTTACAGGACTGGGAAGCATTGATCTTGCTGAACTGGAAGAGGACACACAGCCTAATTCACTGAGAAAGCTGCTGATTAAATGATTAAAAGAGATTTTGTGTCTTGTCTCTTATACTTGCTCTAAAATAAAAGCTATTTTTCTGTTACAGATGAATCTCAGTCAGCTCCCAGAAATGCAGAAAATCAGAATTTTCTTCTTCCAAATATCAGCTTTGTACAACAATTGAATTCCATTGATCTGTGAGGGATTTGGGGAAAGCTTTTTATGTCCCATATGGCTTTGGGATTCAAAGAATTTCCATGTAATGAAGTATTGTCTTCTGGACTTTTCCCTTTCTGCTTTATACTTAGCAGGCGGTATTATAACACGAGCAGCTTGGGGCAGTTTAAATTTCATATTAGAACTGTAGGATCTGAACTGAAATCCCAAAGGGGATTTTTATCCCCTTTCTTTTCAGCATGTGTCAATGGAAACAATCCTCTGAAGGTCAAGAACAAGTGCTGTCCCTAAATATAGAATTCCTTTGGTTATCGCAAAAGCAGTGTTCACCACAGGAAGGGACTGGACTTCTGAGAAGGGTGCAAGTTTTGATTTCATAAAGTTTATTTTGCAGAAGGGTCGTGGACAGAGTCTTGGAGACTGGTAAGAATCAATGAGATGATATCAGCCCACAGCAAGGTTTTGTGTTCCAAGGCTCCTGGCATGTAACCTGGGTCCTTATTTTCCATGCTACTGATTCTGGTATTATGTTAAATAAAAACAAGGGTAAAGAAGACTTTTTATAACCATATTTTCCATTGCAGACATAAAGCAGATCATGCAGTTTGGTGTAAAAGGGGCAAGTGTAGCTTATAAAATTTATTTGAGAAGGACCTGACTGAAAGCAAACTTATCTCAGCACTCTCATCAGGAATATTACACTAGTGCAGCAGCACCTCTTTTTTATTATTAGTATCACAAAGAGCCAGTTGGCTTGATTGCATGTGGAATGGCCACCTCATAAATGTGCTGTAATCCTTGTCATGAGAAATTTTTAAAGGCTCTTGGTGGGGGCTAGTCACAGTTTTCTTTCTCACTTTTTTTTTAAACCCAAAGGTTGCTGTAATGAATATATTAGGGTACTGGTGTTATTTTTTTCAAGATTTTATAGGTTTCAATCTTTTAGAATTCTTCAGTTAACAATATCTAGAAATAATGTAGTTTGAAATTTTTGTTTTCCTTTCTTTTCCTGCTTTTCTCACCCATTTTCCCTCCTCTTCTCCATCCTCTCCTGCTCTTTTTTTTTTTTCTTATTTTTTGTGGCTGGAAAAACCCAAATAGTGGGGAAAAAGACCTCTGAGTAAAGCAAGACATAGGGAGAAAGGCCAGTTACAGGAGTGAAGCCTGGGTCCAGATCCCTGCTCTGCTACACACTTTCCAGGAGAGCACAACTGAATGATTCTCTGGCTTAAAATTTAAGCACAAATTTGAGCATGCATTTGAACCCAAACTTACCTCTTGACCAAATGATCTGGGAGCAGGTTTAAGCGAGTTCCTGAATAAAGCTGGGAAGCAGGTCCAGCTCAGCCTTTAGAGGAGGCCACAGTGTCTTGGCCAAGATTCCCACCATTTGTCAGATACCTTGCAGCCTTCCTATGGCCACCATATGGCAGATGCACTGATGTGGCTGATGGTACTTCCTAGAAGGTCACAGTCTGGTGCTGGCTCAGGCAGCTAAGTGACAGATGTGTGGATGCACCTTTTGGGCTCCTGGTGCTTTCTCTCCATCAGACTTGGGCCTTGCTGTTCTGGTGTGTGAACAGGGACATGAGATTTCCTTGCCCTAAAGGAGTATTTTGAAAAAAACAATCAATAAAACTTGGGAGGCAGTGAGATACTACATTGAGAAGGGCCATAAAGCAGCTATGACAGCTCCCTGTTGTCAAGGTGGGGAAAAAGCTGTGCTGCAGTTACCTAGAAGCCCATGGGGAGCTGAGATGGTTCTCGTCAGTTCTCTGGGAGGTCCCACAGGCTGGCTCTATCAGATCCTCATGTTCCTTTATGAAACACAGATGCTGATGCTTGGAACATTTGTCTCCACCAATTACTGATATATAGGTGCCATATGGCTAGCCCTGTACCGAACAACTACACTGCAGCAAGTAGAGGTTGAGGTTAGGCTTTCAGAGCAGGTTTAGCCAGACAGTAGCCAGATCACAATGGGAGGCAGCCCAGTGGCAAAGCCCCTCCTTCCCTTCCTTGCATGCCTGGGATGAAGTGCAAAAATCTGTTTGGAATTTCTTCCCAAGCCAAGGCCTCCACGTTTGTGAACAGCTTTGTTTTGTTGATGAAGCGAAATGTGGCGTGGAGCATCTTGAAAATTAGCATCCTGTGGCAGCTGAGCTACAGGGACAGAGCATGACCCAGCATGAGTGATGTTGTCCAGCCACCGAGGAAGGCCTGTGCAGGTAGGTGGGGCTTGAAAGCCCAACTTGGAGTTCAGCCAGATGCTGACAAGAAAGCTGACTGCAAGTGAAATATTCTGTTCAGATTTTCAGCAGCATGAAATTCCCATAGTGTTAATCTTCATCTGTCTGCTTGTGAGGGCCGCTTGCAGGACACTGAAGGGATGAACCAGCTCTTGGCTTTTTCTTTGCTGGGTTGAAGCCCAGTGGCGCAGCAGCAGAGGAAGCCTCCTCTGATGCTGAACACTGTGCTGAGTAGAGGGACAAGGAGATTCCAGTTTGTATGCCTCTCAGTGGGCTTTCTTTTCACAACTCCTAAAATTCCCATTAAACCTTACTGTAAGTGTTGAAATCAGCTTAAGAAAGTTAATCCATTGTTTGAAAAATCATTGAGACTGTCAACTTGATGTTGTGTGTAGTTATTCAAGTTCTAAAGCCCTGAAAAATACAGCTCACAAGAGAATTGGCAGCTGACCCTTAACTTCAAACATCATTGCTTTTATAGTCCAATATGAATTATTTTTTGCTTTACAAACTTGTGTCATTCACTAAAGATCCTGCCATGGGCTGGAGTTTTCAGATATATTAATGACACATTGTACTTGTTCTGCAAAAACCCAGGGCTCAGTGTGTGCTAGGTGTCAACAGCTGTCATCATTTTCCCAAGATATATTAGAAAGTACTCTCTGGAGTTGGTGTGAATCCAGATGTTTGTTCTGAAGGATAGAGTTGGTGGTCCAGGGCCATACATAAGGGCACCTTGATGAAATTCTACATGCGGGTCAGTGTCAGTGATGGTCAATCTTTGAAGGAACCATTTTTCTTACTGTTGCCCATCAGCAGAAAAATGCTCATTGATTTTTGAAGCTTCAGTCTCTACTGTAGAGAAAGGCAACAGGACGTGGAAAAAGGTTTTGTTGTCTTTCCTGGTAGTTCATTTTGCAGTCTCTAAGTTCCATCTGCTTACAGAGAGTGGGGGACATTCAGAAGGAACATCTGTGAGTATCCCATGTCATTATACTTCCAAAGCCAATGGCAAAGGCCTTGGCGAGAGCCAGGGTTTTCAAACATGAGCCTTTTCTGCAAGTGTTTAGACAGATGGTTTGCTACTGTATGGAGCATCTTCAGGGAATTTACTCCTATTCTCAACATTGCAATTACTGTAGGCTCAGGGCTGATGGTCTCCTGCTGAGTTTCTGAACAGTGTTTGTTTTTGCTTGATGAAATTCTGTCTTAGATTTTTTAGTGATTATGCTATATTGTGTTCTGCCAGGCTTTGAAATGAGATCAAATTGCTTTTCCCTTAGCGTTTACTTACAAAACATATGTCGGCCAAATCTTAAAGTTCCTACTTGTGTACTAGTCACCCACCGAAAGTCAATGGGACCTTTGCCTGAGTAAGCACTGTGTGAAAACCAAGTAAGAAGGTGGGGGGGATTTCTTGTCTGTGGAATAGCAGCTTGCAGCAGCAAATGTTTTATTTTCTCTGGAAGAGGTAAACAGGTACACTGATGTTGCCTTTGCTGAGATACTTTTAAGGCAAGGGTTGGTCATCCCATGGTAGAAGTGGTCACTAGAGCTGAATAAAAACTGTTTTCCAGTTTGCCAAAGTGTTTATGTATTATTTTTTTAAAGTTGATTTCAGTCCAAATTAAACCAAACCCCAAATTCAGAGATTTCCAGTGATCTAGAGAATCTGCTCACCAAAATGGATAGCTGCTGTTATTTTTGCTGACAACCTAGCTGTGAAATTGGTAAGAGAATCCATTTCACTGAGCAGTTGTGGAAATCTCTGATCCCAGATGCATCAAGAATGCATGTTTGGGCAAAAGTCTTTAAAGGAAGTATTTCATACAAAGTATTTTGTGTTCAGTTAATCAGTGTTTTTAAATTAAGTTCTTGTAACAAGAACTTCCACTAATCTCTAATAAACTCAGTGCAGATCACATCCTAATGCTTTTATTTGACACAGAGTGCAAAGCTGAATATGAACTTTGAAATTCTGGCCCTTTCTGAGGTTGTTTGAAGTGTGGCCCCTTGAATTTCACAGTCAAAGAATGTTTAAAGAGCTGCTGTAGAACCATGTTTCTATCAGAACCACTCCTCCTTTTCATAACCAGGCAGACTTGACCACACAGAAAGGATGAAACTCATTGCTGGGAAAATAAATAGCACAAGACGATTTAGATCCTTGAAAACAAACTCAGTGGTCTTTGCCCTGGTCTGTCAAGGAGGAAGAATAGTACGTTTTCTTTCCTATTCAAAATATTTAGTAGATCTCTACACACTGCAGTCACAGTCCTACTGTCTGTATTAATTAAAGCAAATAGGGCTGATTTTGTGTTCATGTGCCATATATGACCGCTGTGATGTCAGTGAAGTTCACATCAGTATTAAGCAGGTGTGTTAATGGACTTAAGTAAGTCTAGATGCTAGCAAACAATTAGAAGATGTTGGTGTCTTTGAAACTGAAATACCAGTCACTCCAATTTGCAGTTAACTGCTACAGGGATTTAATAACTTTAGAAGGCAAGTTTATTTGTGTATAATTTTCTAGATTTTTCAGTTGAGTCTAGGGAAATGAACCCTGATTTCTTGCAGAAAAGAGGATTGTGTGTATGTCTGTGTGTGTCCCTGACACCTTTTGAATTCATTGGCTGACTTCCACCAGATTTGTCAAAGGAGTAAAGATGTCTAAGATAACTAAGCTTCTAAAAGCAGATGGTCAGGTGGAAGAAAATTATTTTGGGAGGACCTGACAGTAGGGAAAAGACCAGAATGAGAGTGCACATTATGAGAAATGAAAGAATCCATATGGGGGAAAAAACCCTTACAGATGTCTCGGTTGCAATAAAATTTTAGATACTGAAGTCACTCATCCATGAGACACAAATCTAAAGGAAACTGATTTCATTGATTCTGTTGCTTTTGTTTTTGCAGCATACCTAGTTTTATCTGCATTCCAGTATTTGGGTAAGATTAAGAAAACATCCTTCACTGGAAAAAAACCTTAAGCCTATGGGTCATTATGCATTCTTGGAAAAAGAGCAGTATTTTCTGTGAACAGAGAATTGAAGCAGGCTCTGAATAAATGCAATTCAGTAATGGTATGCTGGGTGATATTGGGTAAGTTATCTTCCATTCTTCCATTCTTGGGGCCATTACCTGTTTAAAAAAATGGGGTTAAGTGCTTTGGAAAGTGTTTTGACTAATGCAAAGAAATGTCCATGAGATAGGTGTAATTAAAAGCTCCATGTAATTTAAAAACTAATTTCTTGCTACTGTAGCATTAGACTGTAAGATCTTTGAGTCACACTTCTTTTTAATATATACAAGAATGGCCACTTTAGTTGATGCTAGAACGTGAAGAGTCACAAGAAGACTGAGCTTCTCTTAATGCTCTCTTTTGTATTACTTGATGAACAATAAGGAAAAAAAAAAGATACCATGCATAAGATGCAAGGCATAAGAAATATTTTGGTTTAGCTCTTAAGCATGTAAAGTTTGAATAAGTTGCTGATGAATACGATCATATATGGTGGGTGAATGTGGCTGTACTGTCTCATAGGCAGGAGGGGGTTTGATCTTAGTTACACTTCTGTTAACTGGATCCATATTGGTACAAAGCATATGAGATATTTCTGTCAGATACTCAAATACAGGGAGGCTTGGGACTTTGTTTTATGTCTCTCCAAATCAGTCTAATAATTGCTTTTTCTTTTGTTTGAATAAAAAGTTTGAGGAAAATTCTTTCCAGAGCTAACATTTCTGGAAGCTTTTAAGGAACACATAAAGCTTTGATGATGTCACTAAAGACATTAAAGATGAGTTTGAGTGAGGGTTTCTGGAACAGTTTCAACCATGCAGTGCTCTAATCAGCTGTAGAGAGAGTCACTGGATGGCTCTCTTGATTCTCCATGTGACTTGAGTGTGACAGATTTTTATACCATGGCCAGAACCAAACCCTAATTTGCTCTGGACCTAAAGCTCAGGTGTTAGATGGTAGAGCAGGGTTAGGGCTGAATGTACTCTGAAAGACGTACCTTGGCTTTCTCCCAACTCTGGTGAAGAAGACACCATGGCTTGAGGGGTAAAATGCACAACAAAATTTCTGGGTAAGAAGACTTACTTTAACATAGAGAAATCATTCAAACAACATGTTCTGTAAACAAATTAATCAAATACTGGCCAGATTTTCCAAAAATTCATGTGGTTACATCAGGGTCAACTGGGGCCCAATTAACTTGTGTTAGCTTCCCAGGGTCAACTGATCTTGGCAATTTTCATCAATCCAGTAAAACTGGGTTTGATTTCTGGTGCAGAGGGAACAGCTGTGGTTCCAGGTCTTAGGCTTTCTCTAATTCCAAGGAGCAGTGTGCAAACAAACTAATCATCTGAGATCTCAGCAAAGAGCACGGGGAAGTGTGAGTTATGTGCATTAGTAACTTGTGCAACGCAACTAATTAGGAGCAGATGCTTAAACTTTCCTGATGTTTATATGAGGAGAACAAATTGCCCGCTGGCAGAAAAAGCCATTTGTAAAAATGGCATTCCAGCCTCATAATTTGAAATGTTTTCAATATATTCCTAATTTGCATGTACAAAATAAATTACAACTATATATATTCAATCAGCAATGCGCTGGAGTTATGTAAGGCTTAGGGTCTGGACCGTGTCACCCAGCAGTTCTGTAAGACCATTACAGATTCAGCTGAAGATTAGATGTCTGTGAACCACTGTTTAGAGAACAAAAAAAAAGTATTTCCTCAAAAAATAACATGCATGGAGGATCTTACAAAATCAACGTAAGAAATATTATTCTTCCCTGATTCCTTAGCAAAATAATAAGAAAATGCTGGTAAATAAATGCTTCCCTCTCTTTTTTCTGTTCCACTGGACAAGAGAAAATAAACTAGTTGTTAAAACATTGATGTCATATAAAGCAGTAATGTTCTCAAGGTATGAAAACACATTCCCTCCCCCTTGCAGAATCCAGCCTCTTTTAAAAATAACGAATACTAAAGTGTTTAGGGATCCCTTCATATAAATTGTGTGTGTCCCACACAGTGAAAGACCTGTCCATTCCCACAGATGTCAGCTGGGACATAAAAGCTTATTTTGGCTGTGCTTGCCGAGTCCTCCTGCCGTGGGCTAGAATACTTCCCTCCACCACCTGTGTGCTGCACTGATTGATTCAAAACCAGACCACAGACTGTAGGCTGGAGAAGCAATTATTTGTTTCTCGAAGTCAGTCTACTGTAGCTCAAAATTGACTTTCCAGAAAGCTTAGGAGAGGAGCATTATGATAGCATTGGGGTAGTTATTGGGATAGTTATCCTTCTGGGGAAGTTTTGACCCCACCAGCTGGGCAGTGTGGGGGTGCTCGACAGCCTGCTTTTACCTGCCAAAGTCTAAAAACACCAGTTTCCTTTAGCTTACTGGTATTACTGCAACACTGCCGAACTTGCAAGAGAGTCATTGAGTTTGATTTCTTGTACATCACAGGCCACTTAATTTTGCAAAGTTACTCCTGGACTGTGTTCAGTCATGTGTGCTAGCAAAAAGTGTCTCTTCCAGGGTGGGCTTCAGCTGTGATCTGAGTACTTCAAGAGATAGATACATCCTCCAATTTTTTTAGGTAATTTTCTTCAACATTTAATGACAGATCATGGATGAAAAAAAAAAAGTATGGCTACATTTCTAACTGGAATTTTTATGGCTTTGATTTGGCAGCTGTTGGTTTGTGTTACTGTTTTCCATTCTAGATTAAAAGAATCTGTTAGTGACTGATATAACCTCCATGTAAGGATACTCAGTCACCAAAATCAAATTACCGCTAAATCTTCTTTTTGAGAAGGCGAGTATGTGGAGTTCTTTGGATGCCTTGCTACAGGAGAATACTTGGTGGTGAAATGTTGGGGGCTGGAGCCTGTGGAATTCCCCTTCTGGTGACATCTCAAGACTTATGCTGGACAATGTTTTCTCCAGCCCTTAAGTCATTTCAGTGGTTCCTTTCTGTTTCCTTCCCAAACATCCAGCATCATTTTCTGAAAGACACCCAAACTGACAGCAGTGACCCAGCAAGCAGCTATTACAGACATAGGGAAAATCATCTCTCTCTTGATCCATGGCATTTGCTATTTTTTTTTGCTGGAGGAGCATGCTTGGAGCTTAGGCTGAGCTTGTATGCTCTGGCTGTATAGTCCTTCAGTAAAGTCCCTGCTTTCTTATTGCCTTTCCTATTGCTCTGCTTGCCTGCCTTCCTCCAGTCTATGGAACATGTCTAAGATTTCCAAGGTCTCAGGAGATGCCTGGCACTCATTTCTCAAGCAGAGATTTATTATTCAAGCAGGGAGCTGCTCTCCTGTGGCTCCTGCTGCTTTTATGGCTGGTTTTGCTGTGGGGTAGATCAGTGCTTTTCCATTGATGCTGACTGAGGAATACCTCAATGCACACCATCTCTGCATTTAACTAGTATCTTTAGTTAATATTTTTCATATTATTTTATTCTCCTTCATTTCCAAATCTAATGTTGAATTCCTTGGGATGTATTGCCACTGGGTTACCAGGAATGTAGATGAGGCCCTTAATTACTCCTTTCATTCTTCACTCTTCTACAGCTCCTGAAAAAGCTGAAGTGAAGGTTTTTGAAGCCTCTGGAGGGATCCATTTGCTCATTTCTCAACTAATTAAATTTTTCTTAGGCAGTTTTGACATTTTATCCTGCAACACCTTTTTTTTTTTTTTTTTTTTTTTTTCCTCAGGAGCAAAGCAAGGAGGCAGATCCTCAGGAGATAAGAAGTGTCACGTATCTATTGAGTTTAAATCACAGGGTCTTATCCCAGGGCTGAATTTAAAACAATCTTTCTGCGCTCCCATTCTTCAAAGTTTCCTTTACCCAGGAGGAACTTCACCGAAATCAAAGGAGTTGCACTGGGGTGTTCAGAAACACAGTGATTTTTAACAGGGAGGATTGTCAAATCTTAGAAAATGTTGCTAGGTGAGGTAGTAACTTGTGAACTCTCTGTCCTCCAAAGTGTTTGCATCAAAACCAGATACCTTGCATTAGATGTACCCTGTATCACTCACATATTGGTGAGTCTAATGGGGAAATCACTGTGGAAAAACCCATGGCCAGCTTTGAACAGTTCAGAATAGACAATTATAAAATTCCATGCCTTAAAATCTAACTACCATTAGCTTGAATAGAGCCAGTCACAGGCAGAACTTTGAAAGATATCTAGGACAGGTCAAGTAATTTTCCCACTGCCTTAATAGAAACTCTAAAAAAAGGTATTAGTTGTGTACCAGCACCTCTAAATAGGTTCCAGTGTTACCTAAAGCCATATCCTACCCAACCTGGGCAGGCTCTCCACTTTGCAGGCATTAAGTTGGATTCTCTCAGCTGTCTAGCCTCATTTTCTGATTATTTTTTTTTTCCATTTCAGGACACAGTGGTTTGAGTTTTGTCGTATGTTCCTGTTATTGTTTTAGGCAAAGGAAAGAGTTGGCTGTCTAAAGGTTTTCTGACCTCTGTAAATACAGACATGGCTGAAAAGTGCTCACTGCTGAAAAGGTCAAGAGGACTAAGACAAGTCAGGGTTAAGTTCATAAGTTGGTTGAGTTTAAAGATCCCATATGTGGGGTTTATGGAACCATGTTTTTCAGTTTTAAAAGATTTTTATTAAGTTTTCACAAAATACAAATGAAAAGTCATAAACAAAACCCAGGATCCTGCTCAGAGTTACCCTGAAATAAATCTGGAGTAGCTGCCTTGGAGTCAGGCAATGACTCCAACTTTATGTTGTTGGGGCTAAAAGGAGAGCCTGACCCCATGAGTATTTTCAAACATACAGTTATAAAGTATGCAATGTTCTCTTAATAATTTAGGCTAAGAAATTTACAGGCTGCCATTCACTGAGGACTGAGTTTAACCAGTGATGTTTTGATTTAAATGCTCTTTTGGATTCAAGTGTTGTAAGAATGGAATGTGCCCAGTGACCCACACAGACTTTCCTGTGCCTATTGTCAGCATCACAGCTAGTGCTCCCCAGGCACCAGGAGATTGTCCTCAGGACACCTCAGTCAAACAGGAAAGCATTACCTTCTCTAGAGAAACTGAGGTAAACAGTGACAAGAGACTTCCCTTCCCAAAGGCCCATAGAGGACTCAGTGAAGTGTTGAGTTGGAGAAGAATCATCAGGGCCGTTACTGTCAAGATGTCAGGTCAGGATTTTTCACTTGGTGAAATCAAAGGAAGACTGAAAGACCTGTGTCCTTCTTGCCTTTTCACCTCTGCCGCTGTGTCTGTTCCATTTTAGAAAGAGGCTCCCATCAGCTGTGGAATGAAAAGGCATGGGCTACCTTGGCTCTAAACACTTCCACTGCTTTTACAGACCATCACATCCTGGGGCTGACCTTTTTTGTCCTGGCTGATCTGGATTTGGTTAGTGTTATTAGGGTTTGTTTCCCTTACTTCAAAATTGCATAAAGACTATCTTCTCTTGAATCCTTACAGTTTTTTCCTTGACACCAGAGGGATCTACAATATGTTGTGGAGGGTGAGTCTCCCCACAGAGTTAAATTACACATAGAAACTGAACTCCTGGCCCTGCTGCAACGAAAGGAAGACTTGGCAGCCAGGCAGGGATTTCACCCAGACACCAGCCCTTTCTTCTGAGCGCTCTGCTCTGCAGGATGTACTCTTTCCATTAGACTCTCGCTCCAGGACTCCACAAGGGCACTGTGAGAAAACCACTGTTGTCTCTTATATCAGATTTAGGGTCTGCAGTGCTCAAGCCATGAAAGCTCCACAGAGGCTGGGCAGTCAAATCCACGGAAATCAAATGAGAATTTGAGTAAAGCCCCTGGTTAATAAGTCATTCCCAAGTCCAATAAACATAACTGGAAATAAATTGCATCCATACATTTCACAGTTTGATTTACATTAAAATGAAAACACAAGAAAGACCTGTCATTGACAAGTTCAAACAATGCAAAAATTCTGCACAGTTTGTGTTTATTCAACTGTAATTTATAGCTCAAATATTCCATTGAGATATAAATAAATCAATAGTACACTACTTGTGATTTATCTTGGAGTTGTTTAAAAAAACCAGATGATTGTTTTCCTATGCTGGTAGTGTGGGCCTATCATAAAAACCATCACACGTACAACATTTTGCTGTTCAAGGCCCAAGCAAAATGCCTTCTGACAAATGGCCTCTTTTCACAGTTCAGACAGCTTTGCTTCTGTTCAAACCTCAACCTAGCCAAGTTCTTCATGTGCTCAGTATCCAAAATGAAACTGTCACTCCGCTCTAGATTTACTCTCCGGATGGATTTTTGACAAATGGGGCTCAATCAGTGAGCCCTTTAGTACCAGCATTGTGCCAAGGAGGTCGTTTTGGAAGTGGTGGAGGAGCATGCTTGTGCACCACCTGACCACTGACAGGAGCAGTGAGTCAGAGCTGGTAGCATTATTATTCAATAAATATTATTGGACACAGAAGAGAAAGGAATTCTCCCCTGGTCCCTATGGCTCCTATGACTCTTGGCAGCATTTCTGAGGTGAGTCATTAGCAGCTGCTCAGGAGGAAAGGGAATGCTGAGCAACAGAGTGCCATGGCTTCTAGCTGAGGTCCTCCCCCCTCTCAGGAGTTCAAGGCTTTTTTTCCCAAGTATCTGAGGCTATAGAAGAAATCTTTGTGCTCCAGATTGTGTGTTGGCTTTGAGCTTGGCTTAGGCGGAGACTCATTTGATATTTGTCAGAATGGAGATTATTAGAGTCATAGAAGAATTTAGGCTGGAAGGGACCTCTAGAGACTATCTAGTCCACCCCCTGCTAAAGCAGGTGAGTCCTGAAGATCTCCAGGGACAGAGATTCCAGGACCTCTCTGGGCTGCCCTCCAGTGCTTGTCCCCTGAGTTGCTCCTACAACAGGGACCAGAAAGAGATGGATTTACACACCTACTTCAACCAGGAAAACTCCAAAAGGGGCAAAGAAAGAATAAAAGCTGAGTTTCTTCACCCTAATGTGGCAAGCTCTGGCCTTCCAAGAGGGGCATCCCCTCTCCTGCCACTCAGTCTGGGGTAGATACTGTCCCATTTTTTTAGGGGGTAGGCAAGAATTCACTAGGAAATCACTTCAGGTCCACTATCAGTAGCAATAGCCAGCTTTATCAAGTCCAGACTGACTTGGAGCCCAGCATTCCCTTAGGCCATTCCAGCTAAGGCGAAATCTTTGCTGCATGTAGCATTTACCACCAGGGTCAAGATACTGGCCCTGATGTCCCTGCTGGGTTTCCCATATCCCTAGCTGTCAGCTGTTTCTCCCAGAGCACTCTGACAGAGGTTCCCAGTGGTCAGGTTACCAAGGGTGCTGTTAACATAGCATCCCACTCCATTTTATGCATCAAAGTGCTGCCTGCTATATAGCTGGGTTAGCACCTTTCAAAAAGCACCACACATCTGCACATCTTACACTCCTCTGGGGCCTCCATCTCTTTGGTCTCTGTGTGGTTTCCAAATGCCAGGCAGCTTTTTCTCAGGTGGTCCTTCATATCTGCCCACGGCGCTCCCCTGCTTGTGTTGTGGCCACTGCATCCCCCGCCACCTCTCCCTCTCTAAGAGCCTGCCAGCATCGGAATGGGGCAGGATTTCCTGCTGCCTTTCAACCCATTCAGAGCTTTGAGGGTGTGAGGGAGCTAGTTTCTTCTATGTACTTGTCTTCATGCCAGCAGAAGCCCTGGGGATGGGGCCAGCTCTCAGCATGCCTCCAGCATTCACACCTCTGCACTGGGTCTGCACACCCCCATGGCGGCTGCAGGCACGGTCTGTACTTACAAGAAAACAAAGTGACCCCCTGTCCTGGACACATGATTTACCCCCTCATCAAGGCACTGCTTTATATTCGAACACTCACAGACAGTTTGTTTGCTGCCTTTCTCCCCCTCCTTACAGTTTAATGCCCCTGCAAGGAGCATCGATAGAGTTTGTAGCTGGATCTTTGGATTAAAAGCCTGTTTCTCTAATGCACTGGAAAATGTATTCTTCTACCTCTGTCTCACAACCAGGATGGGCACTTAGCCTTTTATTTGAGTCTGCCACTGAAGTGGACAAAAGGATTCAAAAGTCTGCTAAAAAATCCTCCCTGGCCCTGGCAGCTCAGCGTGGTATTTCAGAGTTGGGCTAGGCTTTTTCTGCTTCACACACTGCCATCAGTGACAGCAATTTTGAAATCCATTTTTGGGAGGAACTCTGCATATGGCACATGAGTCCAGGTGAAATAGCCCTTGCCTGTCATTACTGTCTCCTGCTTCTGGGGAGCAATTGGTCTAGATTTACAACTACTCTATTAGAAGTTGCAACTTTCTCCCAGGTTATTTATGAACAGACAAAGCTAAGTTTGTTCCCTGTGACTTAGCTCTGTTTCCTAAGTACTTCCTTGTTGATACCACCATACTGATGCTAAACGGAAGCTGGCTTGCGATTTGGGCACCCATTGGATTTTTGTTGAAATCATTCTTAGGTGTCCTTCAGCAGAAAGAATCAGCGGAAAAGGGATGGAGCAGCCCAGGCTCACCAGCAGGCTGGGCACATCCGCAGCCCCCGGCGCTTTCTGCCTCTGTCCTGCAGGCAGCCCCTCCAGATCGCCAGTTGTTCTCATTTCTCTTCCCCTGATCTCTTCAGATATTGTTGACATATTTCAGATTCCCCTTCAGTGTGGGAAAAGGGAACTTGGGCCTTTGCTCAAGTCAGCTTAATCCAGGCCCTGCAGGCAAGGAAGGTACCTCCAGACAAGGTCACCGGGTGGGATTGGTTAACTCAAACTTTCTTTTTTTTCCCCCTGCCCCAAACTGTAACACAATCACCTATACTGCAATCATGGGGATTTTAATTAACCAGTATTTTGTAAAGGTCTTTGAAAGTTACAAAGTTTTTTAATAAACTACGAACCTGGATTCTTTTCATCAGAACTTGCTGCAAAGTTGAATATTGAATTTTTGCTTTTACTGGGCTTGTTTGCCTAATACCAGATTCATGACAGACAGCAAGAGTTTGCCATTGGCAAGGACTGTGCATTGTGCCTTGGTCTCAGTGGACTAATTAATTAGGTATCTAGATTTAAGTGTAAGCGTAGTCCTACTGAAGTTAGTGGGACTTAAAGGTGTATGCTCTGTAGTTCAGGCAAATCCACCATTTCTTGCCAAACTGAAATCCAGAACCAATCTTATCAACTGAATAGCTCATTCATTTAACAGATTTATTTTCTCTCTTCTTTCTATGTCTTTGTTTCCTTTGAAGAACTTATTTTCTTTATTTGCTCTTACTCTTCTTGCTGTGGGGTATCCATTCATTTCCAGTGCTACCTCACTGTATGGACTTTATACCTCCCCTCCCCGATTCACTTTTCTTCCACCCCCAACCTTTTGCAATTGCAGCCCTGCTCCCTGTAGTACATCTTTTGTTCAAGAATTAGCAGCATCTACATTTTGTGCTATTAAGTGCGGTCAACTCAAGTCAGGCTTGCTTGGGAGCTGGAAATTTGATGAAATGCTGTTGTTGGAACAAAATGTTTAGGATAGTTTTCTGGAGTTCCCCTTTATCTAGACTCTGTCCAACTGCTTAATTCCAGCTGTGGACAAATATTTAACGATATAATTAATTCTGCCTATTGCAGATAATTCCTGCTCTGACAAATTTCATCTGATTACCCTATAGAGTTTTACCTACATAAGCTTCATAGCAGCACTCTGTGATGGATGAGAGGTTATTTGCTGTGGTGCAGGAATGCAGCCACTTCTGGTGAGGAGCACGGCAGCTGCATAAATTTATTTGGCACTTAGTCATTGGAAATACAGGATATGGATCTAACCAAACCATAATAGAGACTTTCAGGAGGCAGAGTACAAACATTTAACATCTTGAGTTACAATTTGGGTAGAACATCATGTTCCTGCAGCACTCTTAAGATAATGCCATGAGAGCCTCAGTGCAAATAAGACATCTGCTTTATACCTCTGTCAGACAGGTGACTCTTCTGTAATACAACACCCTTGTGAAATATGGTGGAGCTTATGATCAGTGCTAAGGAAAAAAGTTCTTGTTTTGTAGCTACATTTATGTTATTTGTCCGTTAAAAATACAGATCCAGCTCTGTTAATGGAAGCTGACATGATCACAGCCGAAAGTAATATGCCTGCAGGCAGGCCAAAAAAATATTTATTGCCCACCATTAAGATGATTTGGGAAACTAATATGTGTTCTGTGTATACATATTGTACTTAATTTTTCTCCACAACAGATGCTTATCATGGATTTTCTCTATGTCTGTTGCAACAAAAAAAAGGCAAGGAAAAAATCCCAAACTGACATTATTTATTATATTGCCATTGAAAAAAGATCATGAAAGTAAGTTGTAAAAGCTATTGGGCAACATTAAACTTGTGCTGCTGAGTTCACAGGCTATCTCAGGGGACTCTGTGAACTCCTGCACGCTCTGAGAGCTGGAATCTCTTGCACAGTTCTTGGGCACCGTCTTTGTTTTTGCAGTTTACAAATTAGTGGGCTTGAGGGTAAGATAAATTATGAATGGGGGGAGATTTCAGACTAGCAAAGACTGTGGGTCTTTGTGGTGAACTTCAGGGTCATTGTTTCTTCTGTCATGGCTAAGATTTTTTGGAAAACAGAAGCCTGAGACGGGGAGCTGGGGGTAAAATTGCCACCAGAATGGATGTGTAAATAGAGCTATGTGAACTTCTCATACAGTTGGGTTTTTTCACTAGCAACTGTAGAATTGGAGTGACTGAAATGTATGAATTGGTGTCAGATTTACAAAATTGTTTTGCCCAAGTCCCTCCCTTCATAAAAAAATTAAAACAACTCCTTTTGGCATTTTCTGAGCAAAACATTTTATTTCCTTAATTATAAATGTACTGTGTAGATGTTTAATTTAGTTTGCTTTAAAACAAATACTTTAAAAAATATATCAAGTATGAAACAAAAGGTGGTTTGGGGTCAGTCCCAACATGTTTTCTTTATTCTTAATTTTCACCTCATCCAAAAAATAAATTAAAATGAAAATATTTTTTCATCAGGAGAATCCACATAATCTGAAAAAAATGTACTTAATTATTTACTGGAACAGCAAGTGAACTAGAAGTCTGTTATTCACTGACTTTGTGTACAAAGTGGTCTCAGAATTAGTTCAAATGACACAGCAAAGAGGTACAAGTCCAATCATACATTGTGTCTTTCTTGTTTTACCGACTAGAACAACTCTGCCCTCGAGGCAAAAGGCAGAGGGGAATTTGGGGCCAGTTTTCAAAGCATTTATCATTGATGGTTACACTGGGACAGCTAAGTGGGAGCTGAAGTTCTGGCTAACAGAGTCATACAGTGGGAAAAATGTTTATTGCATTAACAAAGGTATAAAGCAGAGTGGGCCAAAGCGTGTGAAATCACTGAATTCTCAGGGGGTTAAAGCTTTTAATTTTGTTTCAATAAAGGCAACAGAAGTAAGGAAAGAAGATGATTCTTCTGGGGTCACAGCCTCTGGTGTTGCTAGAAATTATGCAGGAGAAACAGTCCCACGCAGTTCCCCAGGGCTGCAAAGGGACACTGACAGAAAGCTCACTTAATCTCGCTTTTTAAAACTCTGCAAAAAGAAATTTACATTCAGATACAATGGAGGAAGCAGACCTGCACATTGAAGTGCTCTGAGGAGGTATGCTGTAACCAGAAATGATCTGTTGTGGATTTAAAAACTTTCTTCCCGAATCCAACCAAACAGCAGCTGACTGGGCAAAAATCAAGCCTGGCCTTACCAAAGGAACAAATTCCATCAGGGACCATTGGTTTGTGTTGGTGGGGTACCCGGTAAGTGCGATATTGTCCTCACTCCTTGGCTTGATTCTCTACAGAATTAATTAGGTTTCTATGTATGGCTGTGGTTTTTTATCATAAACATTCTGTCAGGAACAAAATAAATAGCCTATGATTTACAGATACCACTGGTGGCCCACACAGTAAGTAGGGCAAAGACCATTTTACCATTGCTGTGCACTATTGGTAACATGAGTGTCTTGGAAATCTTGGTTGGGTCTCCAGATGGAGAGAGTTTTCCTTTGTACCTAAAATGATAATCTGAGCCTCCTAGAGAAATATGAGAAATATAGCATATCCTTTGCAAATTCAGCACTGCTCCTACAGGCAAAGGATGTTCTTTCTGAGAATTGACAAGTAAATCTGCTGAATAGTTTATAAGATGAAAGTAATTAAAATCTGGGTCCATTAAGTGTGTGGTACCTACAAATTTTGTTTTTCCCAAATGTAACTAATAATGGAAAGATACTTAACTCTCAGAGCTTCAGATTAATGGAAACTTGTTCAAAAGCCATGTTTGGAAACATCTAATTGTAATTATACCCAACAGCAGCTATATCTATTTGCTGTGAGTGAAAGAGATATGGGAAGGGTGATGTCAGTAACTCAAGTGAGTGTAGTCATCATGCCTCCAGGGAGAAATTCAGAGCTCAGCAGCTCTCTGTCCAGGCTCCTTTACTTTCACTGAGGCCACCAGCTATAAATGCCTCCCTGCCAGCAGGCACTGGTGCCAGGTGCTCTCACTGGTGATGACTGTGTGCTGTTGTCCCCATCATGTAAATGTGCTGGGAAACTGAGGCAGCTGCACCCCTTCAAGCACAGTGTTTCATGGCGCAGTGGGTTTGGCTGTGAAAGCATTTGCCCGCAGAAAGTGTGATGATCACCTCAGCACTTTGCTACACAGCCTCAGCAGGCTTCCCTTGAGCTGCTGGTATGCAGCAATGCTGTTGCTTTAATCTGGCTATGGAGGTGTTCAGCACCAAAACAAATTCTCTCTAACTGGCTCTCTGAAAAAACCAATAGGTCCCTGGAAGTACCCCAGAAAGCATCTTTCCAGGCCCTCACAAAGGCTGGGTGTTGTAATGCAATGTATGGCATTCAGTTCCTGGATATTATCAGGAAAATAGAAGTACCCAAAAGATTTCTTAGGGCAGTGTGATCCTGTAAATGACACTACTTGAACCATCACTGATATTGGGACCATAACCTACAGTGCTGAAAGCATGAGTCTGCCTTGTTTGAGAGGAGAGAAAGTTTAATGCTTAAACTTCTTCAGCTTCTGGATTTAACCACTAGAGGGAATGATAGCAAAATTTATGTTTTGTTTAAAGTCAGACTGTTGTGTATCATCAGGCATGACGCCAGTAGCCCTCCATTGCTGCGAGGTGCCCTATCCATGGGAGCAGTAATCCTGACCCACACCAGGCTGGACCCAGCCAGGCAGAGCTTGTATTTACTCCTCTCCATGCACCCACAGTGTCATCTTTCCTTTGTGTGTGAGAAGTCACTAGCAAGTAAAATCCTATCCACAGTGCTGGAGCACTTTTGTTAGTGGAAGCCAGGAGTCTTCCAAGAAGGTTTTCTGTCCTTGCCATCTCTGTCTGTCTGGATTTATCTTGCTGTTTTTGCAAAGTCTCAATCATCTAGTCAAAGCAGCGAAACACTGCCATGGTGCAGAACAACAGGATGGATGAGAGATGTGAAGCAAAGAGACGAGGAGAGATGGTGGGGGATTAGCTGGTTGGAAGCACATCTGTTTCACCAGTAACAAGCCCTGATTTCAGTTATCCAGGGTCTCACAGTATTTACCAGAAGGAATATTCGGTGGAGAGATGTGTTGTATTTCCAGCAGAGTGAATGTACATCCATAGTAACACAAAGCAGCCCTAAATGTCATAAACATATGAATAACCAAGTCTCAACACTGAGAGCATATCTAGATCCATGCTAATGCAATAATGAAAGCCAGCTTTTTACTGTATGCCTTCTATGATAAAGCGATCCATATGGTTTTGTGTCCCATAATTCCTTCCAAAGCAAACATCTTAAACACTGCAGTATAGGTGCTATTTGAAACTCAAACTGGCCTAATAAGACAATTAAAAGAATGCATAAGCCACATGCTAGGAAGTAACAATATTGTAACAACATAAAGCATGTACAAATATATAATTACTTATGTTACTCAAACATGCTGCCACAAATGTCTTTTCAATTTCCTGGGTCACAAAAGAAGCATTTTCTACATAACATTGTGACCAAAGATATTGATAAACATAATAAAAATTAATTGCTCACCCTTCTCCCAACCTAAATCATTAGCCATAATTATGTTACCATTTTCTGCCTGTTTCCATTGACTCTGTAAGCCATGGAACTCCTGGAAGACACTCAAAAAGTGGTTGTTTCTTTGGCAAAAGTATAACATAATTTTTTATATTTTAAAATGTAATGTTTCACTGGTGTTTTGTTTTTCTGGCAGGTAATGTCTCTGGAATGACATCTGCAGTGAGGGAAAGGCTTTTAAGCTTTTGTTGGAAATTTGCAACATCAGCTCATATATACAAATCTTTCAGCCTTTTAATTGTTCCTACTCTTTTGGGGGAAGGGGCTTGAAAGGAAATGTGATTGCTGCTTGATGATAAAAATTATCCTCACATTGCAGGGCTCCTCCTAATTGCCTGCAGGACCTGGCTGAATTCTTTCTCTCCTTGTGCTCCTATGTCCAAATTGTCTGTCTTACTGAGGAAAAAGGAGCCAGGGCCAGTGTGGTGTGAGGCTGATGGTGCTGCCTGCCATCATATGCTCCTTCTGGTGTGCCTGGCACTGTGCAGAGCCCTGGCTCCTGTGGGCTTAGCTGGTACCACAGCTATCATTAGCACCCTCCAAACCTTTCCTGTCCCTTGTGATTGCAGGCAGGAACTTGAATACTTGAATACAAACCCCGCAGATGTCTTCATGGTTCAAGAAACAGAGGCAGCTCAGATAGATAGATATGTCATTTTCTGACCTCATGTTTTTAAGGCCAGTTTTATCCCCATTATCCCAGGTAGGGCTTGGGGCAAAAACATTGAAAGAGGAGTTTTGCCTGAGAGGCAGTGAGTTGGTGTTTTATTTTCTGCTTTGATACTTTAGATTCACAATTCCTGTATTTCCTCAAATGAATGCCAGTTACTTCACTCCATGACAGCAGTTTTACATGTCCATTCAGTGGGAGAAAAATGCTGCCTCAGGAGGACACAAAGGAGTATGTAACCTCACCAGGATTTGCTGTACGGGTTCAGGGTTGTGGGGCTGCTAATTTTAAAAGGAACAGTTAATAAATGAAGCCAACTCCTGTTGCCAGAAGCACCTTGCAAAATAATTGTGTGTGTGTTTCTGTTATTAGAGAGTGTTTGGACCAGGGAGCACCTACAGATATCACTGAGGGTGGGCCCTACTTGCTGGGGGATGCCTGGGGATTGCGAATGGCAGCCCCATGGGGCTGCAGGTCTGAAAAGCAGGACAGAAGGGTGGGAGAAATGGGGAGCATGGTAGGGTGGGAAAGAGAAATGAAATAGGAAGTTTCAGAGTGGCTGGACTGATTTCCAGAATCATGCTGAATTTGATAAGCAGTTTGGAACAAAACCAACAGGGTGGGATTTTAAAGCACCAGACCCTTTCCCCTGGACAGATGCAAATGAAGGGTTTTGGCTCTTCACTTTGGAAGGAGATTTTTCATTTAGAAACAGGCATGATAAAAAGCCATATTTACAGGAGTTAAAGAACACGAAAGCAAAAGAAAACCCTGGGTTTTGGATTCAGTAAAAATTATTTCCCCCCTCTATTCATCACACTTTTTTCTTTTTTGTTTCAGTCCAAGCCTGCCACCCTCCCGCCTTTTCTTCCTGCCCGTGATTTCCCAGTTGTCCATCAGCCAACCACTCACTCAGCTCTCTGAGGCCTCCCAGCTGCGTTTTGCTGTGGACACCTCCATCCAGGAGGAGCAGCAGTCGCAACCCGGCATGCCCAGTGTGCTCCACGCCTAACGTCAGCTCCCTAGAATCTCAACATTTTGTGTGAGATAGTTGTTCTTGGCTCCTTTGACAGCCACTGAGGACAGAGAAGCTTCTTCAGGGAGCATTTCCTCTTCCCTGTCGCTGACTGCAGTGGGGGGACATGCCCACATGTCCCTGTGGAAGATGGAGGGAAGCTCTGTGCCCTGCTGCAGGCAGAGGTCTTGGGGAGGCTATGACATTGACTCCCTACCTGGGTGCAACCCTGCTGAGATGGCAGCAGGCAGGAGGTACCTGGAGAGGAGAAAAATGGGGGGAAAGTGAAGTGTTGGGCTGATGGAGTTTTTCTTTACTCCTGGTGTTACTGGGCTTTTGGAGAAGTGGCTGAAGCTGGGTTTGCTGGCACAGCTGTAGGCTTTGGGGTGTCACTGAGGAAGGCAGGTCAGGCAGGTGAGTCCAGGGCTGCCCTGGGGGGTAGCTGGGATGTAGGCTGGGAAGGCCACAGGAACTGGAAGAGGCTGGGGGCTGTGAAGGGAATAATAAGTATGAAGCATTAGGTGTTTACTTCTAGTGTTCATTGCTCAATTTGCAATCCTTGCTTAGTGCGAAAGCAGCAGTGGAATTCAATATACTTCGACTCCCTGGGCACATTGTAGTCACAAAAAGTTAAAGCTTTTTCACCAGGCAGACCACAGTGGGCAGATAAGGGCTCCTCTTCCCAATAAAGATCTCAGAGGCATCGCAGAAGAGCTTTGAGCACACACTGAGGGAACTTCTGCCATCATATGCAACCTCAGCACCAGCCATTCATCTTCTAACTTCTGCACCGCTGGGGTGAAGGAGTTGTGCTAAGACCAGGCTGGCGTGTGAAGCCTTAACTCCTTCCCTGATCCCACAGCTGAATAATTCAGGTTGTTCAGTTTCATTGTGGAGGCCCAGAGCTAGGAACAGCTGCAGCCTGGCTGTTCCTCTTCTCCAGCCTGGTAGTCCTGGGCTGTGTTTGCAGGGGCTGAGGGGAAAAGATTCCCTGAGTGCCTACCCCTTGCTTTACTGCTAGTCTTTTCCTTCACTTGTAGGTGATTCTGAAGTGGAGATTTACTTTCTTCCAGTGCAAGAGGAAACCAATATATAGATACATGAGCTCTGTAGCCTTGTAATAATAATAAACTAATAAAGCCCCCTCTCCTAAGTTTGCTATTCCACATAGTCATGACCAAGCAGTGCCTTGTGCAGGAAGCTGAGCAACACACAGTCTCCAGAAGTGTTTCCATGAAGATTTTAATCTGCGTAATCTAAGGAGCTTTCTTACAATAAACCATTGAAATCAACTCATCTGGACCCATTCTTGTGTTTAGAGTGATTCTTCCTTCACATGTGCCTGGGGTGTTATGCTGGGCTCGCCAGACACCCTGTTTGTTGTTTCGTGTCACGAGTCCATCCTCAGCAGGACTGGGGCTCCTGAGTCTTTCCGCCTGGCACTTCCGCCCACTCCAGGGACCGCTCATGTTTTTCAATGCTACCGAGATACATATTTCAGCTAAACTCCAATCTGGACTGGGTTCCTGTTTGGACTGGAGGCCTGACAGACAGCCCTCACTTGCATTGTCGGGGTGGGATTTCACTGCTCTCAGCTCAGACACAGTTCAAGATATTCGACTGTTTGTACTTTGCCCCTCCGACATGGAGCTGGAGTTATGGCTCTTGCTGGAGTCAGGCACGCCATGACAAAAGACCAAGTATGCAAAATGTTAGTTATATCGAGCAGGTGTCCTAGCATGGTCTGATGGTCAGGAATCCCTTCAGCTGTATCTCCAGGTGGATGACTTCTGGTCTGAATCAGACAAATGATCTTCTGGCTTGGGCATTTTGGAGTACCATTGTTTTAGGCAAGAACCTATGAATCTTTATCTAGAGAATTATTTTGCCATCTCCCACACTCAGTGGTTGGCAGAGGTTCCCTGCTAACGTGAAGGGAGATCATGCAGTGCTAGCATGGCATCTGCCTTGGATTTATGATCAGACGTGCTCAGAAACTCTCCTAAGTTACAGCAGAGTTGTGAAGCTTAATGGTCTTGGGTCAGCTCTCTCCTCTTGCCAGGGGAGCTTGGCATCAGTCTTGCTTTGTGCAAGGAAAGTGCCTGGGACAGGGCTTCGCAAAGAGATTGATATATCAGTGTGGGAAAAAGATGCAGCCTGGGATGGTCTGGGGATGCCTGTGTTGCTCCGTCATGCAGAAAATCAGGGGGTCCTGACTGACAGTGAACCCCATGCCTGCACACCCTTGTGAGCAGGGACAAAAATCTGGGCTCAGCCATCAGGAAGGCGGGGGGGGGGGGGTGGGGGGGGTAGAAAAAAAAGGCAGAGACCCACCTCGCCTGGAATCCTGCCCCTTGG
>JANZLQ010000100.1:22616064-22709331 GCA_026212715.1 Elanus axillaris
GCAGAGACCCTCCTCGCCTGGAATCCTGCCCCTTGGCAGCACAGAGAAGCAGGCACTGGGTTTAGCTGTGATTTAGCAGCAGGATATGTTCAGGGCAGATCTCTGCTGCCACAGAGACACAGAAAGTTCTGCAGTTCTTCGCTGCTACAGCTCTGGGTGTATGTCATCACTTCCAAAATTGCAAGCCAGAAAGTAAAAAAAGAAAGACTAAAGTTTTGAATGAAGTAAAACATTCCATTCAGATTCAGTCAATTTCAAAGGACTTTTTATTTTTTAAAAAGTGAAGAACATTTCATAACCATCATTTCTCATTCAAAGACAGTGTTTGACTTTTGCAAGAACAGAATTAATTTCCCCTGACAGCAGCAGTTTGGCAGTTTGGAGATAAGTTTGTGAAACATGTTGGTGTTGTTTAATCTTTTTTTTTTTTTTTTTGCTTTAAAAGGCAAAGTTTTAAACTTCTAAATCTTTTAAAGTTAAAAATGTAAAAAATTGGGTGAAAACGTCCTCCTCTTTTATTTTTATGTCAAATGAACAGATTGTGTTTGCAGAGTGTATGCCAGATCAGAGTCTTGACAGTATTTCAACTACTTTGGTCAAGTGTGAAGTCCTAACTGTGAGAGCAATAAATTCACAAATCAAAACTATCCTTCCTGAGACTGAAAGAACTTTATTGTTGGAAAACACAGTCACATACTGGTTTTCTTTCATGCCACTGTGATAAAGTCCTCAAGACAATGAGGTATTTATTCCAGGTTTCCTTGATTTAAGAAAACTTTCAATGCACAGACCTTGTACAGAGTGAAACACTGTTTATATTAGGCAGAGGCAATAATGGACTTAGATAAGGTATGCTCCCCAAATAGGAATGATCTCTAGTGCTCAGAGCACCTGAGAGAGAACAGGGCTTGAATCACCGAACCCTAATATAAAAAGCAATAGCCTGGTTGTGGAAACATCAGGCCAGTCACCAAGAGGCATGTTGCAGGCTTGAGGTAATGCTCTGTGTCCCCATTGTCCCGACACGCTGGTGCTGCATCTCACTGGCTCAGTGCTTTTGTTTTGTACAGGAAGATGACTGCATGGCTGTCCTTGCTCCATGGCTCCTGGAGTTTAAAAAAAGCCTTCCCTTCATGAATCACAATATACACTCAGCAGCCAATTATATTTGGCTTCCAAACTGTTTACTCCATAGCTGATATATTCTTCCCCCTAGCTCTACCTCCACCCTCCTTTTTGTTCTTTTTAAGGAATAGCCAGGGGAAACCAAGACAGCATTTCCAAAATTTGGCTGTATAAAATAAAGGGATTTTTTTCCAGCAGGTCCTGTTTTGTGCTGGGTTGCCTCTTAGCATCAAAATCCAGTGCTGCTGTCAGTGCAAATCTCTGTGTGCAGTTGTACCATTGCTAGTTGCCATAGGCTAGTTGCCTCCATTGAGAGGAAGAGAGTGCAGGACAAATGAGGGTGCAATAACTTTCAGCAGTTAAAACAAGCAGTTTGTGTCTGGAGCAGCACAGACTGATGTCTTAAAGAGACATAAAATAGAGGAGTAAAAAGACAAAACATTGGTGGGTGAAAGAGCATTCTGCAGTGACTTTGTGCAACACATCATACTTCTTCAATTATAGAAATATGGTGGCATGAAATTCCTAAGGGCATTTAAAATATGGAAAGCCATTTGGAACCAAAAGTCCCAAATGTCTTGCTTAGAAAGGAATTAATTGGAGTGCTTATTTTTTTATAAATGCCTTTTGTAGTACTCTTTCCTAAATGACCATGGCAACAGAATTAACATGAGTTTGCAAAGCAGTTTGTGGACTCCAAACCTACATTTTTCTCTAAAAGAGGATTAAACCTATTTTATGGAATTCTGCATATGACTTCTGCCTTGCACAAAGAATGACCGAAATTTCAACACAGCCTACTCTTGAAATGATTCCAGACTGACAGTCTTGCTCAGCCAGGTCAAGTCACATTCTTTACCTGAATCTTTCCCCTTGCTCTGCAAAATGTTGGTGCTGTCTCCTGAAAGCAGTGAGAGGTCTTGCTGTGTCTCAGGAATAATAAGCCTGTTGGCCCCCTGTGACTCCCCAGCCATCCATTGCCCCCTGCCCACCTCGTGATGGCTGAGCGTGTTGAGAAACACAGAGAAATCTCTAAATGCTGACTTCTCCAGGTCACAACTCTGGTGGTTTGTTAGCAATGGGATGTACCTGGCCAGCCCCACCTTATGGTGGCAGAGGGAATCCTTGCACATGCAAAGATGGGTCTCTCTGTACGGCCAGGCTGGCTGGAAGGAGTGAAGGATGCATTAAGGCCACCAGCACGGGGGCTGTGGCATTCAGCCTGCTCAGCCCTGCAGCAACGACAGCTGGCCCAGAGAGACCGAAGGACCACTCCTCTGCGTGACGCCAAGTCTGCAGGAACAGCACCTCAGCTAATGAGAGTATGATTTCAAATGGGAAGCACTCCTTCTGTGCTGGGCCAGGTTTCTTCCTCAGAGACCAATGCAGAAGTACCCCCTTTCCCAAAGGGGCTCCTTCTTCACAGGAGCTTCACCTGAAGAGGAGCAGGCTGCAGGACTGAGCTGGCCCAGCTGTGGACCCTGTGGGTATCACTGCATCTCAGGCACTTGGGCATCACTGCCAGGCCTTCAAGGTGACCGGGGGATCACCCTCTCAGCCCTTCTGCCCAGCCTTCTGCTGTAAGAAATGAGATGTTTGCTGGGCCTGAAGTTTGTCCCTTTCACATGGGGGAGCTGTAGCTTGGATTTTACAGCCATTTCTTCCATAGGGCCCTGCAAGATATCACTTAGTAAATAGTAATAAGGAGACTGATCTTTTACAGCCCTGGATGAGACTTAGGGATAGGTCTAACAGGTCTTTGCCTGTGACTCCTTGCAGATCCTGCAGAGGCTGTGCTCATTCTGAGCTGAGTGCAAACGCTGCCAAAATCAGGGCAACATCTCCTCTTGCCTGTTAATGGGGTCCAGATCTCAGTTTCCTGTGGTGTTTGGAGCATGTCTGTTTCCAGGCTGTCTTGTTCTTTTTTTTTGCAAGCTAGGATGTCCATTGAACAGTAGTTAAATGCGCCTGGAGGGCAGAAGTGTTGGAACACTGAGTTTCTGGGTGGCAAAGTCCTTACTTGGCTCTGGCCCTCCAGCTCCTCAGGTGGACAACCTGGACAAAGAGGGAAAGGAGATGGCATTACACTTGCTATAATTATTTTGCAGTAACAGATTTTTTTGGCGTTCCCTTAAGAAAATGAAGGGGAAGTGGGGCTCAGTATTCTTTTTCATAGCTACTTTTGCTATTTTCCCCCTTTTTCCAGAGATAATTTTGAATTGTCCCAAAAAGCTATCAGGCTGTGTCCCAGCTGGTTCCTTTTTCTAATGTCGCCCAGAGTCACTCTGGTGCCCCAGGGACCTTTCTGTTAGCTTTCTCCTCTGTGACCTCCCAGCAGGGCAGTGCCTGCATGCTGCCCCACAGCTGCCTTCCCACCGGAGTGACACAAAGATGTTCATCTCCATCTCCCAGGAGGCACTGGAGCACCAGGCCACATGCAAATGATCTTTTCTGCTGGAAAAGAAAAAAAGAAGGGAAAACTTTCCATTCCATTTTGGTTATTTATTCACTTTTGACTAAAAGCCAAACTTTTCCAAAGAAAGTAAACAGTTTTCATGAAAACTTTCTACTAATTGCAAACCATGTGTTCAGTAAAACCTCAGAATCAACAGTTTTGTGTCTGTCCCACTTCAGGCCTTTCAAAGGAGGAGACCTTTAAAGCACATAGAATGTTTTCTTGTGGGTAAATCTGTGAAAAATGGAACAATTGTCAAGTTTCAGTGATTATCTACACTTCCCACCACCCTGCGAAATAGCACTGGACCCAAAGTGAATCCAACAGCTTTATGTTTGTGGGCCAAGGAGACCAGTTTGGTATTTATCTAAAAAGATTCTCTCAGTCTCTCAGTAATCTGTTAATTAACTGCTGATAAATGGTGGACTTAATCCTGGGTGGGGAGTTTAATTCCACTGCTGTCTGGCACAACCCCCAGGGGCCGCACAGCTGTACAGCTGCTCTGGCACCACATGTGCTGGTCCCGTATTGCCGTGAATGTTTGCCTTTATGGGGAGCAGGGAGGACACAGCTGTACAGTAAATAACCCCTACTGCTCTAAAAACTCCCTGTTTTTAGCAGTGAGCATTCAGATGTGAGGCGTATTTGCCCAATTCGAGGAAAGTCTATTTTTTCCTGGTGACAAGCATCTAAATCACTGCAGGACGCACCAGACATCCCAATGCTGGCGTCGCAAGTTCCCAATGCTTGGCTCCACTTGGCCACCCAAAGCCTGATCTTGGGATCTCCCTCTGCAAATCCGGACAACACCCAGCCTTGATGGCCTGAGTGGTGCCAGACCTGGAGCCTCTGCTTACTTCCCACTGGGAGCTCTCCCAATAAAACTCTTACTCACTTGGGAGTTTAAAACCGCTTGTCGAATTACCTTTGTCTGCAGCTGAGACCGGGGTTCCTGCATTTGTGCTGACCTTGTTCCTGTCTCCTGCCTGTCCCTTAGCTGCCTGTCTCTGCCGATTTCCTTCTCTTCCGGAGGGCCGGGCACGAGAGTGTGCGGCTGCCTCGTCCCCTCATGCCCTCCCAGGCTGGAGACCTGCCAAGGAGCTGCTCCATACCACTGCCCTGCGTGGGTCCTGCCAGGCTTGGTGTGGCAGCGTCCCCCAGGGCGCCTGCTGCTTTGTACCTAGGGGACAGAAGAATAGATGGTGCAAGCCCAGCTAAACAATAGGCTTTGTGCTGTGCCTGCTCTCCCCTGAGAGCTTCTTCTCTCGATGGAGCAAGCCTGGTTCTGTCAAGCTTCATTTAGGAGGCGGCAGGCTTGGGTCCCCTCCAGGTACAGCGTGACACACTTGTTGCCCCTTTTCCTTGCTTGGAGGGGTTTTGAGGGATGATGGCTGTTTTGCTCCTGCTCCCTCCCCTCACTGGCAGTGCCATCCTCATGTGCGCAAGCCAAGATGAAATCTGCTGTGGTGGAAAGCTGGCAGCTGCAGGGATCTGTATGCAGAGGGCCTGCATGTGCATCTCAGCGGGGGGGTTCTGCCACACATGCTGGCCTTGAAGCATTGGCCTTGCCTGTTGTTGGCTTCAGATGAGCTGCTTTCTAACAGTGTAATGACTGAAGGTCATGTTTCCATCTGGGTGTATTCCCTTCTCTTCTCTCCCATTCACCTTTCCCCCTCCATGTCTCTCTATTTTAAATCTTCAGAGATAGAGAGGCTCAAAATCTCTGGAAAGCAGGTCTTCAAAGCTCCTTCCTCTGGGGAAATTGCAGAGCTGAGCCCTTTGCCGAAGCTCCATTTCCCCAGCTTGTGCTCCGTGGAGGCTGTGGCACAGCTTGTGGAGCGATGCAGGCTGCCTGCCCAGCCGGCACCCGGAACTCTGCCGGCAAGTGCAGTCAGCAGCAGAGTCATGATTTTAGGGTAGCATGTACAAGTGGGATCCCCCAAGAGACTTTAAAAGCATCGTTTCAGTCTTGGCTTCGGGATCTGGGATAAATTTCAGCCTAAGCTGTCAGCAGTGCTCTGCTTCACCAAATGCTTATGCCCTTCAGCTGGAATATATTTGGGGCTGCTCGGTATTAAACACATTGCATTTCACTTTAGCAAATGAATTAATGTCATTATGGTCTTTACCCCATAATGACTTTCGTTCTGCTTTTTTCTTCCTGTGACTAATGTAAGCATATATAAAGTGCATGTATGTGTGGTTGGGTCTGTATTGGACAGTTAGAGAAAAAAAGAGTCAGGACAGGTGGCCAAGCAATGAATAGTACCTGAAGACTGCATGGTAGTGATGGAAAGCTGATTTTCAATTCAAAATTATCTGCCTTTTTTTTTAGGAAAAACATGACATTACAGAGATATACCAGTGATTTATTTGCCCAGTCAAAAGTGCTTTGATTTTGGAAAGCAAATGCAGAATATGCAGTAAAACTCACAGCAGTTCCACAATTAGCAGCCATCCACAGGATGAAGTGTGCCTGTGCGAAGCATTCATTAAGTTTGCTGTAATCATGATCTGATTGGAAGTGGGTCAGGCAAACAAAAAGGGCTAATTTTAGGTAAAGAAATAATTTTCTGTGACTAATTAGGATATGTATTCACGGGTAAAGCATTTTGCAAATGTTAGTTGCTATGTAAACATACTCATAATTGTTATTAATGGAGCAAGGAAATATTTTGACAGACAGCAGTCAAGATGAACTTTTCCAAGCCACAGAGTTTTCTGTAGAGGGATATGAATATGGAGGGACTACCTGTACATACGTACAGAGAAGGCAGATGGTGTTTTAGCCAGCTGAGTAGTATCAATAAGGCTGCAGTTTTCTTCTTTGTCGCACATGCCTTTGCAATCCCAGTGGGACCACAGCAGGCCAAGTCTTGCTCACCCGTTTCCCTGTGGCTGCAAAGAGGAGCAAGGCAAAAGGCTGTTTGGATGTCCCCGGTCAGACCGGCTGCGGCTGGCCTGGCCCACAGCTCCCTGGCCCAGCACAGAGCGAGTGGTTGGTCCTTGGAGCTGCCTTGGCTCTGCCCAGCCTCGTGGCCTTCAGCCTGGCCGCTGACTGCCAGGTTGTCACCCCTGCCTGCTCCCCTGGGAAAGGGAACGGGGTTTTGGGTTTGCCGGTACCGACATCTTGAGAAAAGCACATGCTTTCCGAGGAGCTATACTATTTTTGGTCAGAAAACTAGAAGCCCTCAAAATGTCTGCCCCCAATTTTTCCACTTTGGATCCGATAGGAATTTCTTTCTCCTTTCCTTTTGTTTTCCTCGGGATGTGAGAGAGTGGGGAGGCTTCAGTAACTTTCTTTTGTCTTCCACAGGCTCTTGAGTTACTGTTTAATTTTTTTAGTGCAAAATCAGTTTTTCCTCTGCAAGAAGGAATTTTTGTCCTAACACCCTGAGTCTAACACCTGAGCATAGAGAGCTGGCTCTTGGAAGATGTGCTGTTAAAAAAGAGAAGGAAGGAGGGGAACTACAAAGAAACCACTGCCCAACTGTATCTTACTAAACCCAAACACCTTGCATGCAGGTCTCCTGCTAAAACGAGTATGAAAGCTGTAATATTCATTGCACCGGGACGGGCCCATGGTTTTCTTCTTGGGCTGATTTCCCTCTGCTGGCAGCGCAGAGGAGGGCGAGTTCGTGGCCTTGGGCACGGCTACAGATCTCCCCAGCAGTTGTGTCGGGCTGCACCGTGGCTGGTCCCACGGGCGGAGGACATGCCTCACTGCCCCTCCTTGCCATACAGGGAAGACAGGGTGTCTCACATCCCCAGTCGGACACAAAGAGCTCCCAAGGAAAAAAAAAAAAATTCTGCAGAAACACCTCTGAGATGTTTTGGGGACTCAAACTGCACAACGTTAAAAAATTTCCAGCCATGTTTGTCTTTTTGAAAGCTGATATATGGGTTTGAAATACTACTTTCCATAAGTACAGTTCTAAAAAATCCCATGGTTTCAAATGGGGTTGAAATTTCCTTACGATTTGATTAGAAAAATATTTCAAGTCTTGAAGTTGGGGGAAAGAGGGGAATTTTTCCTTTGCCTTTGTTTTTCCTCCTTCTCCTTCTCCTCCTTTTTCTTTCCTTTTTTCTCTTTCTCTTTTTCTTTCCCCTTTTCCATTTCCCCCCCTTTTTTTCCTTTTTAATGTTTTCCTTTTCCTTTTTCCTTTTTTTCTCTTTCCTTTTTCCTTCCCCTTTCTATTCCTTTCTTTTTACAGAAACAATTTGCCTAATTCACTGAAGATTCCTAAAATTAGCCTCTGACCTAAAACTGCCACCTCCACTGGAAAAAGGAGCCCATTGCCGGAGATGGGCTGTGTGCTGCAAGGTGGTGCGAGAAGGGTGGGCACAGGAGTAAGTGACAGCAAATTTATGAGGTCCCACCTTACAAATTTATGTGAAAGGCAATAGATGTGGTTTTAAGGGTGGATCTGTATGTCTATGCTTCAATCTGTGATAAAGCCACAAAAGCCCCATTTCCTCTGTTAGCACAAGAGTCTGAACCACAGAGCTGATGGAAAGGCACTGAGGGCAAAACCACTTTAGAGGGATTTTTAATGGCCATATAAGCCAACCTGGGATTGTAAGACTCCTACTAGGGCGCCGAGAGAAGGACCTGCCTTATCTCCCCACTGTGCTGACCTGCTGATAAAGTCCAGCTGCTGTGAATAAAAAGCCACAAAATATTTGTATATCTAAAATGAAAAATTCCCCAGACCTTGATAAAATAGGGTGGCCAGTAGGAATCTGGCTCAGATGGGCCATTCTTCATCATTCTGTTTCAGCTGATGAGAAAGAGTCTTTTTAAATAACAGTAGCAATGCTTTGGGGGTTGGACAGAACTCAGCCAGGTTTAGCCACCTAAATGTTGGTCCCTTACTTCACCTCACCTTGCTGTTCTTGACAGCCAGCTGGTACAATGTGCCCAGCATGCCACTGGTGGTGGGATGGAAAGTCCCACAGAGGTACCTGTTGCCCTCTGATTTTAGGTAGCCAAGACCAAGTGCTGAACTTCCACTCAGGTGGAACATAAGTATCTTGGGGTGACTCAGCTGCTTGATGAGGGTTGGTCCAAGCAACTCACCAGCCACAGCCTCGACTAGGTTCAAGAGATCTCATATGAATGTTTATTTAGGAACAAATTGAAACTCTAATTGGATCTAGAGGCTGCATCACTTGATCAGGCCTTGGAAGATCTCTGTTCCTCTCTAGTGGTCTCACAGGCCAGCAGGTGACCTTGGCTGTGGTGGCTCCCCACCCTCTGTAAAGTCCAAAAAATCCTAAGCTTCAGGCAGCAGTTTCTGTGTAGTGGGTGAGGAGCACCACCTAAGAACTAGTGGTTGATTACAAAGAACATATCCACCTCCAGGCTGAGTCCCTGGGCCAGCACAGCTTGCCATTCCAGAAAACAAGAAAACCTGTGACACAGGCAGAAATTAAGTACCAACTTTCTATGAAGATCAGCCAGATTTTTCCATCTAGTTTTTGCCTTTGAGAGAGGAGCTGTGGCCTTGACTCAGGCCCCTGCCCTGTGCAGGTGATGGTCCATCGGTGCAGCCCCTTGCCTGTGCCTGCCTGGCTCTGCCCAGCTGCAGGCTGGCAGCAGCCAGGGGAGCCCTGAGCTGAAGCAGTTGTCAGCTTTGCAGGATTTACCCTGTGAACCGGAGCTCGGGGACTTGGCTTGGAGCTCACTCACATTCTGCCGGGAAGGATTTGCTCTGCAGACCACCCTATTTTTAATATTGTGCTGGGGATTTAACTCAGATCAGAGCAAATCTGGTCCTGCAACCAGCTCTCCCATAAACCCTCTAGGCTCTTACCTCTGTCCTGGCTTTGCAGAGGGTGCTGGTGCAGGGCTGCCCTTGTCTGGCAGAGGGCAAAACTGCAGCATCTTGTGATACGAACTTCTTTCCCGTATCACACCAGCATGGAGTTTTGCTGGATGGTCCACCTGGCTCGCTCGCCTTGGCTCCAACCTGCCAGAGAGCGCAGAGTCCTGCATGGGAGGATGGTTCCTATTAACCAGCTTTAATAGCTCCTGCTATAAAGGCAGGCTGACAGCTGCTGGAGAAGCCTCTGCTTTTGCCCCCCTCCCCTCCACTGTGGGCTAGCTGCTTGCTGCGAGGAGCCAGATTTGTTCTATTAAAAGTGTTTTCCCGGATGGAGGGAAGTTCTCATGCACTCTGCCCTGGCCACCCCTGACCCACACTGGCTCCGATGTGAGCAGCCTTTTATTCAGCATGGCTCAGTGATTGGAAGCAGGCCTGAGCAGGAGACCTGCCCACGCTCACCCCAAAATGAATGAGGGCGCTGAGCACGTTTGGGGCAGACAGAGGTGGTCTCGGTCCCGAGGTTGCATGGGGTGACTCGGGGCACCAGGACCCTTTGGGCAATTTTTGGTGAGCATCTCTGGGTTAACGTGCAGGTTGCAGCCTCAGAAAGCCTCTCCAGCTGCCAGCTAACTCTTGGATACAGCAGTGGTACTAGCAGGTGAATTGAAGCTGGGCTTTTCCAAGGTCTTAGGGAGAGAAATTGAAAGGGTTTGCAGAAATCTGGATTTAAGTCTGTGGGTTTTACAGCTGCCCTGGTGTCACCTGGGTGAGAATATGTCCTGCCGTGGGCTGCACAAATGCTGACTCACTCCTCTCCCACCCTTCAGCAAGCCTGTCCCCGCGTATCGGCACCCACAGCAGCACAGGGACGCGTTAAACAGTTGCAGACTGAGCCTGAGCTGCTTCCCCAGGTCTGGTGAAGGGTGGTGGCCCTGGAGGGCAGCATCAGGGTGGTGTGCTCCCCACTTCTGCAGAACTTGTGTGTTACAAGGTGCTTGCTAGAAACAATTTTGCCATGGGAAACCTACTGGGACTTTTTGAAATGAATTCAGAAGAAAACATCTGGCTATGCTATTTTAAACAGAAGGATTTGGGAGTAACTACAGCTCTAAGCTTCAAATAAAAAGAAAAACTTTCAAACACTAACAAGAAATTAAGAAACCTCCTATCTAAACCCAGCAAAATAGTGTCAAAGTTTCAAAAATAGTCAAAGTGTCAAAACAAATATGAAATGTGTAAATTATTTATGAGACAATGCTGGGCAGGTCACATAGCAGGTAAGCTCAGCCAGGTACAAGCTAACACTATCCCAGGATGGAAAACAGAGTTGCGGGGACCAGCATCACTGTGGCTGAGCTCCCACGTGCCAGCTTAGGTGAGATGCTAGTACATTCGCTGTACTCCCTCTGGGTCCCATCACCGCAACTGAATTCAGGAGGTGACTTTCAAGTGTATAAGCTATGTCCCAGTAATGCTTTTGTATGGAGCCAGTGGGACATAATTTTAGCAGGAGAAACTCAGGCATAAAAGGGGAATGCTCCAGCAAGCATCTCTCAGCTGGCTGGTGAGTCTTCCAGTGGGAGGCAGGAGACAGAGGTGGGAGTGCAGGGCGAGGTGCCAGGAACTTGTGAGGTCTCATGACGGAGGGAAATGAAATTATTTTCTCCATGCCACAGACAGTGGTTGTGGCAGTGAGCAATCACTTCATTTCTCTGTGTCTTTTCATAGCAAGGCAGAAAGATTTGCTCCTTTCTGGAGCCAAAATATTTTGATAGTAAAATGTCTAGTGTTCTCACACAATTTTGACAGGATCTGGATTCTGGGAGTTATTTTTCAGAGTGCCTTACAAAAGGCAGACTCAGTTTCTTCCCAGGGAAAGCTCTTATCAGGGAAACACCCCTCTGATGAATTTCCTGTGCAGGGACATATCCTGAGAAGTGGATTTAATTTTCCCGTTGTTTGTGACATCTAATTTAGAAAGAGAAGGAGAAATTTCCATCTGCCAGCATTTAAACATTCCTTCATGTGAACAAATCCCACTGGTCCTTTTTCAAGACTGCCCTCTGATTCAGATACTTGGTGAGGGTACCACATCATTGATCCTCACTTGGAAGGGAAGCCAGGCAGCACTTTTAGCCCCAATTTACACTTGGACAATTGGTGCACCAGGTGATTAAGGAACCTGACCAAGGTCATGTGGCGAGTCTGTGGCAGAGCAGAGTTTGGCATTCAAGATTCAAATGACTGCCCTAACTTCTGGTCATCTTTCCTCCTTCATACCCTCAGTCATTGCTGCCTTTTCCTCCCATGTAATAACGACTGGATTAACTTGTCAGATAAATGTCCACTCAAGTAACAGTTAATTTCAAGTGAGACGACCAGGATGTGACACTTAACACCATAAAGAGTTTATGGGTAAAATTCCTGGGAAATTCTGCACTCTCTTCATTCCTGGGAAATTCTGCACTCTCTTCATTCCTACAAGAGTACTCAAGACCTGTTTTTATCCAAAGCACAGGAACATCTACCCCTGTGAGAGACAAACCCACCCCCTCAAGTCCCTGGTGAACCAGAGCTATTGTGGCAGCTGTAGCTTAGGTTGCTCCCACAGCCCAAGTTTAGGGTTAGTAACAAGTGAGCTGGTGCTTTCATGACACAGGACCTCTTCATTATGTCATTTGCCAGACATCACCTTTAACAGTCCACATGTTACCCATAATAACTGCACCTCACATGCCCCTACAAATTACCAATGTTTGTCTGAGGTTAAAAATGTGAATCCCAGGGCATTTATATAAAGACTTTTATGCACCTCTTGAATGAAAAATGGTGCACCGTGTACCCATTTGTTTTATTTGTCATACTGACTGAACATTTGCCAGCCCAAGCAAATTCCTGCCCGTTAGCTAGGAACACGGTTACTCCTGCAGTGTTTTATAAACTTCTTTCGTCAATGGTACAAAACACAGAGAACTTATCAAGGCACATTCCCTGCAGCTGTTGTAATCTTACAAACTGATTTCTTATTTCACCAGGGGAATAAAAATAATTATATTCACAATAAAAACAATGATGACTATGATGACATAGTTGTTGCATTTTCATCAGAGGATCTCTAAGCACTTTATAAACTATAGCTAAGCTTTAAAATAAATAGTCCTGCAGGACATGTAAGTATTACACTGTATTTTTCAAGGTCCCATTAGGCTACAGAAAAGATAGAACAAATCCTAACTTATGGACTACCTTAACTTTAAACCTTCTTCTAATAATATTGTTAAAAATTGAAATATTCCTCCCCTCAACACTTTTCACAATTAAAATTTCCATTTTGAAATATTTTGAAAAAGTCTAAAGATTAATCAGAAAACATGAGAAAATGTGGGAAACCCCCTCAACCCTTCTTGCTTTCAACTTTTCTACTTCAGGGTGTGAAAATGGGAATTTTCTTATTTTTGAAACACTGGTATTGTGTTAATTAAAAGTGACAAAGTGCTTGAACCCACATGTGGGCAGTTCTTTTTATCCAGAAAAGACTTTTATTTAGAACTATTGGAAAGTTTATATTTTTTACAAAAAAATGGAGACGATTTCTGCTTACCCCCTTCACTTTGGACAAAATTATCTGCTAAAAAAATGCCTTTCATAATTAATTCCTCTTACCTCCAAATCCCTGAGGGTTTTTTTGTACTATGTCTATTTAAATTATTGGATAGGCAACATATCTCATCTTGTCATGTATTTGTGCAGTTTGCTTTTCCTTTACTGTTCCTTTAGGTGCTGATCAAACAACAGTGTACATATGCGATTATGTACTATACTAACTGAAGACATGCTATCCAAATTGAGTACTTAAGAATATAGCTTGCAGTATATGCAAAACTACTTGTAGAATCCAGATTATTAGTTTTCTCTGGTGGGTTGTTTAGGTATTCCATACATTATGAGAGAGAACAAAAAAACCCTCAAACCCTTTAAAACACAAAAAAGTGTTTGCAAAAAAAAGAACTCCTCCCTCCCAATCATTCTTGTAAAAAGTAGCAATTGCTATAAAGCCATAGAGAGTAAGAGAGCCTGGCCAATTGAAACTAATAATTACATATTTCCCTTTAAATGTCTTGCCCAAGGTCACACTGCAAATCAATGGCAGATTCAATAATTTAACCCAAGAGTCCTGAAAACCAATATCCTGCTCTCACCACTAGAAAACCACTGCCCAACTGGCTTCCAATCTGGGAACGATACATGATGTAAGACGAAAAGCTATAGATGTTTCAGGTTTTTTCCCTGTGTACTGCTCATTTATATAGAATTTCTGGTTTCCTTGGTCTAGGATAGTAAATACTTAGACATATTTTCTGTAAAAAACTTCTTGAAATATTGTCAGAAGCTGCTGGGTTTGTCAGCTGAAAATGATGTCTGGGGCTGCTGTGAGAAGTACTAATGTTTTGTACGCCTCCTTTCCTTGCTTGAAGAGTAATTCATATAGCCAAGCTGATAAATACCCAAGTAGTCATAGAAAATGGAAAATTATCACTTCTTCTATTGAGGAAATTTCTGAAATATTTTTTCCAGTCTGCTGGTAATAACTTGACATTGATGTAAATCTACACCTGACTGTCTATCTTTTAAAAAATTCAAAATATTTTTATATTTAAAAATTACTTTTTTCTGTTCTTTTATTTTCTCACCATTAACTGTAATAGAATGAATAAGACTGAGGGGCTCTAACTTAATTTCCTCACTTTTTCTCCACTCCATATGTTCCAAAGTAGAAATTTGTCCAAAGGAAAAGTGTTTAAAAAAAAATCTAAAATTTAGTTTATGTGTAATGTTTTAAAAGAGAATGTAAATGTAAAAATGAAGCTCTAACCTCTGGATTTCCCATTAGAATTTTAAAAGAAAAAGGAAAATTTCTGAGTGAAAAATTCATTTACTGTGTAGAATGGAAAAATGCTACATCTGTTCCCTTGGGACCCCTTGAAGTAGTGAGGGGGAGAAGGAGCCCCAGCGCTGGGAGGTTAGCACCTGCCCTGCAGCAGTTTCGGGTGTGCAGAGCTGTATGGAGGAGCATCTTGATGATATGAATCCTCTAGCTGAGCCAGGGGACTGGGTCATCCTTCCGCACCACTGAGGCTGGTTGGAGACACGGTGCTGAGTTTGCTGCATGTTCTGCAAGCTCCACAACCCAGACCCCGGGCTTATCCTTAGGTCCCTCATCTAGGTGTGTTCTGCAAGGTCATCATCAATTTTCCTGCCACCTCTGCCCTTGCGAAAGCCTCCTACAGCAGGTGTTTCTCGAGTCCACCCACTCGGAGCCCACCAGCTAATTTTTCAGTCCTGACCTCAAGCAGCAAAAGCTTTTCCCTGCCCTTCAGAGAGTACATGTGCAGGGAATTATAATTAGAATAGATTTTATTGTCAGGCAGGAAAAGGCCCTACTCAGTTCTCCCAGTGCAGGATCCCTAGTGGCCCTGGCCGGTAACAAGGTTAGAAGGGAGCTTTGAAGAGACCAGTTCGAAACCAGTAGCCCGGTGCTGTGCTTGAGTGGTGAAAATCCATGGGGTCCCTTTTCCAATCCTCACCCCCAGGATGGCCAAGCTCTGAGAGCAGCTCCATCTGCAGATAAGAAAGAGCTTTCTGTCACTTTGGTCCCTTTCCCCACATCACTGGCACTGGACAGCCCTAAACCTAACACCTGTGAGGTACTGATGAGCTGGGTCAGTGTTATCTCTGTCTCACAACCAAAGGGAATATCCTCCCACTCTGTCTTTTGGGATGCTCTGCCTCCATGATCTTAAGAAAGTCTCAGGGGAAGGTGTTACAGGGCCTCCTGAAACCCTCTCATGTAGTAAATCACCAGGGACAGGTGGAGAAAGCCTGAAGGGAGTAAGTGGTGGGGTACCCGCAACACTGACAAATCGGTATCATGTGTGCTCCTGAAGGGTAGGAACCTGGGCTCTGCAGAAGTTCAGCTTGCTGAAGTGGCAGTGAAAGCAGAGTCTAGCTACACATAGAAACTGAATAACATGGGTAATGGCTATCTGGGAAGGTCAGGTCATCCCATGCCTGGAGGAGGAGAGTGCCTTCCTGGCCTCTCCAGGTGAAGTGAGAATGGCAGTACAATGCTTGTGGTTTGGAAGGATGCGACATGACTGACTACGTTCCTCCAAAAGCACGGGCCCTTTTAAGACATATTGGTGCAAGTGCCTTGTGACTGAGAACCTCAAATCACCCACCATTTCTTAAACTCTTGTTTATGCTGAAAACTATCACACTGGAGATATAAATGGGTAGCATAGCTCAGGGACAGAATACAGAGCAGGTACAGGACAGCAGAAGAACTACAGCTAGCTCATGCAGACTGCATTGAGCAGACGTTGTCTGCTAGTGTTAGGATCTTCATATATTTCATGGAATTTCCCCACTGCTTATTCTGTATGAACCAACATCACTGATTTCTTCACGCCAAGTTCACTCACACCGAGCAGGGGTGGGTGAGCTTGCTTGGCTGCGGGGTCATGGCTCAGAAGTAAGCCATCAGAAGAAGAGGTCGCTCGGCCTTTTATTGTTAAAGATGGTCTTCTCTGCTTGCCTGTGCCAGATATATTGGAGGACTGTGAAGTAACTCATGGTGGACCTGGTGAACTCAGCACATTTTTCTGCCTTCTGTGACTAGATGCATGTCCTGAAAGAGGATTGATTGCTCCTGTTGTCTTCCAACACTGGCAACGTTAGCAATAGCAGTAACCATTATTTGCTCCTTTTAGTGCCTCCCCACTCTTCCAGTCAGAATGGCCATTCCAGTGCACTACATGGTATTTTCTGCAGAGCATTAAATGGTAGGGCCATTTGAGACTTCAGATGATAGGAAGCAGTGTACAGCAGCAAGGCTCTGGGCACAGCTCTCTGCCAATGCATATATTTTGTTGGTTTTCAGGGTAGTAAGAGGGTCTGGGAAGCAGAGCAGAATTTTGGTCCGTCATCTAAGACTTGTGTGTATGCAGATTTACTATCATAAGTAGCATGTAAGGACTGTACTTTCTCAGTCTGGCTGTAGGATTTAAAATAGACGCTTATTGTTATCCCAGTCTCACAAAACTCTTAAGGCCAAATCTTGCTCTTGTTTATGTGTATAAATTTCCCACTGATGGTAGAATGGCCACAGAAGTCTTAAAGGAAGTTGTGAGAAAAAGGTTGGAGATAAAGACCTACCCAAACTACAGCATTCATAACTAGGATCTTGCTCCCTTTTTAATCTGCTTTTTCACAAAAAAGAACTGCAGCCAGCCAATGAAATTACACCTATGTAGAAATCCTGGCTGGGAGTAAAAGATCAGATTCCTGGGTCCAACTTCACAGCTTCACAGTTTGGGGGTACTTTGATCTGGGCTGTCTGAAGAGCCCAGACTAAGACGCTGAGATCTGGCATTTCATCTTTGCCCCAGGGGCATTTGAAGCTGAAATCCTTTTCAGGCTCATTTCTTGTTTGAAATAAAATCAAATATGTTTATTCCATAAAGTACAATGGAAAACTCTGGAACTTAAACAGACCTGTGGCACCCGCATGTGTTCTTTAACATGCTACACATTAAGAGAAGGCAGCTGTCCTCCCATCGCAATGTGTCCAGCTTCTGTCAGGTGTGCAGAACAGCTCACACCAGGAATGCACTATTTAAACTTCATCAGGAATATAACACCAAGGACAAATTAGCTGAAGTCTCATTAGTTGGGATCCTCTGTGATATCAGTAGGAGACATCACCTGATAAGAGGCCGCTTTGCAACCTGATCCTGCATATCTCTTTATCATGTGTCTAGGCAATGCTTGGAGAGCATGAATCTGTTAGCAGGCAATTTACTTGTGCCTTGCCAGGTCCATCTGCAGGCTTCTCTTTCACTGTGCATTATTGTAACTTCAAAAGTGCCACCTGCTCCTCCTTGGGAAAAAGCCAGTGTAGAGTAAGCAGCCAGCAAAGCTGTCTGTGATCCATCAATCTTCCTTGTAGCAATGGTGTCCTAAAAGATGTGAAAATTGGGAGATGAATGCCTGAAGGTGGGACGTGAGCCCCTCAGCCCTACTTAGGGAATGTCTTTCCTTAATCACTTGTAATTACACCACATTTTCCATCACAAGAGATGAAAAGCCTGTCCACGCTCCTGACACACTTCACTACTGTAATGAATCTGGAAAGCAACGACCAGACAGTCAGTGAAGTCTGGAAATTACTCCAGAGGTAAGAATGAAATGTAATCAAGGATGGTGAGGATAGATGTGGACTGCTAATAACATGATATGTTTAATATCTGTGGTTCACACCTGCTCATCTCACCTCAGAGTCGCCATTTGGCTGGTTTTTGTACAAAACAGCAGAAAAAACCCAAAAAAACCTTCCCTCAGGTTATATAATTTCTCAGATCCAGAAGTAGGCGCACACCATATTTGCAACCAAGTAGCAATTTCACTGAAAATTTTGATGAAAATATTTACCCTAAAAATGGGGGGAGAGGTTTTGAAGCTGGCACCTTGAAATGAAATATTTAATGCTGCTATTTCAATTAATTTCATCTTCCAGCAATTGCTCAGGCTCAGTGCTTGCAGCATGGTGTGACATTAGCTTATCATGAACATTCTTTTCTTTTCACTTTGATGCAAAATCATGTTAATAAAAGGAGATAAAAGATTGCTTTGGTCAGACTTTGTGTTCCAGCCGGGTGGTATGCTGGAACTGTAGTGAAGGGTGATTGTTGCTATTTATTTAATAAAAGAAACCAAACTCCAACCACAGATTTAGATAAATTACAGCTCTTAGCTTTAGGATTTATTGATTTGGGGGAGAAAAATAGAGTTTTTCTGAGGCTTATTTTTGCTACTGACACTGCATTCTTTCAGAAAACATATCTTTGGAGAGAAGGCTTCTTTCACTTATTCTTTGGGATGCACATGAGCTATACTGAACACCATCTTGTCCTGATGTGGTGGGTCCTGGTTACAATGGCATCCCATTTCTCTCCCAGAGTGAAATCTGCCCTGCTACAGCTCCAGACTAGGTCTGCCAGGCCTGGACATTTCTCTAATCATCTGGCTTTAATAAACACTTCTACGTGAACTGAAAGAGTGCAGCTCCCCAGTAAAAATAGTCCCAATGACACATAGCCTGATCTGATTAGCTGGTGTAGACATCTTGCACTGTGCAGCAGATGGGCTTACCTCTCTGCCATAAGCACCTCGCTATGCTGCAACCAGAATTTTAATTGCAGCATATTTTAGTTTTTCAACAGCAACCCTTGTATAAATCTAGCTACACAAGCAGGGTTTGCTATGCGATCCCAAGGTCCAACAGACAGGATGCATCATGCCAAGGAAAGGGTAGAGAGCTGGCTTCTAAGCTGAAGAGATCTTGCAGTGAACACCCTGTTTAACTCTTTTTAACCTAGACTATTATTTGCTGTTGAGAAATGATCATAAACTCTCATAATAGAACAATAGAAACACAGCCAACCTAAAGAAGAGAAGCTCTGTCAGAAACACAGGTTTAGCCACCCAGAAACCTGAGGAGCCCCCTCCCTAACAGATTTGTATCCCTCTCATTTCACCTCCCTCTTACAAAGTCGATGGCAACTTCTTCTCTTTTACAGCTGAGCCCAATTAGCTCCATAAATAGCTCAGCTGGCACAAATCAGCGATGCTGTAGTAGAGAGCTGCTGATTTACCCTGGCTGAAAAGCTGCCCCTGAGAGTTACTACCCCTTAGGATCGATTAAGTCTTGCTTCAAGAAATAGCTCTGGAGTGCCTTTTTGACTTTTTTTCAATAGGGTTGGGCAGGCTGTTTTTAGAGCAACCCAGTCCTTCTACTTTAATTGGAAGTCTTGTGCTCTGCTGAACTCTTCTTTTTGTCAGTGTTTTTGCTGTTCTGAAACCAACATAGCAGGGTTGTTTTGTTGTTTGTTTGTTTGGGGTTTTTTTTGGAGGGGTGTCCTTTCTGGAAAGGTAAGAGGCAGTGTAAGAAAAAGTCTGGATGAAGTGGATGTTGTGAAGCCGAGGAGCTGTCCTTTATGGCTGAAACTTGCTTTCTCTGTGCTAATTGGTACAGAATGGGAATGAACGCAGATGCTAAAGTACAAGAAAAAGAGCTGAGTGACCTCAAATGCAGACAATGTAATGCTAATTATTTCACATAAATCAGAGCATAAGAAACTTTGGCACGCTCTGTTCAGTCAATAGGAGTAATTTGTTACAGCATACAAAAGAAAAAGTTGGCCAAATTGGAGCTCTGGTTCACACAGGAGTGAATGCATTGATTAAATACAATATTGTCTGTGCATGAGCTGAGTTGGAACTGTTGTTCATGATTCTGTGGTCATTATTGCTAAAACAAAGTGCATCCTTCAAAATGCAAACTGTGGAATGCTTCACTAAGCAGTTGTGCCTCATGCAAAATTAAAACCTTTTCTCAAGTGTAGGCTGGAGACTTTGTGACAGCAGGGTCTCCTCAAAGAGGTCCAGCATTTCATGCCTTTGGCCACAAAGGGAATACTGAGTAAATAATTTTCTTGGGCACTCTGACTCTTCTCCACTGAGACACCCACAAAGTGCTGAGCAAAACAAGTCATGTAAAATGGCCACCCAAAATATAGGACCCCACTGGATATTGCAAGAAGAGAGGAGATAGGCAATAGATTCAGGCACCTATTCCCCAGTTCTGCTCATTTACAAGGGCATACAAATCCTGCTTCCCTGGGTGCAGGAATAATAACACTGCTGGAGGCAATGTCTCTGCGTGCAGCCTCTGGACCTCTGGCAAGGTCCTTAGCCAAAAGCCCATCTCTCCTCTTGAGACAGTATCTGGGTGGACTTCGAGCCATAAGAAACATTTTTTTGTCAGCCTTTTTTGGTTCTTGCTTCTCATTCATCCAGACATTCTTTCCAGAAAAATAAAACGAAACAATATTCACAACCTTCTGATTTAGAGCAACCAAGGAGCCATCCAATTTCCATCTCTTTTGTCTCAATAAGGAGAAACATATAAAACTAGTGTTAGCGAAGTTCCGTCAACATAACCCAAAAATGGGGGTTCTCTTTTCTCTGCCTCTCGCTTGTAACTTGGTGTTTTTGCAGAATAGGAGGATACAGAAGCATGAGGCCAAGGCAGTGTTTCATGGTCAAAAATCCAGTATTTGCTTCTTGTGAAAGGAACAAATATTTGCACCCATCAGCATTTTAGTCTCAAATGATTTCATTTTGGAATCCAAAATTGCAGAGGGAGTGTTTCACTCTGGCTTTGCTGATGTACTCCAGTTTGTGTAACTCTTCCCCCGGCTGCAGATTGTTATGTTGGTAGCTTTCATCCTCACCAGCTGATCTTTTTCCCAGTGTCATGTTGATTTATTTGTCTTCGCTGGGATTCAGATAACATTTCACCAATAAATTAGTTTTAAATTAAACTTTCTGTTGTGTCTTTTATGTTGGGCCCAGTGCATGTACTGGAAAGGAAATTTCATTTCAGAGATACTTTATTCTTCTTTTTATCACCCTCTTCAGCTACAGGCTCACCAGCTGTTACTTTTATTTTACTTTGGGTGAAAGTTGTAAAAGCACTGCATAAATTATGAATAAAAATTTGCTGCTAGTGAAGATGAGCAACTGTAAGCAACATTTTAAATAGCCACAAACCAGAAGCAGTTGTACGTACAACTGAGGGTGCAGCCCAGCAAGAGAACCTGTGCCTAGTTTATATGATACCTGATAACAGAATGAAACCCTACTGTGACTGTCACTCCAAGCCTTCCCATTTCCTTGCTGCCAGACCAGTACAAAGACTAGAAAGCAGCACTGAAACAGTCTGGCTCAGAGCCTGAACCCATGCTTTGTTTGTCTTTATCCATTTATTTGGGTACATCACTGTCACCCCATGAGCAAGGAGCGCTCTCCCTGAGCGGCTCAGGCAGGGCTGGGGACACTGCCTCTCCCAGGTCCTGGTGGTCTCCCAGGACCAGTCGGAGGTCCCAGCAGGGCGGTCCCCCCTCACCTGCCAGCTGGGCTCCCCAGCAGCCTGCCCTCCCCAGCATGCCCTTCCCACAGTTAGCCTCTGCTTTTCCTCCACTTCCACGGCTGAACAGCTTTTAATGGTTAAGCTGAAAGCAGTTTTTCACCTGCTGGGGTTCCTGAGGAAAGCAGGCAGCAACTGAGGCAGGCACGCAGCAATCCAAGAAAAAGTGTTTTCCTTTACATAAATCTAACAAAAAACCTGAGGAAAGCAAAGCTCTGCAGCAGTTTGTTACATCCCAACCTCCCCAGCAGTACAGCCCAGCTGCAAGCATGGGCAGAGGGGAAAAAAAGAGGCATGAAAGCAGATTTTGTTTTGACTGTGCCAGGTGAGGCTGTGTTTGCTTTTCCTTAGCATCATGTCAGCCACCTCCGTGCTTTTAAACAGGGCAGGAAATTGCTTCTCTCTGCAGCTCGTACACATGGTAGCAGGACCCCCACCGCTGCACGGGGCTGCTGGGTGCCTCAGGCACGCTCCGGAGGGATGGCTGCGGGACCCTCCAAGCCTGGGCAGCTGCCTCGCCAATGGGACACTCAACCGACAGACTGCACTGAGGTCTTTCCATTTTAGTGGCAGGCACTCTGAGGTGATGAGAGGAAGTGAAAAATGCACGTGTGGCTGAGCTGAATTCCAGAATGGAGAATTTTATGCTACAACATATAAAAGCACCGAGCAGCATTTCTGCTGTAGTTTATTTTTTTAGCAGATGCCATTCATTCTCCCCTTGCCCCATCTTTTCAGCACATTGTAAGTAGTAATGATGTATAGTCTTCTTGATGAAGCACTTATCTGGGGCCCATTACTGTAATGACATAGCTCTCCATGCTCTTCTGAGGTTTTATTATCAGAACGACTGCCTTGCTTCAAGCTGATTTTCATAAATCATCATTTTGTCATAAGCAGGTCTTTTGGAAACCAGTGACCTACTTTATTATGTGATTCCTCACTACTGGTCCAGCTGCCAGACCCAAAGGCAGAGTCACATCAGCTCATGGTTTGCCTCCAGGAGATTATTTTATATTATTACATTATTTTATAATCTCCTGGGTTTAAGTGGTCTTGCTTGCAAGCCTTTTCAGCACCTTGCTCAGTACTATACCCTTGAATTCTATGCAGACAGGAATTGCTGCCAGACACATGCAGATAGGAACTGACTGCCTAAATCACACCTCCTGCCCTCGGATGCAGCTTCATGTGTCCAAGGGGGCAACCTGAGGAACACCTGCCTTGGCCACCCTGTCCTCCGAAGCGGGAAGGTCAGCCGGGAGGTGTCCAGTCAGAGGAACCACGCTTCTCCCCTGAGGAGGAGCTGGGAGGAAACCCTGGGAGGACACACACCTCCCACCGGCTTGGTGCCTCTCGATCAGCCCACTCTATCTCTGCCTCCGAGCAGAAAGAGCACTCATGTATTTTCCTCTGTAACATCTTATTGTTTTTGGATAGGAAATCCAGAGGAATTCCTAACAGAAGCATGGAGAAAAAACAAACCTCTTTGTCCTAGTCCCCAGGATAAACATTTCCAGCACCGGAAGAAAATCAAGGCTCCTGAGGTCCCCGCATCGCAGCACCCATGTGCAGGACACCCCATCCAGCTCTCCTGGTGGTGGCATTTCCCAGAGCAGGTTTTCCGCTCATGTCCTGACTACTTCTCATCATCTTGCCTGCATATGCTGCCTCTCTGCCATTTGGGACTTCTGGAGCCCCATCTTTTCTGTCACCCTCCCACTGCGTTGAAGGGTCAGCCCCATCCCACAGGCCTGGGGTCACCTCCCTGCTGCCCACCGCGTGTGACGGAGCAGCCGCTGCGCGCACCTCCCTCCCGCCGTGGGGCAAGAGCTTCCTCCCACGCTTTCCGCTGGGCAGTGTTTTCCTAACAGATAATGCAAAGAAATCAGTTTGCATCCCCCGCCGGCTTCAGCAGCTCTGGGATTTCTCTCTCTGTCACGGGAGTTGTGCAATTCTGCGTTTCCTGATTTCCTCTCCTGGCTGGCGATCGTAGCAGAGTCTCCTTGCCATGCAGGCTGATTTGGGGCTCACTGGTGGGGCTCACTGGTGGGGTGCTTCTGCTTTGGGATTGGCAGGGATCCTGCCCATTCCAGTGACCGCTCTCTTTCCCACGCATTGGGTCATTCTTATATTAGATCTTTGTTAAATCTTTGGACGTAGTTCATGTCTGAGTAACAATTTGGTCTGATATTTTTGGATGGTAGTTATTTTAAGATTTAGGGAGTTTTGTTTTGGGTTTTTTTTGGTAGATGAACTCATCTGACTGTACAAATAAGGGGGAATCAGAGGTATTTATGAATTTGGGAAAAATGCAAAAAAATTGTTTTCTTTAAGGAAAAAAAATGAGTCTCTTTAAATGTTAAATAATATTTGTTTTCAGCTTTTTCTAAACAGAAGCACTTTTGCTTCTGAACTACATTTTCATTTATAAATCATCATCAGTTACAAAAATATTTTTCAAAAGCTTGCATAAAGCTACCCAAATGAGCCATTTTTGGTTTCAGTCAGAGTCTTTGTGATTCCCTTTGTTTTTTTTCTTTTTTCCAGTTCCTTACCAGAACCCAAGCAAGCCCCTGGTGCTTGGATTTGCAAGTCACTGTGGTGTGAAGAGCTGTTCCCTTCTTTGCCACAGCAGCTTTCTTAGCCTTGGCATCTGTTTTGTTAACTCTTCTGGCAGAGGGACAGCCTTTGTGGCTGCACTGACCTGGAAGGGTCCTTCCAAGGACACCTCTGTCCTCTACTGAAGCTGTTGTCAGCCACAGTTCTTGGGAAAGGAACTCATTAAATTTCTTCTCCTGGGCTAATCCACTGGGATTTTTGTTGGTAGTAGTTTTTTTCTTTCTGCTGATGTGCTTCTTACATCTCTTTTAAAAAAATTAAAAAATCGCTTTTCTTACCTCTGCCTTTTTTGTCTGGCTCTGTGCCAGGATTTTACAGCTGATGTAGATGACCAGAGCTACACCAAACAGGTAATGAAGACATGTGAATCAAATCTGCTACTGGTTTACTTCATTTTGCTTTTCACTTTGTGGATCACTACAAAATATCTAAAGGAAACATATACTCCTGTGTAGCAAATTTGAGCCTCCTGCAATAGTTTAATTCTTAGTTCCTTTCTGTGGACCCCTTTGCAATTGTGTTTCTTAAGCCTCTTAGGGCCACAGGTTGAAACAGTGGTTTAGTGTGCTGCGTTAGTGATGGAACCAAGGGTCATATTTGAGTGAAGGGGGCACAAGGTCCTACTACTTCAGCACTGTTAAGAGCTCTGTTGCCTGAGGTTCTGCAGCAATGCCTCTTAAATATACACTGGATCAGCAGTGCTGAGGGGAGCCTTTTATGCATCAAATAAAAAATGCAAAAACTTAAAAGAACTGGCCAAGTAATGTCTTCTTGATACATTCAGCCCTCTCCAAGTCAATGGGATCAATGAATGTAAATCCTTACAGCCTATGGGATTAGCATGTGCAAATTCACTCTAGAGGAAACTGGATGATTGGATGAGCTTTTGTTGAAGTCATAGTATTCCCTGTCTGCAATTAGTTACGAAAATTTTTAATTGCAAACTAATTTATTCAGCTATTGTCTGTGTGCACAATTTCGATGAATTTTGACTAGATGGAACATTTTCATGGTTTGCATTATTTCATTGTTGAGATGTTTCAAACAAAGGAACAATTGGAACAGACTTCTTAAAGGACCAAGTTTCTAATTAATTGCAAATCACAAACTAACAAATTACCAGACCATTCATCTCATACCCAGAGGGATAAGTGCTGCCAATTTGAGGAGGAGACTGTATTTTTCAAACATAACAAAGAAGCTGAATTCCTGTTTTCAGTGCAAAACGGAACTGTGCTTTAACTGTGAAATCCAAAATCGTGGTTGTATTAGAACAGTTCTAATTTAACTATAAAATTCAATTATCCGCTGATGATACTCTCCCATTTGATTCCCTTGCAGAGATTTCCATCATTTCCCTAATACTATCTTTGGCCATCACCTGGAGGCATCTATTCTAATGACTGCTGCCACTTCTCCTCTTCATTAGTTTCCTGACGCCCTTAGTTTTTGGCACTGATTTACAGCATTCAAGACAGGAAAGCAGCCTGAGTACCTTAACTCAGTGTCACTTGCAGACCGGTGCAGTGATAGGACAAAACACATCATAGCCTCACAGGAAATAGCTGGGCCCCCACAAAATGTTGCTTGTTCACCAGATGTGCTAGACTCGAGTAGTTAAGAAAACAAAAGGTGGCACTGAAATAGAGTAGCAGCAAAATTCCAGCTCTGAAATTTTAAAATAAAAAAGATGTTAGGTTATAAATTTTAAAGAGATACATAGAAGCATATTAAAAAAGAGAGGGGAAAGATGGTTTCAATTAGTTGATTTAATTCACCCTATGTTTTCTGAACACTCTTCTGACATTGGGAATAACAAATGCTGGAGATAAGTTATGCCTGGCTGTGTGTATGAATTATGGATTCTTGAAGGTAGATGATTCTGGCAGGGCTCCCCCCACCCTCTGCCACCTTTTTACCATGCCTGGAAGGTAGTATTCATTTCTGGACCCTCCTGTGTGCACCTGGGCATCAAACGCACCATCCTGTAAAGTATAGAGGTTGGCTGGGGAACAATGAGTCCTTTCCAAGTGGTGGGAGCTGAGCAATGCAGCCAGCCACTAAAGGGGTTAGGGTCTGAGGGGGTCTCAGTTCCTCTCAGAGGATCAAAGCAGCAACAGCAATGTCAGAGGCTGCAGCAGGGCAAGGATCTGCCCTGGGCCAAGATGTAACCACGGCCACACTGTTCCTTCCCACAGGCTCCATTTCCATCCCTGCTCTCGCCCAGACAAGCCCTTGAGGATAAGGATTGCTTGGCTGCCTGGGTCCACCTGTACTGACCTGCCAGTGCTTCATCTGAGTCCCTCTGGGGTCCTGGTGGTGCAGACTGGTGGCCTGGCAGACCAGGCTGTGAATCCTGGCCAGGGTGCAGCCCAATCCCTTTCATTGCATTTGGGAAAAATGGAGAAATGGAGGCAGAAGTGTACCTGGGCTTTGCCCTCATATGGATTTGGCACATTGACAGGCTATGTACCTTAGGCCATAAAAATGGACATACACCCAGTGCTTATACAGTAACCAACACTGATTTTTTTTTTTTTACTGCCAACACCTCCTTGTGGTAATGTAAGAAAATCAGCTGGCATTAATTTATTTAATTTTATCTGTCTTACCTCCCCAGCAGCAGAAGAAATCTGATAGCCAGGAATATTTAGCAGGGGGGAGAAAGGCTGTTTAGGCTGATCGTTACTATGTATAAAATCATTGCTATCAAAACACTAACAGTGTTACTGCATTATAGTATCAGAGATTACACACCTGCATCCTCAGCTACTAAGCCTCAAAAAGCAGGAACCTCAGGTAGGGAAGGGTTTCTGGAGAAAGAGGTTTCTTGGGGCCAAATCTAGTGTATTTTCTTCCTTTCTAGGAGGCATTTACCTAACCTGTACCTAAGCCTCTCCAGTGAAGAAGATTGGACAATATTCTGCTCTGCTGCACCAACGGATGGAAAGCTTTTCCCAGGCTCCAACCTAAGCAGCCTTTTGCTGCATGTTTAGCTGATCTCTTCTTGTCCTTACTTTCAACCAGAACAATTGCTTGCTGTCATGTTTATTAGAGCTTTGTGTGCATTTAGGAACCAGATTCTTGCCTTGCCTTCAACTTCTCTAAACTAAACAATATTCTCTAGACTAAATAAATGCAATGCTTTCTACCTCACTGGCTGTATTTTCCAAATCTCTGATCATACTTGTTGATCGCCTCTGGATTGTCTCCAGTATATCTATATCTTTAGAAAAGTACAGTGCCCAAAACTTGATAAAACCTTTCAACTGAGACCTCCACACTAAAGTGCAGAGCAGAATAATTGCCACCTTTGTCTTACACGTGATGTTCCCATATATACAACTCAGGTATTTATATTTTTTGCCAGGGCACTGCACTGTCAACACAAATCCAGCCTGTCATTTGCTACATCCCTCAGACCTTCTTCTGCCATCCCACTGCTTACAAATTGCTTCCAGCTTTATAGTTGGGAATTTGACTTCTTCTTCCTGAAAGTAGCACTTTATCCTAGTGGTTACTTAATCAGGTTGGCTGTGGACCATCTTTCCAGATCATTTCTGTGCTTCGATCCTCTGACTTTGATTCTCTTGTAGCCTCTCCAAGTTTAACGGTAACCACAGATTTCATCATCTGCATCATTAGTGAAAAGAATGGAAACAGGCCCAGAAAAGATCCCAGAGGAATCCCACTTGAACAACTTCCTCTTTGATAGGAACAATTGATTGTGGTTTTTGAGTGCAGTTCACCCAGTTGTGCACCCATCCTGTTGTGATTACATTTTACCTCATATCTAATGCGACCATGTCGTGAGGCTAAGATAAATCACATCCACTTGCTCTTCTTTATTCACTAAGCCAGCTACTCTGTTAAAAAGGGAAATTGGACTGGTTTGACATGATCTGTTCTTGACAAACTCAAGTGGACTGCTTTTTATCATCATACCATCTTCCAGGTATTTAAAAACTGATTGTTTAATAACTCATTCCAGATTTTTTTGATATCAGGGTGAGTGGTTTATAGCTTCCTGGGGTCTTATTATTCCTTTTTAAAGTTCAGCACTATAGTCACACTTCTCCTGTGCTCTAGGGCTCATCCTGTTCTATGTGACTCCTTTACAATAATTGTTTTACAATAATTGTTGGCGATTCACAGATTACTTCATCTTATTCCTTGAATAAGTTAATGTGAACTTTATGAGGCCCTGCTGACTTGTATGCAGTTGGCTCATCCAAGTATTCTTTAACTTGCTCTTTTCCTGTTTTGGCATGCAGTCCTACCTCATTTTAAAAATAATTTAGTTAATTAGCTGGTCACAAACAGCTTTTTTTTTAAATAAGGGCTGGATCAAGAGACATGCCAGGCTTCTCTGCATCATTTGTTATTTGCTCCCTTTTCCTGTTTAGCAATGGATCAAGACTTTCCTTTTTCTTCCTCTAATTAAGGTGTATTTATAGAACTTTTCCCAGTTCCCATTTATGTCTTTTCCTAGTTGAAATGCCTTCTGTGATGTAGCAGCCCTGCTTCTGTACCCAATTGTTTGTTTTATTCCCTTGTATTTATCCTTAACTATGTGTTTGCGTTGCTCCTGTCTGTAGTATCCACTTCTTAAAGTCCTCAGAAAGCTACTGATGCAGCTGGAATCATACTTCTGTGTGCCTGGTGTTTTTCTACATAGGGGTAGCTTGCTCTTATGTTTTTAACATAGCGGTCTTTTAGGATCTGCTCACACTTCCACTCCGGCTGAAAACCTTGGTTATCTACTTTAGAGAGTTTAGTTACCCTATTGTTTTTTCTACACTGTTTTGGATAACTGAAATCTCCTATTGCCACCATATCTCATTGTTTGGATATCTTGTACAAATGCTCATAAAAGCTTCTTCCTATTAGTGGCCCACAGCAGATCTCTGTCCTAAGCTTTTCTGAGGTCATCTGTGTCACAGCATCTGAACAAAGACTTACAGTTCTTTCTGTTCCCCTGGCTCCCTGTGTTTGCCTGCAGTGGTCAACACATTGCTCCTGTATTTATATTTTTGTCTGCTTTATAACTGATGCTTCCGATTCTCAGGCTGCAGCTAAGGACAACACACTTTTCAGCTAGCTGAAGGCTTCTATAACCAGACTTCTCCGAATCTGCTTAAGAGGCCACTGTCAGATTATTTAATAGTTAGGGATAACTTAACCCCAGTTTGGTATAATGTCAACCACAGGCATTCCTCCATACCACTGTGGGGCTGGTTTGGATCAGTATGCAGTGCAGCCTGAACAAGTAGATCTCAATTTGGCCTAATACCTTCTTGAAACTGTAACAAGATGCACAGACTCCTGGAGTGGGATGTAACATGACTGTTGGCAAAAGCAAAGACCAATCCACTCCAATGTGTAGCAGTCTCACCTTAAAGAAAAATATCCAGAGACACCGTGATACATGAAGATTTGATACCCATCATAACATGCTGTCTCCTGATGCTCTGCTGGGACATTAGCTCTTTTTGATCTCAGAGAGAAACGATGACTCCCTCACCTCCACCAGCCCCTTTCTGGAAGATGACCCCCCAAATTGTCGCCAAGCGCACAGAGAAATTAAATTCTCCCTTAGCAGGACACCAGCGTGACTTCAGAGGTACTCTTATGCTCCTCAAGTTACAGACATGCCTGTGCAAGATGCTTTCATTAGGGCTTGCTCTTGGTCTTACTGAACTTGGGGCACTAACAACATAATCAGTGTGGGATCAGGCCATGGGAAATAGACTTAAACACATGCAAAAGCCCTTGAAAGGCTGGAGCTGAGACTGCAATTCTTATTTGGCCTGGCATGTTGTTTGTGACCCATCCCATTGTTCTGAGCTTAATGCTTATTCATTTCCTCTTTGCTTGTGTTTTCATATATTATTATTTTTATTTGTGCCTTTTTATTTTAAAGAAACAATAAAAGTAAACTCCCTTGGGCCACAGAATGTGGATCAACACAATCAGGTCAGTGGACTGCTTTTAGTCTCAGCACTGACTCGGATACAAACATGAATTTCAAGGTGACGGCTTTGCCTAGAAGCTTCTCGATTAATAGCTTTAGTTCTGGTGTGACTTCTGGGAATGCAAATATTCCTAGCAGGAATTCAGAAGGACCATTATTTTAGAGGGAAGAAGCATACTTTTGAGAGGATAGATAAGGTATTCAGGGGGTCCTCCTCATTGCAGAACTAACATTGCACATCCTACAAAACCTGTAAATATTTCATTTTCCTTTACATCATTAAACTACACTGACGCAATGCAATTGAAGCTCACACATAAATTGAGGCTCTTCCATTCTGCCCTATGTCACGTCTCTGTAATGGAAGCAGTAGTAGAAGTGAAGTTCATGCTGGGAAGGGACAGAAAGGAGTGGAGGAAGAAGGGAAGCCTCTTGCTTTCATAATGGAGAGAGAAGAGCAGTAACATAGAGATAACATCCTCAGATTCCTCTCTCCATCTCTAAAGGGAGAACTTTAGGGAAGTGTTATAGTGGAACAGACAAGGTGGCTCTGCAAACTGAAGCTGTTGTCCAGACGTATATCTTTTTCCATAAGAGGCTGAAATGCAGTCTCTTTGTAAAGCAGCTGCAGTTACTTAACAGTCAGGCTGAAAATTAGCAGAATTAATAGGTATTTAACCAATGCCAAGGCACACTGATTAAACATTAAAGACTGGAAGAGCCATGCAAATTATACTTTGGTTGGTACAGTTCTGCCGAGAGTGTAAAAAAATGTGATGAGATCTCCCTTGGGCAGAGGCAAAACATATTCAAAAGCTGCTGTTTTGAATTATGATGGCACACTTATGGAAAACAGACAATGTTGATGCCACAAAAATGTGATGGGTACCATTAACAGCGAGCATCACACAGCAAACCATAGACCCAAGTGCCTTCAAAATGTAAAAAATTCAAGTCAGAGGATTTGTTTAGGGAAGGGATTAAAAGCATGTAAAAAAAAAGTGCTCTTTTAGCCCTTGTACAGTTTGCCAAGAGCTCTTTAAATAGAAGCTAAAAAAGCTCTTTATGATTTTGGCAATTAATAAAACATATGTCCTTCTGTACAGAAAATAATAATAAGATTATGCTAAAAACGGAGACAAAAGATGCTGTCATAAGACTTTCCCTTAAGTTATCTCTGCAGCCATATTAAAAGAAGTGGTGCTTGATTTAACTTTTGAATAATGGGCTACAGTGTCACCTTGATCTTCTGGCTGCTGGTCCCTATCTGAGGAAGGTAGGTAGTGACTGACACCATTTCTGATGTGGACAAGCAAAACTTCCTTAAGGAGAGACTTTAAAAAGTTAGAGGAGTTTACATTCAAGAGGGAATTAATAAGAGTAGACATGATAAATGTACAAAGAGAGTGGGCAGGATAGATAAAAGAGGGAGGAATTAATATTCACATTGTCTTTAAAACAAGAACGCAAATATTCAGTGAAACTCAGCAGTAGAAGCAAATGTAACAGTAATAAGGGGAAGCACTTTTTCACACAATATGGCAATTAAACACAGGATCCCCCAGTTACAGGATGTTTTTGAGGTTAGGAGTTTATCAGGATTTATGTAGAGAGCATGAACACGCCAAGTCATAACTGTGAATGCTAAAGAAAGCCAGGAACTAGAGCAGCTTCCCGCACTGCTGGGGGAGCATCATTTCTCTCCCAGAGGTGGTGCATCGCCCACCTCCTGCTGTCAGCTGCAGGACCCCTGCCCAGAGGCCCCCATGGTGGGATTGGCTTTGGCAGCTCTTCTGTACTGCTTGGCCGAGTTCAGTGGGGTTGATCTGGGCCTTGCTGAGTTGCCACCGCAAAGTGGCCGGTGCTGGAGCAAGTCCCTGGCAGGGTCAGGGACTGCATGGGCCATGGGGGCCATGGTTCCTTCAGCCTGCAAGTTACCTTCTTCCCAAAGCAGGCAAAAATACCTCATGTCTACACAGACACAAGACCTGAACACCAGTTGTCTTGCTGGGAAATGCTGTGTTTCTCTGAAATGAGAAACAAAATGGAGTCCTGCTCCTTTCCTAAAGGTTACTGATGCAGGCGCTGATGCAGACACCTTCAGGCTGCAGCCTTGACTTTCCATGTTGAAGTGGAGCTGCTGAGGAGCTGTAGGGGAGCTGTGCAGGGAGTGGGAGAGAATTCCTGGCTCCAGGGAATGGACTTCGCATTCTGGGAATCTGTGACCCATTTCCATGACATTGCCCTGAAGTTTGCTATTGGGAAGCAATCCTTCACTCTGAAATCCCTTATCTTGAGGGAGAATGTAATATTTATGATTTTTTCTCTGTTTACTGCACATACTGATAAGCAGCTGTGGGACCAACAAGCTGTCAGAGACTATCCCTTTTTCTTCCTCAGGGCTCACTAATTAAAAAATAAATGAATCATTAGTTGAACTTTCAGTAACTGTTTTTAAAAAATCATGCAGTGTTGGAAAGGTCAAGGTCCAAAGTAGTTTGGGATTCAGATCCCAGCAGGTCTGATGGCTGCCCAGTTTCTCCATGGAAAAGCTAAGTGAGACACCTGAGGAGAAGAGGTATTGACCATTAATCCAGAAGTCAGCAGCTGGCCAAGTCCAGTGATCTTAGTAGAAACAAAACATGTGCATAGTGTGTGGTTTCTTAAAGCCTGGGTTTGTTGCCTGGCCTGCCAGTCTGAAGAATTGCTTGCTTTTACAAGTTTAATAGCAAAATGAATGCTAAGGTCAGAGAATAGGCCAATGCTTTAGCCATCCAGCTGGGAGACCTAAGGATGCTTTACAGAAATTAACTGGTCAGGAGGATTTTGATGGATTTTATGTGAAACTGATGAAAAAGAATTGCTTTTGGAGGAAGGTCACACGCAAAGCCAATGCAGGCAGTCATCTTCATTACCTATGTGTCTTCTCTGTGCAGAAACATGGACAGGGAAGAAAAGAGCTCTGATTTTGACTAATGATCACTCAGGACTCCATGATGGGGCAACATGTGTTCTGGAACATAGAATGATTGCTTTAGGGGAACATTTCTTTTCATTTGATGAAAGCAATACTGTCACAGTATATATATTGGTAGCCTCATCCTCCTCTCCTGATTCTCCACTTATTTCATTGCAATTACTACTCTTTGTATGCAGAAACATAAAAGGAAAAGCAAACTAAGCATATCAGAAGATGTATCATTACTGGGATTAGACCATGTTGTACAAAAAGAGATGAGAAGCTGCAAAGGTATTGTGACCAATGGTCCAGCACATGTGGTCCTCTTGTTAAACTACTGTCCTAGTTAATGTCATCTGTATTTTCCAGCATCACAGTGAAGTTAGAGTAACTCATTGACTGCAGTTTAACAAAATTTTGGCTGTGGCAACAGTCTGTGAATATGTCCTCTGCCCACCACAAATGGAAGATAATTTGAGTGAGTTTAGTCATCTGTCTTTGGAGCTAAACTAATTTCAGTTGCCTTGTATCTGCTGTGGAGTCTGAGGTCCACAACAGCCCTGCACAGGGAAACACATTTGTATAGAGGACAAACTGTTCTCCACCAGCCCCTGGGGACATCCTGCAGCTCAGTATTTTCTGTCTCTCAGTGCCAGACTTTTGGCATAACCCACCTTTTCTGCAGTGAACAACGAGCAATATTAAAACAAGTTATTTCCTGATCATGCGAATTGATGCAGTCTGTTTTTCTATCAGATTTCTGTATTTCATCCATATAATGACAACCAATGTAACCATTTCCCATGATCTCATGTTTCCATGCATTGCCTGAAATACCTCACAGACCCACATCTCTTTTCCAGTAGTCCCCTAACTCCTGGGGAGCCAAAAGCAACATGTGCCACGGCCTGTTTTGAGCCATGTGGTGCTGACTGGCTCTCTGGGATAAGTTTGTTCCTTGCCAGCTGGCAATCAAACAGGATAGATAATTACTGCTCTCACTTTGCAATCCCTCCCTCACTCAGGACACTAACTAGGGTCTCCATCCTCTACCCAGGCCCTGTTTTTTGCTGCTTTATAGGAACTTTTATCATTGATATCTCTCCCATTTTATTAAATGTGACTGAAAGTGGACAGTGGATTCAGAAACTGTTGGGGAGGAGGCACCTGAGGGAGGAGGGAACTAACTGACAGCATACGCAACATAACAACTGTGCAGCACAACTAACTGCAAATATTCAAAAATACTATCCAAATATGTTGGCTTTGTGTGCACAACTTTTTCCCTAGGGAGAGGATGTGAGGGAGGAAATCTTACATGGGTTGGATGAGCCGCATTGATTCATGGGCAACTGGAAGATGTTCAGGTTCCCTCACGATGAAGATATGGGGAATCTGTGCTGAACTTTGGGCTTGTCAGTAGGGTACTTGTCATCAGCCCTAAAGTAACTTGAGTTTAAACACATACATTCAAGAAATGAACAATTTATAACAGTTGCACGTGGCATGTGAGTGAAACATTTTGTTCCTTTCAGAGCTGTTAATGGACAGGCTGTGCAGCAGGACCTACTTGGAATTGCTTAGTTCTGAAACACTGTTAAATGAACGCTGACAGACACAAAAGGGTAAATCAGTGCCACTACCATCTGTAAGACAAGAACAAGAGATGGATAAGGCTTGGATACTGATCAAAGCTGTGACTAAAGTCCCAAGGCTCTATGGGAAAATTATAATAAAAAAGAAAAAAAACCTCTTATAGCTGCTTTCTTCCTTCTGATTCCTGTTGGCTGTGGTCTACTGACCATCTTCTGCTAAGATGTGAGGCTCACAGCCTGGCTGGTGGCATTTCTGTGTGCAGGTAACCAAAGCATGGGTCAGCCACCATAATGCCTCTTTATGTTTACATACATTTCATCTTAGTAACAGGATCTTGCTTCAAAAACTCTGCAAGCATGAAAAAAAGGCTTATGCCAAGGATGTTGGAAGAGAAACATTTATTGTTTCTGTCTAGAAGAACCTGTAGTATTCAAATCACGTGCTTACGACCATGATATAAATTCCTGGAGGACTCAAAGTTGCCTCTGTTCTGCTGGTAAGAGAACTACTACTTTTTTTTTTAGGCATTTCAGTTCAACATGTCCCTTTAAGAACAAGCTTGTATGTCTGACTTTTGAAATAATTAGAATTGACAAATTATGGCATTGCTGTTTTTATTGCCATAATTTCTAGAAGCCAAGTTCATACAAAAGCCTGTTGTGACTATTTCTCTTCGTTAGTCAGGCAGAATATAGCCAAGTTCTGCTTTCAGTTACAGCCATATAAATCTAAACTACCTACATATTCATTGCCAGTAGTACTTGTGTATGCTGGAGTGACCATTCTATAGTATTATTTTCCCAGAAAAAGCGAAGTGATAATTCATCCATGTGACTAAGGAGGGCAGGTTCCAAATAAATTGGAAGCACAGCTTAAAATGGAACATGAAATGAGTAGAAAAAATACAAGGAAATAAGAAAATAATTTTAAGATTTCCAGTCTTGAACATAAGTATGCGTTCACATGTATGCATTCCAAAAAGATCTGTTTGCAGTCAACTCCTTTGTCACTTACTGCTTGAGTGCTGGATTCAGAGAGTCTGCTGCTGTGAGATGATGTGTGAGGAGCAATACAGAATGAGGAAGCGGATCCGAAAGCATTCAAGACCTAGCAGTCCTGGGGAGAAGACTTGTCAGGCAGCTATTTGGTTTGGGAGGTGCTTGGGTACTTTGGTGGGGGAAGCCAGAGCAGGACTGAGAAAGAGAGAAGGAGAGATAGAAAGAGATAATGCTAGTTTCTTGTCTATCTGGGGTGCTCAGGCAGCATCCCAGCACAGATAGAGCTATTCTGGCCTTGGTAGTAAGAACACCTTGTAAATGGGAGGCGATGGGGGCGTAGGAGCTGGTGTGCGGTGGACCAGAGCCTGTGGCACTGGGAGGCTTCGCCGACAGGCTGCATGAGAGGCTCCATTCTCACAGCATGGGCATGTTGTGGGACAGGTGGACGAATGCCAGCATTGGCTCTCTGCTACGCAGCCGCCGCGTGTGCTTTGGCATGGTCCTGAGGCTCCCTTGTTGATGGAGCACAGGTGTCAAGGAGGCTTTCAAGGAAAAGTTGTTACTTGAAATGGAAGAAATCTTTGCAGCCTGGAGGGACACCGCACAGGGAAGTCTCCGGGCCCTGGCTGAGCCAAGAGAGCACATGCCAATTTGGCATTTAACACATATAAATACATGCACAACCTCTGTTTATATTAATTACAAATATTAGAGGGTTGAAAATATGTGGCTTGATACCAAAATGGAGGGTAGCTAATGCAACTGCATTGGAACTATCTACACACAGAAATACAAGCCAGCCAGAAAGAAAGAATACAGCAAACTGATGGATACATTTGAGAGGAAAAGTTTCCCATAGATTTGCGAGAATTACAGCTGGAAAAGACATGATGTTCCCTTTCTTTGCCAATACTAAGCAGTTCTGCAGTGTTACACGCCTACAGCACAGGCATTGTGCTGTGTAGGGCTGGTTGAAATCTTCACTGAGAGCACAGGCCAAGCTGTCGTTATGTTTGGTATCATCAGGTGCATTTCCACAACACACAGGTAGGCAAAAGTGACAGCACAGAGTACGAGGCTTGGCATCTGGTACAAATGTGGTCATTTATTCTCTGTCCCTTTGCTTGCTGTTTGTGAGCTGATCCTGCTGTCTGCCAGCACACTATGCATTTCTCATGGAGCTCAGCTGCATTAACTCATAGTCTTCCTTGACTATTCAGGATGGTGGTGTCTGAGTCACATACTGCTGTTTCCGTCTTGATTGGGGGGGGCAGAATGTTTACAGCTGAAGTGCACCAGCCCTCCAGAGGACTATCGATTCCTTTCTGAAAGTCTAATCATGCCTTTTCCCAATTCTCCCCCCTATTACATGCGGTCAACGTGTTTGAGAAGGCCACCTGCAACATCTCCCTCTAAAAATATCTAAAAGAAAGCAACAGTGAAATAAAACTGGGGCTTTAGGTTATATTCTAGTGCTCTCACTCCCCCGGCTCAGACCAGGAATGCATGGGGGCAGGAAAGGGGATGAAGCAGTATGTATTAATCTCATTTATCCCATTGTATTCACCAAGAGTTATTTTTTCCCTGTCTACTGCTGAAAAAAATAATCCAAGGAGGCCCTTCTCCCCTGTTGTCCTTTGTAGGTCAATTGACCCTGACAAGGGACCAGCACTGCCATACAGGCTAACTCCAGAGACTCCTGATGGAGAGAGTCGGCTTGCAAAGGAGAAGCCAGCACAGGCCTTTTGCTCTCTGAAAGGAGACCCTGTGGGTTTCTTCTAGGAAAGTGGGTGGAGAAGACAGCAGTTTCTTCTGGAAACCAGATTTCAGGGAAGCTAAACTGGGCAAGAAAGTGCATTGGTGTGACTTATTTCTTGCAGTGCCTTGGTACCTGGGGCTGCTAAGCAGCTGTATAAGCAGAGAACAGAAGAGTGATTTTTGCTTCACAGAAGCTGGCACTGGAGCCACCAAAGCTGTGTATGGCCCGGGGATGAAGAAGACAGTGTGTCTCCTTGGTGCAGAGGTCACTGGGAGATACTTTTTCACAGCTTCTCTGTTTGTACTACAGAGCCCTGACTTCCACTGGAGCAATCAAAATGGCACATCATAGAAATGGGGAGCATCTGGAAGGAGATCTCTCTCTGGACATGCCAGTAGGTCAGGCTGTAAGTCATGCAGTCCTGGGCTAAAGAAGTTGCATGCACATCACACTGCATCTGGGGGTCTCACCATGCAGGAAGGCAGAACGTCCTGCGCTCGGTGGCACCTTCCATGAAGCAGATACCCACAGAGAGTCCACACAGCTCAGATCGATTCCCCAGGCTGCCACCCTGTGCTCGGGTTCCCCGAGTCACCACAATTCAGGCTCCTCAGAGACGCTGGTGATTTCTGGCACGTGAATCCTGACTATTTGAAAAAAGACCATGAAACCTCCTTGCTTCAAGTCCTCCAGTGGTGCTTGATTATGAAGACGTCCTAAAAAGAAACAGCTCAGTCCAATCTGCCAGAGAGAGATTCCTTGGGAAAGGGGCCAGAAAGCTGGTGAGCTTGGCCTGACATGAGCAGGAACATGCCAGGGAGATGGGGGGAGCAATTATGGAGAAAGTCTCGCTCCTCCTCTTGCCCCAGGGTGACAGACAGGTGCTCAGTGCAGGCAAAACTTCTGGGAAAAGAATGTGATGTTAGGGAAGTCCCTGCTCAGTAGAAGGGAACTGAAGCCTTTCAACAAGTCATAGCTTGCCAAATACAGGCAAAAAATTCCTGAGAGCAACAAAAGATGCTTCCCAGTATGTATGGGCAGCCCAGTTTTGAGACCTTGCCTCCAAACAGAGAGATGCTAGGCATCAAAGTGGGCTACTGGTAAGAATGTCTAAACCATCCTTTTCTTCCCCTTTCATCATATTTTAAGAAATAACTGAATAATTTCAGATGGCAGTCCCCTCTATTTCTTTTCAAAAAAGAAATGCCATCCTGAGATAACATTTATCTCCCCAGCATGGAAAATATCAGCATGGCTGGTTCAAGCACAAAAGAGTCATTTCAGTCATACCAAGGTCATGTCAATTAATACCTCAGCCTCCTCTAACTACCTAAAGCATTGCTTGCATGGTGTATGCTACAGACACTCTCAGACATACAGTGATGAAGGCTCAGTATAGAATAGACCATCATCATACCTGGGGGAGGGCTGTGTTTTGTAGCCAAGGCCTGTGAAACAAAACTCTGGAGGTGAGATATTGGAAAACATGTACTTGGAAACATATTTTGAAGAGTGCCTTGACTACAGCAAAAGCAACAGTGGCAGTGATTATATGTTGGTTATTTTATTCTGAGGTTTGTAATTTTCACAGCTTGACTGGGGATGGCTAAGTTTCTTATACAGAATAACACTGATTCATCAGTATTGTTTATTGCAAGTGACACAGCAAGACTGGAGACAGGGAGCAGCTTTTCCATGACCAGAGCATTGCAGCCCCATATGGAGGGAGCCTGGGGAAATTTCACACCAGACATACGTGAGTGGGGGCAGATACTGTGAGGTACTGGAGATCCTTCTCTCCAGTGGAAATGACAAGGTGCTGACAAAACTCAGTGCCTAGAAGGTTTAGACTGATGGCTATTTCCGGATTTCCTTTATGTTATGGGAAATGTCACAGATTACAGAATTAGGCTCTGTAACAATTTGTTTCTGCATTTTAGGTTTCCCTCATTATTCTCTTTTTTATCTCCTTCCTTTATAGTCTCCTACCAATGGAGTATGCATTTTATTATAGACCAATTTTTTGTAAATGTTCAATTCCAACAAACATTTTCAGTAAATCAAAATTCAACATTTTAATTCAGTGTTGCCTAACAAGTCTTCAGATTTAGCTTTTCAGTATTTGAATTTGTGAGTTTTTAGCATACTTTCATCCAATCTCTTACCTTCTTGTAAAAAAAGGGGGGAAGAAATTAAACAAGAGGAGGTAAAAGGAAGAAACCTTTCCTCCTTCCTCATTTCACACATTCCCTCCTCTTTTTCTCCTACTGTAATCCCTACCCAGAAAAGAGGGAGAAATAAAATATCTGAGAGGATATGGACAGAGACCTGAAAACTGGCATTTTAATCCCATTTTTTTCCTCTCTATTTCCTTTATCTGTGGGGAAAAGGAGAGGAATATGGGCCTTTGGCTCTCCACCTCCCCTTCAGAAAGATCAGAGAAGTTTAACACCAGTGAAAATCAAAACCTGGGGTTGAAAGTCAACAGAATTATTTGGATTATTTTGTTTCAAATATTTTTGGCAGAAAAATGTATTACTTGGCAAGAGAAAACTTTGCCTTGTTTCATTTATTGGTCAGGTCTATTCATTAGCAGTGTTCTAGGAATTAGGAGCTGCTTGTGTAGACCAGATTATATCCATGCTGGATAATTAGTCCCATCCCACTGAACCTCTTGGGATTTTCTGATTGTAACCAAAGCAACAGGGTTTTCTATTAAAAGAAGGGAGAAATGGGGATTGAAAGATCCGGTGAGACTGAAGCATGTGGACTGAAGCTGGAGGCATTAGCTCTGGCAGGAGGAGTACCTGCAGTGTGTGGCTCCCACTCCCTTCCTCCAGAAGGACTGGGCTTTTCTTCCCCAGAAGGCTTCTGCCTGCAGAAATTTAGAAATTCCATCTATTCTGGGAGTGAGCTGGATGCTGTATTTAGAGGTTCACATTGCAGACAGGCTTTTATTTTGTACTGGTGACTAGAGAGGTCCTTGCTGCCCTCACTGGCCATGGGGTCCGAAGGGCTCTGTGCAGCTCTGCCCAAGGCTAATGCTCTTGTGACTGGAAAAGCCCAAAATTCATGTGCCAGAATCTCACAGTACCATGTCACTTTTTTCTCCATGCTGCTCACACAGTAAAGAAGATAATTTATAAATCTCTAAGTAACAACTCAAACTGGCTATTCTTACTGCATCTATTCTCACTTCTGCACCCAGAGGCACTTGGAGGAAAATTCCTCTGCGCTATGTCCTCTTCGGCTGACCCCTCTGCTGGATGAGGCAGGTGCCAGAATGAAATGAAACTGGTTCTTGGAGAAGAGATCACGTTAAGGCCCATCACCTCTCTGCTGCAGTGAGCACCAAACGCAGATTTCCTGGCGCCCAGCAGCATGTGCTGTAGCCATGACACCATGTCACCTCCAGTTCCTAACTTTTATTATCACATCACATCCCTCTGTGCCCCTAGGCACTTCATTGAACCTTCCTTTTCCAGTTTCTTCCACTGTAAAAGGGTGACAAAGAGACTTGCCAGCCCCATGATTGGTGCAGGATTAAATGTGTGCACAGTTTGATGAAAAGACAAGGTGTGAATGCTGACTGCTGTCAGCAAAGGAAATGGGGCAGGTTAGCAGGTTAGAATACCACCTACAATTTTTGTACTTACTGCAGCAGAAGAGAGGGAATTGGGCTGTTGGTTCCAGGGTTATATTCTGCTCACTGGTGTACAACAAAGTATTAAAGTAATTTTGAAATACACCAGAGATATAATGCTGGTAGTGATGGACACAACAAATACTGGAGACAATAACTTAATGTTGGGCTAGCCATGTCAAATTCCATCCCACTTCAGCTGCTTTCCAGGAAAATAGATTTCTGGTTTTAAATATGAGGATTAGCAGCAGCAGATTTAGGGCTTAAAATAAAGTAAGTATTTTAGATTTATTTAAGGGCCTTTGACTCCCAAACACTTTGCTTTAATATATTGCTTTCTGGGCTGACATGGCTTTCATTTTTCATCACTACTTTACATTCCAGTGTTTGAACGGTTTATGCAGGGGAAACCTGAGTTTTACAAAAGCTGAAATTCTTCTGCTGCTGCTGTTTAAGGAATGCTTTCTTTTCTTCTCTGTCTGTAGCAGGTTCTTAGCAGAGAGAACTGTAATTCAGAACAATTCAATTTTCCATCATTTAAGAAGCAAGACACAGTAATGGCTTAATCCTGATTATACACAGCCATTTATGAGGACTGACTTCCAGATGTTCATGTCCTTTTTTTTTTTTTTTCTTTTTAAATGTGAATGTTATTCATTTCTTTGGACTTGGTGCTAGGAAAGAAATCTCTGAAATCCCCAGGATAGGAACACTGATCAAACTTCAGTCCATCTGAAATCAGAAAGCCACCCTGAATTTCTAAATATTTGCTGGACAGGTCCAACTCAGGCTGCAGCAATGGAAATTTTTCTGTCCTAAATCCTGCCCTGGAGGGAATTTCTATTTGGAGAAGAGCATGTTCACTCTTCACTTTTCCTTGGACTCTCTTTAGAGATTGCTAAGTATGGTGAGGTCAGAGCTCTAGGATCTGGTTTGCATCCAACAAACTTTGACCTTCTGAAGGCATTGGCTACACTGCCAGCCAAGATTTCATGGTTAAATGTTGATTAAGATTACTCCTTAAGTTCCAAAGAATTTGAGGGGGGAAATGGAGAAAAAGACAATGACATTGTTTGAAAGCCAAAAAATGAATTTGGTAGCAAATGTTCTGTGTATACCAGATTTTAGACCCCATATCTTCCAGAGTCAACTGTCCAAGTCACGCAATCCCTGTAACAGACCTTTCCCGTAAATCCATGCTTTCTGGCCCAGTGAAGCAAGCTGCCTTTTGAGATGGGAGCTGCTCTCCCTAGTCTGTTTCCAAGAAAAAAGTGCCATTTGTAATTGAATTTTTGGTGCTATCTTTGCACACATTATTCTAGTCATCCTGCTGGGAGGGTCTCTACATACAGCGACCAGGAGGCTCATACTGAGGCTCTGCTGTGCAGATCCAATGGATAAACTGGAGTTCATGCAGCTGACTTGCAAGCAAGCTTGCTAATAAAATTTAATTCTTAAAGAAGACAGCTTGGTCCTGACAACTCTGATTGCCTTGGCACAATGTTGTGGAAATACAATTACAAGATTGGACTGCTCTCAATTTGTTCCACACAGAGAAAGAGAGAAAGAGAAAAAAGTGGGTTTTGTAATTAAAAATAAGTAAGTAAGCCCAATTTTGAGAGCTTCTTGCCAGATTATTTTTTAGCTCAGCATTAGCTTTTCATCTGCATCATGGTGATCCCAGATACACAGATCAACAGATTTCCTCCACATCAGCAGGCAAAGATGCCCTCTTGGCCACAGTCATCAGCTGGCCAGAAAGACTCCAATGAATGCTGCCTGTGAGGCTGTCGCACGGGCTGCCAAAGCTCTCCAGGTGCTGTGCGGTGATGCTTGCACTGATGGTTTTCGGCACAGTAGCTCATAAAAGCATTATGAGAACTCACTGTTGATTATAACATAGTTATAGAGTAAAAAATATGAGTTGTTTGCCTGTACTGTACATGAAGGCCTCTACCTGACAATTTTCACCTGCTTGGCAGTTCTGAGCTGCTCTAATGGCAGGAAGGGCCAGTGGGCTTGCACTGCAGCAAGTGCAAGGGAGCATGCATCTGAACCCTATCCCCACCCACGAAGGGCTCTGTAACAGCTACAGCGTGTCTCAGCTCCTGCCAGCAGCACTCTCCCTCACAGTGTATGTCAAGTATTAATTACTGCTCATATGCTGCCCGCAAAGATCACTTACTATGCTGTGAAAAAAACACCAGATATTATTCCAGCTCCCATATGGATGACTGGGCTGTGTTCCCCAGCAAAGCCCTGACTCCAAGCAGAGGTTGTGATTGTGGGGAGCAAAATAAAACAAAGCAAAGCAAAACAGGAGGTGCTTTAAAGCAGCTGAATAAAGACACACAACAAACCTGTCTGACAAAAGTACCGTTGGACTAATGCAACCTGATCCCTGAGCTAGCTATGGTGGTGCATCATATTCATCAGCCAGGAGAAAGGGGCCAGCAGGGAGCTGGGGGGATGGTATGGGCAGTGTGGATAATTGTGGAGGCCTGCTGGTAGGCAGAAAACATCTGGTTTGTGTTTGAGTTAAGAAGGGATATTTAACTCTATTACCCAGATTTGTATCTGTCCATTACTTATTCAGATTTATTAGCGTAGGCTTGCAACATAAAGGTTATGTGAGGCTGAGACATCTTCATGCGCTGGGAGCCATGTAAAGTTGATGTTAAAGGCACAAACACCTGCAGGTCTCTCAGTGCTGTGAGCAATGTGATCTGTGTGTTAGCAAGCCTGAGGACCTGTGCACGTTGGTGCTTGCTGATGTAAACATGGGTGATGTGAACGTTGGTCCGTGGGGTGTCTAAATAGGGAGGTACCTGCGCATGTGCCCAGTGGTGGACATGGACAAGGTGAAGAGAATGGACAAGGGAGCATAGCTTGGAGACACTAATGCTCTCCACCCTGAATACAAGACCAGCAGCTCACAAATCCAGTGAGTGGGTTGCTTTTAGTGACTTTCTTCAACACTAAGCTGCCTCTACCTTTTTGCTCTCCTGTTGCAGTGCTTTACTCCTTCATACCACCTACTTACAGCACCATCCTACCTCAATATCCCCATGTCCTCTGCCTTGTCCTGCCCCACAGCCCATCTCCACCCTACCTTCCTCTTCCAGAACTCCTCCTTCACAGTCTCATGTCCTTTCATCCACTTTGCTAATGCAACAGCCTTACTTCTGCATCCAGATATCCTGCCTCTCCTTTTGCCCTTCTCAGCATGTGAGACCTGAGATGTGCATGGGGACTTACAAGTACTCAGTTCCCTTGAAGAACAGACCCAAAGCATCTCAAACCAGGTGTCCACGCTGAGGGGGAACTTCAGAAATAGGGCTGAAGTTGACTTGCCCCAGGTGACTCAGTGTGACAGCCTTAGGACCTGTATTCACAAATTCAGGGCCCCAAACTTCACTGCACTGAGCCTGACAGTACCTGTGGGACTATTATTCTCCCACCTCCCTCCAGCTTCTAGCTTGAAAAGTATTCACTCTGGGAGCAGGGACACTGCCAGGTTTCTTAGGCAATCATCCACACTGTAGAAATAGCAAAGAGTAAAAGCAAATAGGTCACAAACCACCCCTAGGCTGAAATTATTACCTAGCACTGTCCCATGAATCCCCATGAGGACTGAACACACAAAACACAAGTGCCACTGATTTGTGAGATGGTCCCCACTCTGGTTAATCAGCAATGATTTCAAAGATTGCTAGTCGTCCAGTTCCTGGCAGGTGTAAGCCTATATTTAACATTGCTCAAACCCAAATGTTATTTAAATGAAAATAGGGACCTTTTTTTCTTTCAATTCCATTTAATTCGTCCAAGATATTAGCTATAATTCATCATGTTTATAACTTCTGAAATTAACTTCCCTCCCATAGAGTTCAATAAATAACACTTTTCCTGAATAGCTCATTCACAGTGCAAAAACACCTTCTTCCTCATATTTTTCACTTCACAGAATGAAACCATATGAGGTGGTTAAGATTTACATGGTCGGCTCTGGCAGGCTTTTTATATTTATTTGGGTTGCAAGATATAAATCAGAGCTGGGCCTTTCTCCAAGAACAAGTTATTTGTTATCTTGCTACACGTGTGTTTCTGGGTCAAAATTTGATAAGGTGTTTTTAGCATTATTGCATGGGATAGGTAGGGCTTTCATTGTTCTGTGCCAGCTTCCATCTTTTGACTGCAGAACATTATTTTATACTGCATTTTATCACAACCAGTCACTGGAAGTTTGAAAATTTTCCCAACTCAGAAATAATGTGTAACTGTGAATCGCATAGTTTTCTTCAGGGGCAGTCCCTTTTAACTGTATATCCCATAAACATATGTGTGATCATGATTAGATTTTTTTAATGATTTACAGACATGATTTGAAGCCATATGAACATGGCTTCCTTAGAAAAATTATGCTCTTTAAATCTGTAGAAATCTAATTGCTTGCACAGGGAGGCTTCTGCAGAACCAGATTTTAACTTCATGCAGGTCTTTCAGGCATGTAGGTTCATGGGACCATGTGGGATCTTGAGAAATGATGTAATAGACCCCTCTAGTTTAATGTCTATGATAATGGTCTCAACAAGTAGAAAGTCCATGGTGCCTACATGATACTATTGATGATTTTGTCAGAAATTCTCTTTATCTATTTTAAGTATCACACCTGGGCATCTCCATCCTTTAGTGCAAGCTTAAGCTACAGGTAATGCACTAGACACAGCACAGGAACAGGATTTGGTGGCTTTGTAAATTCAAGCCACCACAAAAGTAGGTGACTATGGAATTTAGGAACCTGACGCTTCAAGCAACAGCCAGGCAACTGAATTGATATTGTATCAGATAAATGTCCCAGTAACTATAAGGGCCTAGCCAAGAGTACTCAAGATCCAAGACCTGATCTTACATATGCACATGCAAATATGGAAAAAATCCATGGATTTTCAGTGACTCCTTGTTTACCCCTGCATGATGACTTGTGCATTTTGTCCCTGGAGTTTATTATTTACTGAATGTATAAAACCAAAGCACTTTAAGATCAATCTATGCATAACATCAGCACTCAGAAATCAGCATCCAGAGACAGATCAGGTCCTTTTCAGGAAAAGCAGTGCAGATGAACATAAGGCCATATTCAGAGAATGCATGACAGTTTCTGCAAAAGACTTAGGAGCCACTGAGGTATCTAAGTTCAAGGAAGCAGTAAGTGAGTGCTTATTATTCAGGACTTTTGGATCCTGAATCCTTCTATGATCCATGAAGAAAACGAGGTTCTCCACAAAGTGATCTGGGGACCTGAGTCAGACCTCTGTGTCTTGGCTTTGAAAACACAGAGAGAGAGCATCAGGTGCCGCTTGAGCCCTAGGTGGCTCAGCAGGACAGACAGCTGCACGGATCTTGGAAGACCTCTCTCTCTGATCTATTGTGCCTACATGATTATTACATTTTGTAAGAGAGATTTCAATTCTCTGCTAACAAAATGGTCCAGACAACCCTTCACATCATTCACTAGGACACCAAATGAGAGCTGCCATTTAGGTTTTCCTTAGTTTTGCTTTTGTAGACTGGATGATGCGGAAGTCCTTGATCTCTGTTTTCCATCACACCTGCTCTCCTATGAGATCTGGTGAAAATAAACAAATTTAAACTTTGGAAAGTCATGTTTACATTCATAGAGACCTAAGTCTACCCTATTGCCTTGTGTCTGTATGGACCCCCTAAACTAAGGCTTTTTCTTCAGATATCTCTCTCTTGGGAATGTCATGAAAAATTATTAATGACCCACAGAGGATTTTAGCTTAGTCCAGAACTCATTCTCTGTAGCAGAACAACTATAGAGCTACTTGTGCAAATTAGCAAGATGACCTCACTCATTACATGCAGAGCCCTTAAAAATTTTCATTGTGAAAAATCATCTAATTTAAACAAGGGCTTGTTCTGGATTTCCCCAGAAGGAATTAATAACAAAATACTTCTTCTAATGTCAATATGATATATGATGACACAGCAAAGCAAAAATGAGCCATATTTTGTTCAAAATCTGACATTTATAAACCCCACTTTCTCAGAATCTTTCATTCCAAATCTGATGTTTTTACTCTTATGCTGTCATCAGCATATCAGCTCGTTTTGTGGAACAGAGCTTCCCCACCTCAAGAACCCCCAGAAAGTTTTTCTGTCCAAATTTAGCTCAAGATTTGGTCTGATCTCAAGGTCTGCATCTGAAGTGAATATAAGCAAAATGCCAATATTCCTTGGTTGTGGTCTTTCTGCTGTGAAAGAGGTTTGTTATTTGATCCCTTTTTCACTCGACAAAGATCTTTTCCTTCCCAGCAGAAATATTCTCAGATCTCTTTCTCACTTTCTTTCTTTGCCTTCAGTATCACTTTTCATTAGTTTGTTCATTATATCTGGAAGGAAACCCTTGAAGTTCTCTCTGTGCTTGAATATCTTTGATATGCCAAAGTTTTCTTTTGTATCCCAGATTTCTGCTCCTGATCTGGGCAGCTTTGTTTGCTGATTCCCTGATAGCAGCCATCACTGTCTATGTCACTGATCACAAGTGGTGAGAGGAGAAGAATGCAAAAAAGAAAGAAGGAAAATACCTAGAAGAAGTTTGGTTTGGCAAACGATTCAAAACCTCGTGTCTGATCAGTCATAACCTCCCCTCTATCACTAACGTGTTTCACTACAATTTATGTTTAAATGGTGTTAAATGAAGACTTTTATCTTGACTGCTCCCCCCCCCCCCAAGCACATCCTTTCCTGCCACTTTCACCTCATGCTACTTGTACTGAAACACAAAGAGAGATTAAAACCCCCATGCCTGATGGCTCTGTTTTAACTCCACGTATAAAATCCCTTCTTTGTAGGCACCATTGTTAATTGATGGGCTGTGCAGGCAAAGTCATGACAGGAACAATAAGAGGAGAAATATCACTACGAGAAAAAAAGCAGGTCACTGCAAAGGATTACGCTTTATGGCCAAGAGGCTGAAGCTGTGAAACATTTGTTACACTTCACGGAGAGGAGGCTGAAGTTGAGAGATATTTATTAATGCGGAGTTACAAAAAACTAGCCCTAACAATAATTCAGAGATTGCATGATGGGATATGGGTTTGGTTAGGAAGGGGATTCCTAGGGCCCCATCCTACTGTGTACTGAGCACGTTGTCATCTCTCCCCAGTAAATTAGCCCACTCCCATGGGTAACTGCAGTGTAAGGTGGCAGCTGGATCCTTCTCATCCCAATGGTACCTGGATCAGGACCTCTCGCTCTTCAGAAACTCCACATTTGGCACAACACCAGAAATCCATCAGCATGTGGTAATTAATGATGCGTACAAATGATGTATACAAACCAGAAAGGATGAGTGTATCTAGGAGAGGCGGAGGTGTTAATGTGAAAATTAAGTCCTAACTATTAATGTGGTTTTTCCTTGCCTTCACATGCCCCCAGACCCACAAAGAACTGAAATTTTATGGTTCCCCAGGAAACTAAAGATATGAAATCCAATAAAGTCCTTGCTTTCTGATGGAGATTTTTTCTCCCCTTTGCAATATTTAGTAATTTCTCAGACTTAGGAAATGTGATCTTTGTGCACAGTGATCAGACACACCTAGGTATCAGTTGCATCTGGCTTTTGTGGTATTTACCAACTCTGAATTTTACAGGATACTCAGGTATTTCATTGAAAGCGATCTGTGGTTCTATGGGTCTGGATCCCACTGGTCCTTGTCCTCATCCCTGTGATATCAAAATACCCAGGACCTGCAAAGATTTAGATGACTGTACTCATTGGAGGTAGGGAGAAACATTATCCACCCTGCACAGATGGGGAATTGAAGCACATGCCAGATGAAGTGATTTAGCCAAAGGAAGGAAGTCTATGACTGCTCCACAAGGAGTTTAATGCAGGTTTTCCTAGTCACACTGTGGTATCCCCTGCCCCAGACAATCCTTCTCATGCCAAGTGCTCCAGCACTAGATCTGTCAATAGGCAGCAAGGCCCTCTGTGCTAACAATGTTTTATTAACCCAGGCATGAGGATCACACACTCTAACACTTCTCAATAAAAGCCTGGTCTGCAAAACCTGCAGGAAAGGAGCAAGGCAAGAGAAAAAAACAGGTTTGGACTCAACAGACTTTGATTTCAGCATGAGTCAGGCCAGGATTCAGTTCTAGGCAATATCACACAATATTATTTTGAGCAAAGATTGTTAATGAGTTCACATGTAAATTGGGGAGAACAAAGTGGGTGTACAAGACAGCAGACCTGGGGCTGTATAGGTTTAATATGCTTTTCAGATTATTCTCTATTAGCCAGAGAATTACTGTTCTCCTCACCACACAAATGGAGGCCTGAAATACAAAATAAAAGCTATTACCTGTCCAATCAGTGTCTGGGTCACAAGTGTTTTGGTGTGGGCGTGTAGCTGTGAAATACTTCTAGGTATTCTTGCCAAGAAGAGTTTGAAATGTCACCAGAAATAAAAAATTGCACTAAGGATAAACAAAACTAAAAAGAATGTCAAAAGACCCCCAGATGAAAACTCTTAACAGCAGAGCATCAGTAACTTAAAGGAGATAAGAGACAGGACTTTTTGGTCCAGAAACATTTTGAAGATTCTCACCACTTTTGAATGAGCTTGGCAGATCAACTCGTTCGTAGTAATAAATCTGGGAAATATATGAGGTGGAGGTAAGTGCAGATATCAAATAAGAGTGCTGAAACAGTGATAAAGACTTGTAAAAGCCAGGTGTAGCGACCAGCCTGCTGCTTTCTGAGGACACAAAGAACACAAGACTTGTTGACAGCTTTCTCTGGCAGTGACTTTTTGCTTGTACATCTACTGCAGCACCTGAGCCTGGGAGCCACACTGGAAAAGCATGGTTAAATGAGATATAAATATTAAGCAATAAATCAAAATGTTCACAGCTTGAATGCAACAAATGATGTTCTGGCTAGAAAAAACTACAGGAAACATGTAGGTAATGAACACTTTTTTTTCTGAAACTCTTGCAGTACAGTGAGATGCCATTATTGCATGGTCCCTATGTATGGAGATGGTACTTTGAGGGCTGTAGTGGCTGTTCTAACATGTCAAGTATCAGCTTTGAAATGCCTTATTTCTCCTGCTAGTAGAGGCTTCTCAGCTTCCTCAACAGTACCAGCAATTGAAAGAACTGTTTATGGACAGATTAGACCAGTACTGGAAAGGTTTTTCCTAGTTTCTGCATGAGGCAAAAGACATATGCTCAGTAGTATCAAAATATTGCAAGAAAATTTTCACAGAATTAGTCACTTCTGAAAATCACTCATAACAAAGCCAATAATTTTTGACATTTTCAAAACAAAAAGTAATTTGAAAGTGTCTTTCATCTTGGAAAAGCATAAAGTCATTAAAATTTTTTTTGAAAGAATTCTTTAAAACACATTTTAATTTTTTTTTTTCAGTTTATCAAAAATTTTGACACCGTTTCATTGAAGATCAGGCCAAACCTGACTGTTCACCACCACCAGGAAATGTAAAGCATGCAAACGTCTAAACCCTCAAATGAAAAAACAGCAATCCACAACACTGTTCCACATCACTTTTACTACCACAGCTGAAAAGCAGTGCTGCCTTGCAAGGCAAGAAACCATCCCAATGTCTTAGGCAAAATTTCTCCCCAGGTCGTCTCTGCTGTTTTGCTGGTTGCCACCTTTTAGCCCAGGGCTGCACTTCTGGTCCTGAATTTATTTACATGTTGGGGGAGACAAGTCAGTGACTACCACCTTGGGTCCTGACAGTATGTTGGATATATGAGAAAGCCATCGCTCTAGCATTCTCTTCACTGAACAATACAGAGCTTTCTTTAGTGTTTCTTAGGAGAAAAGCCTTATGACTTACATGGTCACAAGGAGCACTGCAAAAGCAGCTATTACTTGCAGTCCTGGAGGATGCAGGAGTTGTCTTTTATACCATATATGTTCTTGCTGAGGTTTTACACCTGTGTATTAGGTAACAGACTTAGACATTGTCATTCAAAGAAAACCCCTACTTGAAACAAAAGATTTAAAGCCCCCAGAAGGATTGTCAGTGCACAAATGTATTCCCCAGGCTTTCTTTCTCCTTTCCTGTTCTTTGTGTGTGTTTATCTGTTTTTCTGTGTCGCCAATGTGGCTGTCCAGTAATGCACATCACTGCAGGCTAAATGAGAGGCAGTGGCATGGGAGGAGCGAGAACTGGGGGTGACCCCCGAGGATACAGGCAGCCTCACTGCTTCTGCGGCAAAGCCATGTGGGATGATCTAATACAGCTTCAACATGTGCAATATGCATTGTCTGTATTTTTAAGTGTGCTTTATTTAGGTCCAGGCAGCAAGAGAAGGGAAATGAGTTTCAACAAACAATAGGAAAGCATAGACATCTAAAATCAGATAATTTCCTTCTCCTGGGTTGTACTATGCCACTCCATATTCCAGCAAAAGCTGAGGATTTTCATGTGAAGGCAAAATGATGGATGTAGCATTTGCACAGCTTGTGACCCACCTGCCTTTCATCTGACACCATGGAATTTTGATGACCCTTCAGTCTTCAGAAATTAATCCAAGCACCACTGCTGACGGTTGCGTGTGCAGCTTCCCTAAAAAGGTTGGCAGCCCAGAATACCTTGTACCCTGAGGGATGTGCTCCACCCATGTGTCTCAGTCCATGTAAGAGAGGAGAGGAGTAGCATGAAGCATTCCAGCTGCTGCTCCCATGAGGCTTCATGACAGCTTTTCAGATCAGCAACGGTCTGACTGTTGGCCAATTAATTCACCCTTTAATCATTAATGAAAAATTTCCTGTGGAATGTTCATGGATTGACTTTTTTTTGGTGGACTTCTATGAAAACCCCCAGAACTAGTGCTCTGATCAGCACCTCCACCATTAAGAAGCTTAGGTCCTTTCTTAACTGCAAACACCAGTGCAAGATGAACTACTGAGTTGCTCTTATGGCTTCAGTAAAAATTACATTTTTTAGCCTTTTGAACAAGGATGCTTTGCTCAGAACCTAGTCAGCACCCAGCAAGGACAGGCTTGGCAGAGGGAGAGCAGGAGGTGTGGAGAGGAAGGAGCACAAGGTGTGGTAGATCTTTAGCCCGTAGCCAAAGATAGCTGTGTCTCTGGCAGACTCAGTTGGCCTAAGCCAGACCTTTCACCTCAGTTTCTAAGTCTTTCCCTGTGTGAGGGGAGAGCTGGCCCTGGAATGCTGCACTTGGCTGGCTTCTCCTATCTTCTCCAGTCAACCCCTTGAGAACTTTTATTAAGGAGATTTAGGAAACTCGAGGGTTTATAACAAAACAACAAAAGAGAAGCAGTGCAATTCTAGAGAGCAAGTCATTTTGGATAAGTCAGTCCATGACTTTGTAATACAAAGAACATGAAAGGCCTCTGAGAATGGGGACTTGCTATAATAAAGCTTTCTTTAGGAAATGCTTTGGCACAGGGTTTATCTGTTTGCTGCACTGAACCATTTTGATCTGAAAGAAGTCCAGTAATTGCATTGACTCTGCTTTTCTCTGTGAGTAATGAAGCCGCCCGCATGTTTCCACTGCTTGAAAGCGGCCAAAACAAGTACATGAGCATTTGTGTTGCAAAACAGTTCTGTGCTGTTACTAATCCCACCAAAAAGGCATAGGGAGATTTAGAGAGAAATGTTTCTTGGCTGGTGCAGGCCTGCTTGTGCCTGCTTCTCATTTCTGAGTAAGTCAAAGGAGGGATCACTTGCCTTTTACTCATTCCAGAGTCTACTGAAATCCAACAATCCTGCGTCCCACAGGGAGCCAGGGGCCCAGTGTTCAAGTCTGGGTGGCTGATAGAGGAAAATCCATGCAGAACACCCCACCAGTGAACCAGGGAGATGGCTACTGTGGAAAGAGATTTCCAGGCTCACTGGTTTACTCTTATCTTGCTAATTGCCAGTGAGACAAACTGATCTGCTAGGTTTCTGCTCAGTAGCTCTGATATTAATTTTCTATATATTCAGTAGGGCTGATGTTAGAGCTATCACATGTGCTCAACAGATCTATGTCTGAGCACTGAAAGTTTCTGGAGAAGCCTGAGGGTTTTTAATCCAAGAAAATGGAAAACTTGGAACATCCATATCTTGAGTTGTCTCTGGGAGTCAGACTAGATCCCTACCCTCTGCAGAGGAAGGTACTTGTGACTCTATACCTTCTCTAGACACAGAAAATTCATGTTCAGAGGTGTCATCTGGGAACTCTGGGTTCCTCTGGACTGGGGTAGATCTGCCAGGCACATGGGCTGAGGCACAGTCTAAACATATCCACAAATCTATGCATATTTGATTATTTGTTGCTATTATTTGTCAAGTTCCATGTCTGAAATATAAGCAGTACAGCCTGAAACCCTGTAAGTGGAAAAGCTGTCTGTTCTCATACATCAGGTGAGTGCAGGAACACTGCTGCTGCGAGGAGACGTTCACCTCTAGGAAGCTTCGTGGGTCTCTCTAACTCCACATGCACTCAGGGAAAGAGGTGCTGCAGGACAAGGAGCTCTGCTTAGTTGTTTTGCAGTAAGGAATATTTCCATGGCCACAAAGGCTTTACTTGGTGGGTTTGTGCTACTACTGCTCAGTGTGCTGTTGGGAATATCTCAAGAGTGCTGAGCAGACAGCCCTTCATCAGCAGGGTACCGCTTAGAAAGGCCTCTTTGGAGCTGCTGCTGAGCAAATCCTTGAGCCTCAGCTACGCACCACCAAAGGAAATACTAAGTGAGAAAAGTGCTGGATTTAAGTCCAGGAGCAGGGACCCCTTGCACAAAGCTGAGACAGGCCTTGAGTAACCAGAGGGCTGTAGGAATGTGCTGCTTGCAAAGATCAGTGGATGGACCATGGTAGAGGGCACTTGCCTCTTAGACTTTTGTACCAGGACTGAGTCAATGGACTCTGGTCAGTGCTGCACAAAGAAAGAGGCTCATTGCTTTTTTTCCTGTAAGCACTGGATATTTCTGACCCTTCACACCCTATCAAGGCTCAGCCCTTGTTAATAGGCAAGTGCTGCCTATTAAAGGCACCCAGAGTAGCTATGTAATGAGCACAAAATGCCACAGCAGGGGCCAATCACTGGTGGTTATTAGTTTGAGGAGGGACCTTACCCCCTCTCCCTCTTCTGTTCAATCCCAGTCCTTGCTGCCAACAACTCCTTGCATATAACAAGAGCTTTGTGGTTGCCAAGGAGAGCACACCCCCACAGAGAGGAGGAGAACGTGTGGAGAAGAAGTAGCAAAGACCATTATCATCATTTATACAGCAATGGGAGACTGGCAGCCAAGTGCAGTTGGCAGTAAAGCTTTCAGCTGCTCTGGGAAGATTGAGAGTGTTCTCATAATGATTCCCAGACATCTGCTTCACAGCAATTTCTCAGACTTATTCCCTCCTTGGATTGCTTTCACCCTCTGTTTTGTGCCCTTCTGAAAGGTAGGGGCTAGCAGAGAGGGCAGAAGCTGGACTCACTGAAACAGGGGTCGGGGGGGCACCGTGCCCCAGGCACGCAGTCTCTGGTGAAACTAGGGAGAGCGCTGACCCCCTGGCCTATCCAGTCCTTGTGCTAGGACCTTGGGTCATCCATCTGTCCTCACCTTGGCTTTTCCGGCTGTCTGCCAGGGGTGGCTGCCTGTATCCTGGTCCCTTCATGTCCCTTCATGCCCTGCACAGTGCAGGCAGGAGAGTGTGCCCTGCAGCAGAGGAGAGCTGATACCTTCACTGTGAGCTGCCCTTTTTTGAGGAAACCCTCACTCCCCATTAACCCATTGCAGCAGTGTCATCATAACTCCTTGGGAATGACACAGCAGCCCATTGCCATGGAGAGCAGGGATAAGGCCCAATCCACAGCCACAGCCATCTTTCTTTACTGGCTTTTTGTTTTTAAGTAACTGGGGCAAAGTTGAGAAGACTCCCCACCCCCGGCCTCCCATAAATCTACAACTGGGAAACAAACACAGGCATCTCCATCCAAAAATGTGCAGTTCAGGCTCATCTCTAGCTGCGATGGGAGTGACGTGAGATTCCCCAAGCTGCAGTGGGCTGGACAGAGCAGATGGACTGCAATTTTAACGAAGGCAGAGTGAAGGGGGAGGTGTAGAGCCCCCAACACACAATGGAAAGGGCTCTGGAGGAAACTTTGTGGCTAAGGACTCTTAGCAGACGCTTTTGCTGATGCGTAATTGCTTAAATGCAGCTTGGCTGAAAGCTAAGGTATGCTAGGGATTTTTCCTTTCTGTTAGCCACCTGGAAAGCGACATTAATTCCTTTGTCTTTTGTATTCCTGGGTGGGGATGCAAAGCCAGAAATTTCTCTGTGATAAGGACACAAGTCCAGGCGTACAAACCCTACTTCCCAGTCACACAGGAATGGACTCCTGTGACTGGAGTGCAGTTGCTCCGGCTTTTTGCCAACACCACCAACACCAGAGTTTGACCCAGTGTCACCTTTCCACTACAACGTGTTAAGTGGCTGCTGATGCTTCGGCCAGGACAAGACCCTGGGGACCACCTGGCTGCAGCACAGGGCAACCTGCAGCAAGGGTGGTTAGGTACCGCTCCCACCAACCTGCAGGGATGGGACCCCGGGGCATCCTGGAGGGGATGCTGCCTTGTGCGTGGCTCTGTGCCCCTCTCAGCCCCTGACCTTGCAGCCAAGGGCTGCCTGCCCAAGGCCAGCCAGCACCAGGTGGAAGGATGGTCATGGGAACCAGCCTGAGGCCACCAGCTGCTTTGGTAGGAAATGACAGCCCCCCTTTTAGGGGTAGGTACAGGGCAGCCAGGATCAGGGGTCACAGAGAGCTCTGCCTCTGTCTGATCCGATGGCCAGATGTTCTTGACTGGAGATGGCAGCGGGGTGACTGCCAAAAGCTTCGTGGGGGGAGGGAATGTCATTTGGGAAATAGTCTTCCTTCCAGCTGACACATTTGGGCTGGGAGTCAAGAATGTCAGTTGTCCCTAGGGCTCTTTTTAGCAGCTACTGTGGCCAAGAGAGGTGTGAAGACAGAGATGTGTAGTCTTAATAGATCAGAGGCCCAGTCAGCTCCAATTAGACCAGCCAGATGACATCAGAGATAATGTAAAGTAATATAAGGCCTATCAGCATATCAGCTCTGTGAGAGGGGACATGCAGCGTTGGCAGGGAGAATAGGCTGGAACATCCTGCAGGTTGTTTCGATCACAAGTTTTTATGGGGCCAAAGCCCATGGAAAGAAATTAGTCTTTCCTTTAGGTTCTCTGATGTTTGGGGTACATCATGCAAAAAATGAAATCCCCCTTCAGCCAGTCATATCCTAATCTTAAATTGCTCCTGCTGCAATTGCTCTGCCTTTATACTGGAAAGATAGACTGCCACAGGGCTCTGCAAACGTACAGACCATCTCTAAGCCTCTTAGGGAGTCTTTTGCTCTATAATAATGTATATATGAAGATCTTGATTTATCTAGTGCAGAATTGCAGCCCTGAAATGAGAGGTCTTGACTTCCCCTTCAATGAGGTTAAGGATATTTTTGTTATCTACAGATTTATCTACTCCTTTTTAAATACTGCCAAATATTTTATCTCAATGTCTACCCAGTTTTAGAGAGTATGAACAAAACAGCACTGTAGAAGAAAGTTCATGTAGTGTGGCTCCTCATTTTCTGACAATAGCTAGTAGGCACCAGTGCTTTTGGGAAAGATACCTTCCAAAGCAAGAGACAATGAAATGATCTGCTCTCAAGAAGGTTGCCTTATATGTCTTATTAAAGATCAGTCTCAGCACTGAAACCCTGAAAAAATAAAAGGTTTTAATAACCCTTAAAGCAAATTTACCATTCATTATTTACAACTTTGGATATGCTTGTTACCAAAAGAGATTTTGCCGTATTCTTTTTGTCTAACAATATTAGGGGAAATGAGTTTTATAGCTTGATCACACATTGGCTAGAAAAGTATTTCCTCTCATCCATTTTGAATTTTCCCCTTTTTATTTCTTTACTTTTACCTTGTAGATTATCCTCTTATTCAAAAGCTTTTCAAAATCCTTTCAAAAACAATGTCTGCTCACCCCCAGGGACTTGCAGGACAAGGTGGTAGACCCTCGTGAAGCCCATCTTCTTCATGAAGAGTGCTATGAAACTTTACTAGTGAAGGACCAGATAGGAGCTGAGTTTTACAGTGTGAAGAGTGCCAACTGGTGGGGAAACAAGCCGTTCTATACTCATTGCCCTGGAAAGCTTGATGTTTTAGTTAACCTGAAAGGAATTAAAACCAGTGACTGAAAGAACTCGGGGTAACAATAATATACCAAGAGAGGGCAGGTAGCTGGGTTGGTTGTTGTTTTTTTTAAACATTGTACAGATTAAATAACACCAGCATAACCTAAAACACTAATATGAAATTAATCTAGATTTGTAATATAATCAAAAAGCTGATATAGATCAGAACAAGAGCTAAAAAGAAACTCTGGCACAACTGAAAACACGTTTCTGCTTAAACTGACATGTTTTCACAACCCCCCATCACTCTCTCCCTTCTTCCTTCCTCCCTCCTTTCTTTGAACCAACTAGAAATTTTTCTGCTAAGAGGTTTCCAGCCAGCTCAAGATTTTCTCTAGAGAAGGAAAACCTTGTAGTGATGGCTAGTATCATATATAAACAAGAGCTGGGTAGTCTATTCTCACCTATATCTACCATCCCTGGCTCCTGAAATGGGGCAATATTCCCTAATTTGAGCAGAGTTCCTGGGTCATTTCTCCCCTGGGCAACAATCAGAGCATGGAAGTGATTACAGTGGTATGAAATAATATGGAGATAACATGGCATGTGGTCATTCAGGCAGTTGAAATTTTGCCCTGGATAGGTTTGGCAGCCCTTCTGTCCCCACCAGCATGAGACAAAGGTCTTCTCCCCTCTCAGAATCCTTGTATTGATTTAATTTAAACCACATGCATTCCCATTGACATCCAACTGTTACCCCAGACTCTGCACTATCCCCTGTAGGTGTTATTGCTAGTCTAAGCAAATTATTCAAGGCCTGGTCTCTATTATACTCTTCTGGTGGTGTTGAGAAATGTTATCAAAACCCACATTATGATCGTCTCCTCCCTCCTCCCCCTGTTGCCGCTTCTGACAAGGTGCTACTCTGGAACCTGCTCCTGAAAACATGCTGGCAACTCGTCATGAGTGAGGGGTCTGTGAAGAAACCTTCTCCTTCTCTATTCATCTGACAAAGGGCTTGGTGGCTACATCACCCTGAGCTAGAGATGCCTCACTTGGGTGACAGTTGTAGGAAGGCCAACAAAACACTCTTGTTAGGTTACATGTGGCTGCTCTTGTCAGTAATTCTCCCTACAGGACAGCCAGGTGGAAAGCATGCAGCCCCAAATTCACAGAGCACTGAAATCAGCACCTTGGTCCCTGTGCTAGATCAACAGAGCAAGACTGCAGAGCTGAGGCTGGCCTGCAAAGGTGTGGCAGAGAAATAGACAGCCCTGAAATGAAAATGGTCTCCCAGAAAAGGAGCTGACATCACCTTGACTTGGTCCATCTCCCTGACCCCAGGCAGCATAAGGTATTTTTAGGTAAAGTCGTTTTTGACAAATGTTCCTCTAACCTCTTGAGGCTCTTTGGCAAAGGAGATACTGCAATGACCCCAGACAAATCTTTTCTGGTGCGTCAGTAACCATGCCCCAGATGATTTTCCTGATATTTAACCTAACATCACTTCACTGCATGCTAAGCACATTACAAGCCTATATCTTCCAGCTGCCAATGGGCTCTCACTGACCCACAAGGTGCTGATGGAGGGGCACAAAGAGGCCAGACTAGGAACCCTAATCAGAAATGCTCATTACCGACGCCACTGCGAGAGGGTTTTCTTGTTGTTGTTTCTGGCACAGAACAGCAGGGCAGGCAGGGGCCATGCAATGCCCTTGAGCATTGGGAGATTTCTTACCAATACCAGTGGGAGAGGTATGGGGATCAGGAGTCAGACACAAGCCTTTGTCTCTTACCTGCCCTAGAGGGTCAAGTTTCCTTCCACTTTGTAAGTATTAATTGTTTCAGATGAAGGATGGTAGGGGGTCACAGGGGAGGGGGAAGAGTGAGATAATAAAGGATAATATTGCTTCCAAAAGTGTGTCTGTTTTTTCCAACAGTATTAGCTACTCTAATAAAAGATGTTATCTCTCCCTACAAACCTTGACTAGCCTATATCCTTTCATCACAACTTCAACAATATTACTACTGCAATAAAAGTATTTGCAGGCAAATGAGCCTCTGATTCTTTAGTGATGGGTTGTATCAGCAATTGGAAGGGAAACCTCCACAGGGAAATGTTCTTCCACAGCCCTTTCAGGCAGCCCTATTCCCAAAAGAAACACAGCCAGTCTACCATGCACTGGATTAGGAAAGCAACAGTGATTTGATGATTTTGTTTTTTGTTGTTGCACCTCTTGTGTTGGCATAAGAAAGGAAGGAGCTGAGGGGCAGAGGGGAGCCAGGCTGTTGCTTTCAGCATTAGCCCCAATCTCTGCCAACCATGGAGCCACAGCTTAAGCAAACATCTAAGCACACGAGCTGTCAGGGGAGGAATGAATCAAGTTCTGCAAAGGGTACAGTAAACCCTTGGGAAGGGAAGATCCTCAGTGGTTTACTGCTGAGCACCCTGCAGGATTGCCCTTCCCCTGATTCAGAAGCGGCAATGGGACCATTACAGCTATAGATGCTTCTTCCTACAAAGTTGTGGCAGCACAGGCTTGGAGTTCAAGAGACCTCTGATCAGTTTTAGCATATTAGCCATGGCGGGGATAGTGTTGCATGGGTTAAGGGGCAAACAGGAAATCCAGGCCTGAGGTTAGACCTATTCAAGCACCGCTGGAGTATGATGAGAAACAGTTCCTCTGTGCTTTCTACTGACAGCAGTTCTCTTTCTTTGCTAGTTCAAAGACTGAGAATGGCTTGGGCTAGAATTTGCCCATCTATAGGGCAGGTTTGTATTCAACTCTCCTCTGAAAAGGAAGTAATGAGGAAATACATACAGCACAAGCTCAAGCTGAAGTGGACTCTGAATGGCTCAAAGGTTCAGCTGCAACCATCATTTCTTGAAAAATATTGTGCTAAGGCAAGCACTGCCAGTGGCAGAGCTATATTGAGTTTTGGCTTAAAAAAATGAACTGAGAAGGTCTCAAAATATTTGGCTTTTGTTTTTCAAGGGAATATGTTTTCATTCCCCATTCTAAAGCAAACTTGGGACCATGGAGACTAGTGTTTCATTTCTTTAAAGAAAGAAAGCTGCCAGAAATTTAATGAATCATTGCTTCTGGGCAGGGAAAGTGCAGTATGACTGGGGGTCAGCACATTTCTGAAAAGAAAGCATATTTTTCATTTTGGGATGACCCCAGCTCTTTCCTTTAGCAGCTGTAGCAGAAAGTCAGTTGTTCACAAAGCTCCTCTTCCTTCTTCTTTTCCTTCAGTTCCCAGCACTATTCCAATGGGAAGAGCAAATCTCACTCGAAGAAAAGACAAGAAACAGTTAATGTGTGCTCACCATCCTGCGTGCTTGGAGGCAAAGAACCACTCACACACATCGGGTCTGAATAGGGAGTCAGAGACCTGTATACCAACTTTGGAGGACAAAATCCTTTCCCACAAGGCCATGGTGAGGAGTTAAAGTCTTAAGGCAGCTGCTACTGCTCTGACTTAATAGATGTCCTCACACAGACCACTTGAATCAAGATTTGTTTCCCAGCAGAGATGTTTCACCCCTTGGATATAAGGCCATTGACCAACCTTTCCCAATCAGGAAGCTCTAGTCATCTGTTTGCAGCTATCTAATGATAGAGAGGAAGGGCACATTTTAATTAGAACATTTGAACTCGGTTTGAACTCCGCAAAGACTGGTGAGGTTCAAGATGCTGGCTCAGGTGCTGTTCGGTTTACGGAGCAAACGCCAAAAGGAAGTGAGAGAGAGAGGGAGAGGGAGAGAAAGATCCTAATAAGGACTGTGTAGACAGGAGTTTGACTGTGTTTAAGGCACCCTGGTGGGCCATCATAGCTTTGGGTGACTTATCTCTTCCTGACACATGCTGGAAGCTGCTCACATGCTAAATTTTATTTTTAAAATTGAATCTTCCTTAAAAATGAAACAGATCTAAGTGATTGGTGGGGGCCTGGAAGGGGACTGGAAGATGGAAACAGTTTATGAATGGGTTTGAGCACCAAGTTGGTCAAAACTTCAGAATAAATGTTCTTGCAAATGTTCCCTAAAGCATGTTTACAGAATCAGGCTCTCACCTTGAAGGCTTGCTGGAGTCCCTGAACTTTGCCAGTAGTTTTCTAAAACTCTTTGCTGCTGTCAGGCTTTGAAGTGGGGGAATTGATCACAGCAGGCCAGTATGTGACAACGTAAATGGATTTAATGTTTTGCTGGTGGGACTGCTCTTACAATACTGTGCTGATTTACACTCAGAAAACAATTACATGGCTCCCTCCTAATAGCAGGCAGGAGACCTGACAGTGATGTTCAACCCTAAAAGTTGGTTTGCTTAAAATCTCAGTGGAAGTGAACAGAGCAATTTGGAGCAAAAACAGTGTCAGTGCAAGGCAACTCAAGCCCGCAGTTCCGCAATAGTCTCATTTTGCAAAGTACCACTGGGACTGAGTCATTGCCCTCCCCAGTACTGCAGCCTGAAGTGAGAAATCCACCTACTTTCACAGGTCTGTCTGTAACAGCCTATTAAGCTATTTCATTTGGACCCAGAAGGGGAACCTGTTCCACGTGCTTGACAGTGGATCAGACTATGGTTTTTCACATAAGGAATTTATTATTTCAGAGATGCAATTAGCCAAATAAAGGTCTTCCTAATGAAGTGTCCATTCTCTGTACCATATCGCATTGGAATCCTGATGCAGTATGTAAAGGGGAATTTATGCAGGGATCTCCTTTCTCTATTCTACAGAAACACCCTATGGTTTCCATAGGATCTTTCCCAATTTATACTATTTGAAGTGGGTAGGGAATCAGGACCACAGAATTCATTTGAAAGGGATCTTTACCAACATCAACATCAACATGTAAGATACCCTGTGCATGGCTCCCTGACATGTTCCCTTCAACCTTGAAAGAGCATGTTTGGACTCCCTTGGTGGTAATGGAAATTCATTGAGTTTAATCAGTGGAAACCCCACAAAAACCATCACTGTGTCCAGAACACGCCAGAAACACGACCAACTAATTTTATTCTGTGAAAGAAACTAGGCTTAACAAGGAAACCAACCTAAGGTTTTTGTACATGTCTGAGCTTCTGACTGCCAAAGCTGCATCATTTTACTGAACCACATCTGCTGCACATGTTTGCCTTCCTGTTGGTATGATTGCAAAACCTAAGGAGGTGGCTCCATCTTCAACAGCAAAACTGAGGAAAGAGGTTCTGAGCCTTGCTTCTGTCTGGGCTTTCTCAGGGGTGCCCAGGTAGGGCCACCTCATAGCTTGTATCAGTGAAATGACCCTTATTACCAAACCAAATCAAGTGTTACCTAGGCTGCCACCAAAAGCTGCCCACAGGCGATGGCAGGGGAGTGAAATAGACCTGCCAGAGCCAGGAGCTTCTCAGACCTTCTCAGTTTTGCCACTGGATAAAATACTAACACCTCATTTCCAAAAAGCACAAAGCAGGGAAGTGTCTGCAACTAGCCTCAGAAGAGACTCCGACCTGCTGCTGGATGTTCCCCGGTCTGCAGCTGCAGGAGGACTTCTTATTGGGTGATACGGTGTGATCCAGTTGCACAATACAGTCTTACCCCAATTAAAATGGCTCATCATTAAATGGCCAGAGTCACCCTGTACAGAAAGCAAAGTTAAGGTCTCTGTGGACAGTCCTAGCTCAGACATTGTGAGTGACTAGGCTGGACAAGACTGTGTTTTGCTTTGCCTCTTAATAGATGGCAGTAGTTGTGTTTCTGGTCTTAGGGCTAGATCATGTCCTTCATCTTGGAGGTGTGATTTGATTTGGAAGAATGGAACTGCAGCTGGCATCAGCTATAAATTTAGCTGTAGAAGTGCTGGATTTACAGCAGCATAAATGAGCTCCAAACGTGTCCCACTGCAACCTCTGAGAGAGTAGGATCCATGGGTGGGTCTGAAACTGTAGGAGCATCCTGAGGTAAGCTTTATTTGAAAGTCAGCAAACTGCAGTGACCTACTGCCTGAAGTCTGGAAAGTGGCAGTGATAGCTTATGCATGGTGACAATCCCCTGCAGACATATCTGCCCGCCCTCTGTTACCAGCCTCACCTGCTCCTTTCCTCAACCTCTGGACTTTGGACTGAAGTTTAAGACAAGATATGACCTTCTGCCTAACTTCACGAGCTCTTCAGGGCAGGCAATAGCCTTTGGTCACATAGGTTTTTTTGGTTTGTTTATTAAAGAGAATCACCGGAATGAAATCTGGGTGCTGCTGAAGTTGGTGATTAAAATGCAAGTGACTTAACAGGGCCAAGGTTGCAGCCTGTAGGCTTCATCCGCAGTACCAGTAATGAATAACAGACATTGACTTTGAAGTCACTTTGTGCTCTGATGATATAGATAGAATCCCAGAAAAAAGCTGTCACTAGTAAGTAAAAGCCCTCAAATACCTGAGCAAGGTTTGATCATTAATCAAAGGCTTTTTTTCACCCATGTCAGAATGGAGATATATTGAATTTATGAGCTAATCTGGTATTTGAAGTTGATTAATTACATCTCCCTATAAATTTCAGTGGATCCAGGACTTGCGCCAATATCCTGGGGAAAGAGGGAATATAGCTGCATTGCTTTCTTCCCCTTTTGTTGAAAGAAAACAACAGATTTTTAAATTAGATGTCACATAATTGTTAGATATATTGTGTAGTTTCCTTTTCTCCCTCTCCCTATTAACTACCTCTCCCAGAAGTTTAAAATTTCATCCAAGGCACAAATATCCTGAAAGCAATAAGTAAGTTATAATGAAGAAATCAAATACTTGAGAGCTATGGGACACATTACACTTTTGTTATGCTGGGGCAATCCCAGTAAGACAGGGGGCAGAACTTGGCCATGTATCTGAAATCAAGTAGTTGAATCTACAGTATCAGAAGTTGGCTCAGCATGGACATGTTTCTTAAAGCAATTATAGATATGCCGAAGGAAATGTCCAAGGCTAGCCAACACAGTCAGCAAAGTTCTTTGAGCCAACGTCCCATATTCTCCTAAAATAAACAACATTTCTATTTATTGTTTCCTGAGTCTCTTGATAGTCCCTACCAAAAGGCAAGAAGAATTAGAGGAAAGGACTAGAAAACAACTGTATAACAGTTGCAAGGGCAGCATTTTGAAACTGGATTCTTCAGTACTGTGTGTACCAGCCTGAAGTGGAGAAGTTTTGAAATAAATCAGAGAAACCACATTCACCAAGAGGTATCAAGCAGGATTTGGGCATCAGGACAGAACTTTTTGAAGAATTCCTACATGCAAATGCAAAGGCCTAATGAAGAGTGGAAATGGCCATTCTTTCTGTGCCACTGTGCACAGAGTGTTGAGCTGAACAAATGCTTCTGCTGAATGGAAGTTGATGCTTCTGGCTCCCTCTGAGATGAATGACAGATATAGAAGCGGAGAGAAGGACTTACCTGTGTCCTGCAGGTGTACACAATTTGCTTTTTCTCTACATCTGCCCTGGTACCCTGCTATAAATGAAGAATATTGCAAACTGGAGACACAGTACAATTGTAACCAGGGAACACAGGACAGGCCTGCCAACATGTTTGATCAAGCAGGTATAGAAAGAGGCACAAAATAGGTTCCCCCTTGGTTTCTAAAAGAAAGCTGCCTTACTAGGGCATCATAGGCAATTATGTGTGTGGCACAAACCCAGCTGTACCAGTGCTGCTGTCTTCCAGATGGGCCGCTAAATCACCAGCAGTTATTAAAATACCATGGCAACTTCTGCAAGTGCAGAAATGTTCAGCATAGCACCATGGCCAGATTCCAGCTTGTGACACTTCACCGTCCCTGCTCTTTCCCTCTCCTGTGCTCGGCAGCACCGCTGCTCTCCAGCAGTACTCCTGAGGCTGCAGCTTGAAGCACCAGCAGCACCTGGGACGCTATGGGCCCTGCAAAGCCATGCTTTCACCAGAGCATGGGTAGTCACTGCAGCCCATTACAAGGCTCACTTACATCGCCTTTCCCTTTGCAGGTGTACCAGTCCAGCGAGCCCGAGTGCCTGTTAGAAATGAGATACCAGGAGAAGCAGTCTCTTGTGGACAGGAAGCTCTCCAATGCCAACTGCATCTTCCCTAAGGTGTTTTTCACCTCTGAAAGCATGGAAGGAAAGCAGCATGGGCTTGCCGGCCAGAGCCAGCAGTATCACGCCAAAGAGTAAAACAGAAAGAGCAGAGTTTCACTTGCAGCAACTGAGGGTAGAGTTGTCCCAGGCAGGTCCATTGCCTACTCCATAGCTGGCCAACATTGTGCTAAGCCACTGTCCTCCTCCAAGTACACTATGTCTGTTGGGCAAGTCAGTCACCAAAAGGACTGAGGTGCCCACTGTGAGCCAAACAATTTCACTGTATGTTAGGTTTGGTTAAACCATTCTGCTGTGAAGGCAAGGATAATTTTATGCACATGTTGAGTGAACTCTTCTCTTGGTTCCTCTTGTTTCTGAGTCAAACAGACATAGTTATTCAGCCCTAGCAGCAACCCTGCTTGCTTATAAACACAGAATTCCCATCCCAGCCTTACCGCCAGCTGTGGCTTGATGGCCCTCGCTGCAGCTGTCTGTGGCAGACCCAAGGGATGGAACCGGCTGTGGCTGCTTGACAGAGAGTGGCCGCACTGCCTCCAGCTCTCCTGGGGACACTGCAATCCTCCAGGAGCTCCAAGAACTCAACTGATGTTTCCTTTGCCTCCCTCGTCCTTTATTCCTGGTTCTTTCTGTCCCCACAGTGCATTCACACTGGGGCTATGGTGCAATAAGGAAGCATTACCACAAAACCTCCAAGAGCAATTTTGGAAATGAAGTATCCATAAAGGAATTTGGAGTCTTAGCACCAGAAGCAAATTGTTGATTCACTGAAAACCCGGTTCATTGCCAAGTAGCAACAAAACCAGGACTGATGTCCTCTGTGCATCAGCTCCAGCCAAGGGAAATGTTATCATTGTTAGAGTCAATACTCTCATCACTCCTGTGACCTGTTTTCCCCCATGTGTCTGCTGAAACTGCTAAGCTGGAGAGGAACAATCCAAGTTTTCTTTTTCTGGCTAAAGACAGCTCTTGCCCACCACAAGAGACACATGTTCTTCACAGACCCACAGGGCTGCAGGAGCCCTGTGGAAGTGGATTTGTTTCAAAGAAGATGTCAATACTATCAATCCTCTGCTTGCTTATCAAGCATGGTTTGTTGATTCAACATGTAATGTAACAAGCCTAAACTAAGATGCTCTGAACAGCACATAGTGAAAAATGAAAACCAAGCCCATGGACATCTCCTGGGGTGGCCAGTACCAGCCACAGCTCAGGTTTTCCTCCCTGATGGGAACCTCTCCTTATTGCTAGAGTGGAAACATTTTACTCTGTGTCCTGCACATTGCAGTCTCCAAGTGATACTACTACTACATGTTAATTGGGGCCCCAAAGGCATTTCTTTTCTTCGCTGAGTAGTAAATTATAAAATAAAATAAACTGGCCCACAATATGTTTTTCCTCTCTCCAAATTAAATAACTCAGAAAACAGCACTCCTCAATCAGACCACACACACAAAACTCTTGACTTTTTTTGTTTTGTCTTGCAAATTAAGTGTATTTTGCCAGTATAAATACCTGGAAGCCTACCAGCCATTGCCTTGGTCAGACTGAAGCAGGTTTATAACAGGTATGGTTTAGTAAACTCCACAGCTTTTCCTTCTTAAAGAACTGCTACAGCTTGCTATGGTAACATAAGCTCTGTATTTTCCTCATTAAAGCCTATTTGCTGACTTTGATCATGGACCCTGTGCCTCAAAGGAATAATAGGAATAACAAAACAGAAATACCCACTCCACACACAGTTCTAGGTAACAGTGGGATGGGCAGCAAGATGGCAAGACTGAGAGTGAGTGTGCAGGACTGTACCATGAAGGGAAATATTTTCTGGACTGTTAGAAGATATCAGCACCCAGGAAAAAGCCTAACAGAAACAAGGCAAGTGTCACAGTGCTCTGGTATCCTCCTTCTGTCAAAAAAAGAGAAAATATTCTACCTTACAGTAAGATGAAAACTAGAAAGGACCCTTGGATCTGTTCAGGATTTTTACGTAAGGTATCCAAGGCACAGTGGCAGAGTAGGGTACGTGCAATGCTGGATCTGATCAAATGTGTGTAACTGAAAAATTCTCCTGATAGAAAATATATCCTTATCAAAACCAGAAGCTTTCTGAACATGGCAAATGTTAGGAAAGTTAAATTCTCCAGATGGAAACTGAGAAGAGAATCTGTGTGTTGGAAAACCAGGTTACTGATAATTTTTGACTGAGACATACACCCTTCTGGCCCCATATATGGAACTTGAGCTTTATCTGGATCTAAGGTTTGGAACAGACAGGTTTTCACTTTTCCTCTTTCCCTACCCCTCATTTTCACTCTCTTCCCTCCCTTCTCCACGCAAAGGGGTTAAAGAGTACAAAGGGTGAATATGGGAAAAACCCAGCCTGTGTAAATACACCTACTGTTTCCTAGAAAGGGACACTCAGAATGTGGGGAGGTGTCTGAAGAAAGAGCATTAGTAGACAGAGAGCAGAGAGACCTAAGGAAACAGAAGTGTTACGGAAGACTGGAAGGCCCCTAAAACCACAGAAAACAGAAAATTTCATGAATGGTCTGGTCCCAAAATTGAGTAAATAAAAAAATAAATGCTGTGGGCTTCTGGATTAAGTGGACCTAGAAGCTATGTTTATTTTCAGACCACCTTCTAAAAAAAAAAGCAAGTGCACATTTCTGTGGGAAAGCCAAGAAAGTTTGAAGGATGAAGTATTTCAAGAGGGGATTTTTGCTCAGGATGTTAATGGGGTGGCAGTAAGGGAAGAAAGATGCAGGCTTTCAGCCTGGCTCTGGTCCTCTCCTTCAGGCAACAAGGCTTGGGGCTGGCCCTGGTGTGGGTGTTCAGGGTGCCCACCAGCACACTGCCTCTCCCTGCAGACATGAGAGGAAGTGCAAGAGCCTGCAGGTGCTGGGCAGTGCTGCGAGAGGTTTCCAGCTGGGGGAAAGTGTCAGCCCCCCTTGGTAACAGCATCTGAGCCAGCTGTGCATCCACTGTCTGTGCATCACTGCCTGTCACTCGCCGTCCAGAGCAAAGCCTCCGGCACAGTACCAGCTGGGGCTGGTGCATGCCCGAGCTCCATTGTTTACAGATTTCACTAAAAGAAACAGAAATTAAACACAAAAGTTTAATGCCAGTCCCCAGATGGCTCAGCTGTGATGGGTGTCACAAGCATCGCTCAGCAAATATGCCAGTTAGACCCTGCATGTTATCAGTGGAAAAAAAATCCCACCTTTCACTGCAGCCCTCTGGCCAAAATAGCCTGTCCTGGGCCCAAGCACATGCAATAAAATACATTGGTTTATTATTTTAAAACAGCACCAGAATGAACTTTTACCTTAAATAAAACAAACGATTACTAATGGTCCTTTTCCACCTTCAGTCTCTTTGGCCTTTTTTCTCCCCTTTCCTTCTTGGTACTAGACATTTTACAAACACTTGTAAATAACCATACCCAGGCCAAACACAGGGTCATTCTTCATTCTAAACAGGACATCAGGGATAGTGAAAAAATAGTCTTTGTGGATGGAATGCATTGTACAAAGGTGGAGGGAATATAGGACTGTTTCTGTGTCTGGAAACAGATGACGAGTGTTTGTTTTTACCATAGTATGTTAGAGAACAGATTAGATAATAAAATCCTAAACAGAAGACCTCATGCTCCACCAAATCTGAAGTAAACTTTGAAGACATGTCTAGTGAACTCCGTCTCCTTCTGGGCCCTCACAGTACCATGAGGTCAGAGCTGCAGGGATGGATCATTTCACATCATTTGCTCAGTCAGTCACAGGGTGAATATGAATGACCCCTGTACTGTGGTCTGATGTGATCAGGAATAGTAGATCTGGTATTCTGGTCTTAATATGCCATTGCTGCAGCTGTGCCATGCATTTCTAATAGAGTGTGCACAATCATCAGCCTGACTTGCAGGAAACGTATGCAGAAAAGTAACATTTTCTGAATTATCCAAGAAATTTAGGAATCTTGTTTCCAGGTGTGACTTAAGATCTTTTGTTTCAGTGAAAGTGAAGACTCATTAAAGATTATAAGCTCTGTTTTCTTAAGTACACTACAAATTGCATTAAATTGTAATCATCAGAGCTGCATTAACATGGCTTGGCCCAAAAACATTTCTGGATTTTTCAGAAAAGCAAGACATACTGAAAGAATTAACATGGATCAACCTGAAACATTTTGATCACCTTGAAGCATTTAAAAAGCTATGCTGAGTCCTTCCAATGTAGGTCATTTTATTAACTGGCAACACACAGTCTTGAAACAAAACAATGAAAAATTAAGGCTGTCCAGCAGTACAGCTCATTGTTTCCAAAGTTACAGTTGCTTGTTAGTTTTGGATGAAAAATAAAAGCAAACTGAGTTTTATTCCTGATTCACTAGTGGGTTTAGTTCTCTGGAAGTCTGTTTAACAAGTATAGTAAATCCATTGTTTTTAGACTAACAGTTAGATGAGTAGTTCTTCTGTTAAATAGAGTTAGTTGAAATATTTTGAGCAGAGCATCCCTCCACCCCCACACTTTCTTTTATCAAAAATGGGTCTGTTTCAATATTATAAACATTTTCCATTGCAATGGATCATTTCCAGTGGAATTTTCCACAGAAGACACAAAACAAAGTGCAGAAGGCGCACAGCATTTTGTTCAGAGTTGACATGATGCCTGGTGTCTACACTGCACTGTGGGAGCCTTGCAGGGACATGCTGTGCAAACCCTGCCCAGCAGCTTCTTGCATGGCCCAGCCCAAGCTCCAGGACAAGGGGTGGCAAGGGGTGGCCACGAGACCTCATGGGCCATGGGGCACCACAGGCCCTTGTGGAAAAAGGATTGCCAAGAATAAGGTCAAACCTAAAACTGAAGGCAGTTTTTCAGCATTTCTAAACCCATTATTTTCTTTTAAAAATAAACTCAGTTAGGTTTTATTTCAAGTGCTTGTCCCAACTGTTTGTTTGTCCTTAGGGCTGAAATTACATTTTTCCCATGGGAAGGACATTATATTTTTCTGTACCCTTTAATGTCAGTCAATGCACTGCCCTAAATTTCATTGGAACACCGTAAGCATAACCTTAAACACCTTTCAAATCCTCTATTTATAATACGCTTTGTTTCTTTTACAGCGTGCTTACATTTTCTGTGCATCTGCCAAATTCCTACCTGCACCACAGCAGTGTGTACCAGATCGAAATAAGGTGGTCCAGTCTGACAAACATGAACTGGATTCACCACACAAAAAAAAGTGTGGGAAGTAAGAGAAAGTGTAGACATCAAATAATGACCATTTCTTGATTTTTAGACCTACTTTTCAGAACTTTGCAAGCAGAAAATATCTGTTCACTTTGACAGCCTTATCATGAAGCTCAACTTCACATGGCCCATATTCCACCTGATTCATCTGGTTTTAGTGGTTTTCCTACCACCTTTCTCTGGGCTCTCTAAAGTGCTTTGTCCACAGAAACCCCCAGGCTGAGAAGCTCAGGTGGAATTTGGGAAAAAGCTTTGATTAATTAAAGATTTCTGTAGAACGCCCACTTTCCTTAGTGGTTTTGTTTCTTTCTGATGCCTCTTGGTAGGCTAGAAACCTAAAACACCCTATTCTTGCTTGTAAAAAACTTTCAGTTGTCCTTTTTGGTAAATAATTGCTATTTCCTACTGACACTTCAAATTACTTTAGTGAAGATGACTGTAAAAACTCTACTCCTAGTTTCTGCCTACTGCTTTTCCTGGAAACAGGAGGATGAGCTGATAGGAGCAGTAGTTCTCAATGCCCCAGAAATTGTGTACTACTGGCCATGGGGACGAGAAAGCCAGCAGCCTGTGCTAGGAACAGGAGCTAAATAAAGAGTAGGATGCATGGGTACATTGTTCATGGAATCACCCTTTTCCATGTTTAAAGACGGCAGACTACCTCAACACTGTGCTTGTGATTCACCTGCACTGACATCCTTGTATGGAGTCAAGGGTGGAAAGGGAAGGAGGAGAGGTTGGGTAGGGCCCTTGATTTAGCATCCTGAACTCCTGAATGGAAAGGAAGAGGGTAAGGAATAAGGATTTCCAAAGAGGAACAGAATGCTGTTATTTTTGGCCTTCTCAGAAATTTCCACAAAGTGAACAACTTTCAGCTGAGTAAGCGTCAGCAGCTCGAATAGGAGGCCCAGCTCCACATCAGACTTCTCAAAACGTTCACTTCTCAGGTTATTAAGTTTGGTCTTTGCCCTCTTGAGACCTGTGAAATGAATCAATGTCTCCTGCCAAACACCAAGGGATTTGCTGTCTTCATGCCTCATTGAGACATCAAAAACTAACCAGTGAGGTGAGAGTTTCTCAGTCATGGATTGCACAATACTCCAAACACTAATGCGCTATGTACAGAAATAATATCCTGAAGGCAGTTCTCTTCACATTGTTGCTGATACATTTTCTAGCCACTATCGCTCTCTAATATCCCAGTTTATACTTAAAGGCCAACACAAGTAAATATTGTTTTGCCTTTTTTGCATTTGCAAAATGTTGTATGCAGGCAGGCAGCTGCAATTTGGCAGAAACTGTGTGAAAATTCCAAAATCCTTAGCTGGTACAGATACCATACAGAGTGAATACTCTAAAAAATGACAGTATCATACACAATAATAGATTATTGACATTGGTGTAACTGTGGGACAATTTGGTTAAAAATGAAGCCTCAGGTCTTCCCTTGGTTATTCTTCAAAACCTTTTTCTTTGGGAAAATGTTACTTAGCCCTAATAGCATGAGAACTGTGCAGGAAGTTAAGTTAGTGTTGACAACTGTCTTGAAACCTAGTGATGATGAAGTTCTGTCAGCAATTTCTCTTTCTGCAATTTGTGAATCTGAAGTTGACACCACTGTTCATGTCTAAAAAAACCTACACATGCTTCACAAAGCCAATGTTACCTTCCACTATGTACACCAACCTGCTAGAAGATGTTCTGAAGAAGTCATTCAGTCAGCAAATTAGTGATAGAATTGTGATTAACGGCTGCTGGAAACAGACCAGAGGTTAACTGGGAATTTCCTTCCCACATTAAGAGCTGCAAGTTTAGGAGCATTTGCTTTAGTCCTTTTCATGAGCTTAGCAGAGCCAGGCAACGTTTCAGAGAGGGGTGATGGACTATGCACAATTAAGCCACTGGACTCTTTCCATTAATTTTAAAAACTATTGGAAAGCACTCCATATGGATTGGTTTTCCGTCGCAATTCTGTGAAGTGCTCCCTCATTGGTGTGTGTAGAACAGATATATTTTCCTCAGGAAACTTGTTGGCATGCACATCTGGCCCATGATAACTCCAGAAACTAAATCTAGAAGCCTTTGAGGGTTGTTAGCAGTCCATAATTTCAGCCTCATATCTCACCCTTATCACTTATTACTTCCTTCAGAACAGAGACTTGATTTTTAACTTGGACTTCCCTCAGATTGGTCCTGTTCCCCCAGCATATGACACATCCTCCAGCACCACCAGAATCTCAGAGCTGGCACTCTTGAGCTACCATCCTAATTTACAGCCTCCTACCACATTGATCAGTGGCTCCACCATGAGTTTACGAAGATATCCATCACCATGCTTCTGCAGCTACACAAACTGCTCCATCTACTCCATGAAGATGCTTGCTGTACAGTTTACAGTGAGTTCAGATACAGAAGCTCCAAGCACTTGTCAAGCTGGTTTCAGCTACACTTGCATGTCCATTTGAAATAAGGCAGAAAAGTGCATGGGTGATGATATTTTAACTCATGAGCATCCGAACTCAAAGCAAGTGCCACCCTGAAAATACAGCCTCACCTATTAACATTAAAGTATTACAGGTTACTGTCTTGAGTATCGGCAAGTGGACATTAGCAATGAAGACACTGACTTCACACTACTTTATCTTTCATTGCTTTCACTTATCATCTACAAAGATGCTGAGGAAAGCCAGGGAGCAGTTAAGCTGCTTTTTACTTATATTTTCATGGCAAATCTACATTTTTCTGTTAATTTCCAGAAAACCATCTATATTTTTTCTGGTCATTCCCCCTTCTACACTACAGTGTCTGATAAGCTCAAGCACTTGGTCAGACTTGTGAGGCTTAAGTATATCAGCGTGACTGATCACACAGCAGGATCCACCAACTCAGCAAACTGTGTAGCAACAGTTATCTAGCGATTTGTGATAGTGCCTATGTCTATGGGCAGAGGACAGGAGGAAAGACTCCCAAGTACAGCCATGGCTGAAAAGTCTCATTCATCTCTAATGACAAAGGAACAAGTAAGCTTTAGACACTGCTGACCCATTACCGGAAATGTCTAGGGAACTATACAGAGTGTGTGATGGAGTTAGGATTTTATCTGAGCAAGTCTACAGGTAGGACAGGCTTATTTCACTAAAACATAAACTCCACTTTCTGCAGAAGTGGAGAAATATATGTTATTCTTAAAATTCTCACTGCAAAATTGTTTTGTTTGATTGCTGGTGCAGGGTTTTTTTGTGAAAACAGGACATTAGAAATATTCATTCCATCTCTGTTGCATCTCATGCAGAAGACAAGAGTGTATGGGATAAGACATATATCCAGTATTTTCTATGGCCAAAACTAGTCTGACTACAGCTTGCATGATGTGTCACTGTGTTACTGCACAAAGGGCTGGGTAGTCCTCATGGGAGCCTCTGCCTATGGTATGACCAAGGGACATATCCCTCAGAAGCCTAGCATGAGGCAGCTGGGGAAATGAGACAACATAACTATGTTTCCTTGAAATCACTGCAACAACACACAGCACACAAGTCTAGGTTCTTTGCTTCTGGCATGTTTCAAAGTTTCATGTAAGCAAAACCTGAAGACTAGCTCTCCTCTCCACCTGTTTGTAGTAACTATAAAAACTTGTTCATCTCTATAATGTAGCATGTCCCAGCATAAAATACTGATCTTATTACAATAAGCTTTAGACAAAGCTAGTTGTTCTAATGTCCAGTTTTGAAATGTTTTTGTTGTACCTATTCCTTACAAAGTACTTCAGTCAATGTAAACCAAAGACCTGGAGACTGAAGTACTACAGCACCTTAGACCTGAGCACCAGCCTGGAAAGGCAGAAAACCTGTCTTAAGCTGCTTGATGCAGACAAAAAAAATGATCGTTGACCTCAGAGAGGTTGTGTGAAATGCCCTGTTCCCCCATGTCCCATTTCCATTTTGGAGAGTAAAGGGCAGACATAGATCCCAGTCCCAGAGAGGAGCAGGGATTTGAGACCCATCTTTCCCATGAACACTTCTCATCTGCTCACTTAGCCACTCCTCTCCTGGCATGCTGGCTTGAGGTTGACTCCTGAAGTGCAGAGCCCTCCCATGCAGTCAACAGGCAGTGCACACACTGAACCTGGGGCTGGCAGCTCCATTAGGCGCCTGCAAATACCATAATACTATTACGATATGAGGCTTTTTGTGGCTGGATGCCAAAGCGTACTGGCTTACCCTTCACTGTAGTGAGGGTAAGAAAAGCTAACATTTCACTCAACCATCAGAAACATGAATTGACCCTGATTAGTAGATGAGTGGGATTTTTCAAATTTGGGGTAATAATAGTCACTGACTCCATATCATTGGTGGTATTGGTAGGTTTAAATAATCAATCTTCATAAAGCTCCTAACCTTTGCCTGACAAGCACTATATACAGTGTGTGGAATATTAATATTGCATTCAGTTCTGGACAGCTCAGTAACAGTAGTGAGAACAAATTGGAAAGAATTCAGAGAAGCACAGCAAAATGATGGAACGGCTAGAGAGACTGATTCGTGTGGGGTTATATCAAAAGAATTGTGTGTTCTATTTTGGCCAAAATGCAAGGAAGAAAGGATGATCTGCAGAGTAGTAAGACAGGCATCTTTGGGTGTCTGAAGGGGACACACTGCAGGAGGAAAGGAAATTATTTGGACCTCTCTTAGGATGCCCAGTTAGAATCAGCAGAAGTAATTACGTAGCTGGCAGTTAACGCAGAACATCCAGAAAGTCTAATTTCTCTGTTATCTTCCAGATCAGCTGGTGAAAATACTTCTCCCAAAACTGAAGTGGTGGGTAAAACATTGAAAGCTGGTGAGGAGACAAGGAGAAATTAGGAGAAATAAGAAGAAATCAGCAATACATAATGTCCTGGGATCTTCTGAACCTTCTGTTGAGGACTCAGGAGGTCCTTTACTGTAGGAAGGGAAGTGGATATCACGAACCAGTAGGGAGGTGCTGAAAAACCATAAGCAATCTGGAAGAGACCCACAAGTCATTTCCCAGCCACTGACACAAAGAGAGATAACAAAGTTTGCCCAGGGCTGGGTTGCATACTCCTTGGGTGTCCTGACTCCAGGTCAAATCTTACTATCAAACAAGCCTGAACTAAAGGTCCAGATTCCAGAGGACAGCCAAAATCTGAATCTTAAGCATCCAGCTCTGGCTCATGTCTAGTTTAAGGTGGCTGGTTTGCATATTTTAAAGGGAAGAGAAGTGATATAGCCAAGAACTTGGGAACTTCTGTGCTGTGTCGATCCCTCCTTCCTGCCAATGACAGGAACTTGCAGCGCAGCTGTCAAAACCCCCAATATAACACATGAGAGTAGTGGGGAGGGAGCATGCACTTTGGCAAACTTGCTATCTAGAAACATGTGTGCAGAGGAACACCCACCAAGGGTCTGTGCTGTGTCCTGGGAGGCAGGGCTCTCTTCAACAGGACAGCAAGTTCCTCTGGAAGGGGATGAGTGGAAATCATGTACAAACAAGAGATCAAACAGGCCTCTTGCATACTGCCCAGAAGGCAAAGGTTTAATCACTCTGCTCTTGGAGGAGGATCGGGATACCCATGACCTCTGCACAGACACCATTTGTGAGGAAAATGCATACTTGAGGAGGCTGTCTGAGCCAGAACTTCACTTCCCAGGTGTGGGCTGTGGTGCACCTCATTGCTGCTCTCTGCATGCAGCTCTCCTCATGGGGAGAGGGAGGTACACAGTGAAGCTGTGCTGTGGGGCTGTCATCTCATCTTTTCGAGTGTCCTTACTTCCTTTCTGATTTAGGAGATTTAAAACAAAAAAAAAGGTATTTTAAGAACAAACATTTTGAAAATAAAAACTGTATTTTTGTTTCACGTTCTCAAGTTCTCAAGTATTAAGGCTGACTGTGGACTCAGTTCTATCATACTTAATGAGGGATATTGCTCCTTCCATTTTCTGCTGGATGTTCCAGAGGTTTTACTCAGCCCTTCACCATCAGTGGAGAAAGAAATTTTATTTTAACCTCTGAAATGATGCAACCTGAGTCCTGACAGATTGAGACCTCACTGTACCCGGGCGATACTCTTTGGCATAGAGAGCTCAGCATAGTAGGAGAAAGAGGACCATGGCTTCTCACACCTTCCTCCCTGGGACAATGACTACTTTTCTTATGAAAATCTGCTTTTTCTTTTACTAAAGGGGGCTGATAATAACTCAGCTTCCTCCCCTGCCCTTTCACACACCAGAGCATGCCGTTCTGGACAGTTACCTCCCAAATGCTCCTTGACATATCCCCAAAAGCAGCAGTGCTGTGATCTCCTGCCACTGTAAGCACCACAGTGATCAGCAAATATTGCTGATGAAAGCAGTCCATGGCCCACACACATTCCTCTTCAGTGACACTTAGGCCAGCTAAGCCAGGCACACACTGTACTGAGGAGACTTAAAATGGATCCTGACACAATCAGGCACTCTTCCTGCTCCCAGCACCAAAATGGAGAGCAAGAAGTACTTTGAACCCTAAAAAAAAGATATCTATTGTACGGATATTTCACCTGGAGTAACTCTTCTCTGCACAATTCACACAGCTAATGAAGTTACATTGGTGAAAAGGTTGGGGAGTCCTCACCATATCTAGTTGATTTACATCAGCATACGGAAAAAACTGTATTTAAGTGCCGATCACCTTACCCTGGTGATGTGGTTGATATCACTTTCTCACTAGCTCATGGAGTTGAATCTGAGGAGATAATGTTGCAATTAATTAGGACAGAGCTCCTCACAATGAACTCCCATGCTTTTGGGACCACTTGTAACTAGGACCACAAAAGCCAGAGGTTTTAGAGTAGTCCCTTGCTGTAGGTTGCAACACAGTGGCTCTTTATGTCTTGGCCATAAGATTTTGCTCATACCCTCAAGTAAAAGAAGAAAAAAAAAAGACAAAAGAGAGCCTGGCATGTAATCTCTTCCTACTAGAAATAAAGCAAACCAGAAGAGGAAGCTGATCTGGACATAGACTAATTAATTTGATTAATTGAGCACTACAGAAGATATGTTGGTCTTTATATTTTATTGCCCTTCTTCACTTGTATTACCAGGAAGGGTCTCCTTCTGGAGGCAGCAGCTGTAGAATCTGCAGGAGCATTTCCCACCACCTCACTGCAGAGCAGACCCTGGATCTGCACACGTGGAGCCAGGTGATGCTGATTACCAGCTGCCACTGAAGTGGGATCAAAGCTTCAGTGATCAAAATACAATAGGAGTTTGCCCATAACACCATCTGTGTTGGCTGGAACATATAACCTATCACCAGCCATATATCAGCTGATATCTTGATCCAGCAGCGTACCAAAGGGACATTCCTGCTAGATGAGTAGTTTCACTGTAGGACTACTTACACATGTACTGTTGAGAGGTGTGCCTAAGCATTTTTCTGGAGCAAACTTCAGGCCTTTAGTTCAGCAACAAAGTCTGTTCCTTTTGGTATGCTGACAGTGTTTAGATGGATTGATACTGATCTGCATTAACTAGGAGACTAAAACTCAATTTATGCCTTTCTTTGATTAGGATTGAGATTAGAATTTAGGCTATTTTTTGCTCTAGGACTTAAGGTTTGATTTTAGCTGGGGTTAAAAGTCCACCTCCATGCATGTTACATACAGAAATCCATGAGAGTGCTCCAGTCCCCAAAGGAAATCAGCTGGCAGGCTGACACTCACTGCTTCTGCCCGTGGGACATGCTTACCTGGGGCCAGTGGCTGCTGTCTTTCATGCCACATGTGTGACCAGTTTGCCTTGTGGCCATGGCAACTCTGCAGTAAGGATTACCTGTGTCAGGAGACCCATTTTGTGCTTTATGCTGACCAGTGTGTTAGTTGGTACATCTTGACCAAAACAGTCTTGGCTTCCATTTACATTAAAATACAGGTTAATTATATAAATGCTATATCTACAAAAAGCTTATATGTTCTCCTTTGAGACAGATCAGAAGCATTGCCTTGTGCACAAATAGTCCTGACTTTTGGAAGAGTCTGGTCAAGCTCAGAACTGTTTCACTTATTAATATTTTTATTAGCTGCTTTAATCACTAGAAATCACCAGCATACCAAAGCTGCAATTACAGCCCAGCTTCACCTGATCACCACAGGCAGAGATTAAGTTAGTTTGGACCTCTAAATCCACTGAACTGTGTAACGTGTTACTTCTGGCCTCCTGTATTAAAACCTTTTAAACTTTGCAGCAAGCTTTAAAACAATCACATTTCCTTGGGGCTGCCAGAAGCAAACGTAAATACAGGAGTTCAAAAGAAGAATCCAGTTTTCACAGCTGCATCTTAGTTGAATTAAAAAAAAAGAAGAAAAAGAAGAAAGACAAACTGACCTAAAAGCTTTTGAAAATACAGACCAGGGCAGACAAAAGTAATTGTTCTAAAGCTGTTCTGGATGTTTTAGGAACTCTATCATTTCCAGATTTGCAAAACTTTTTTTTTTTCTAAGAAAGCATCATTTTAAAGTCATATAGAACTTAAAACCATCTTCATTAGAACTAGTATCAGGGCTTCAAGAGGCAATAAAATGTACCACAGTTAGAAAAACATGCCATTTTGGCTATAGTGTATGACTAATTGATTTTTGAGCATTGCCTAATTGTGTGACACTGGTTAACCAAACAACAATGCATTTTTTCACAGGCTCTGATATTAGTTCAGACCATTCTGTGACCTCCCCCTGTTGAGAGACACATCGTATTTTTGACCATAAATCTAACAGGGTAAGGGCTGGAAAAGGGATTCCTGCTTTGTTTTTGCATTTTAACTGAGGTTAAAAAATTCTAGCTGTTGTCGTTTATATAGGGAGTAATATATTTTAGTGAGAGCTATGGCTCAGAGAAATGTGGATACCAAAGCTGTGCTGCTGAGCTTTGTGTTTATTTAGACACAGCAATGGGTTGGATTTGTGAGTTGAGTCATGCTTAAGTCATGGTTAAATTCATCTTTGATGGCTTCACTGGACTGATTCCTCAAATTTGTTTGAGGAACTGGGAAAAAACTATTAGAAAAACTTTATATTAAAAAGTATTTTGAATATCAAAATATTTAAGTGCTCAAAATACTCTCTCTGCTTTCTCCATGTCATGGATGCTGAGCAAAGCATATCATCTTAGGAAAACCAATTTCCACTGAAAAATATGTGTTTGTGATGACAAAAACTGTACAAATTTATATATTAACTAAATTTTGAGAAAGAAGATCTTGAGGAAGATTAAAATTTTACAGTAATATAGTCTAAAATACAGGGGTTTGCTTTTTGAAACTATTAATGGTCCCTAAAGTTAATTAAATTATTATAAAAGAAAAATTCAGGGGAACAAAATGAAAGAAAAGACATTATTCTACAAGAACATTTTTTACAGCTTTTAGTGGGAAAACTAAATATAATCATAAGCACTTCAATATGATTTGAAAACATATTGTTTCTGTTTGGCTGGTCAGCTGAGAAACTGATATTACTACTTTCACAAGTGAAATGCTGATAGGACTTAAAGCACCGTTTGCTTGGGAGTGTGTGCCAAGGAACGAACCTGCTGAATTTCAAAACGCAGTTTTACATTCTGCTGTGCAGCTTCATGTTGGTGTTCCACTGAGGAGAGATGGGCAAATTACTGTTTGGGACTAGACTATGAAGGGGACTTTGGTCTATTTTGCGAGGCTATTTTCCAATAAAATGTATGTTTCATAATGCATTTGTCAATCTCAGCTGGAAATATGTTATTAGATTTACTTGGGACTGAGCATTTGCAGTAAGCAGCTAGTTACGTGGGCACTAGAGTAGTGCTACAGATATGGGGACTGCTTTGGTGGAAGGAAAAGGTTTCCCATTTAGAGAAATATTGCTGTTATTGCCTTGTAGACAAGTACCCAAGCAAAAATAGTGTTTGTACATTCAGTGGCTCTCTCACTGTGCTTAACTCCTCTGATTTGTGTTTGCTGATAAGAGGACTGGGGAAGTGACAGGAGTAATTGATGAGCTGTGATATAAATTCCCATCTCACAAGCTGGTGGGTAAATAAAACCCCATTCTCATGACTGGTGGAAAAAAAGAAGAAAAAAAAAAGAAAAAAAAAAACCAAAAATAGAAAAACAAAGAAGGAAAAAAGAAAGAAGAGGCAGAGACTAATGGGTTGATCACAGACTGAGTCTCTACATGATAGTAACACAACTGTATGCATTTAACCAAATGAATTCTCTAAAGGGAAGAGTCTAAAACACTGAGGTAAAATGAAATTCAAGAATGCCCATATTTTATATGTGATTGCTTTGCCATGTGTTCTTCTGCTTTGTTCTCTGTGTGGGTGTGTGTGTGCATTTATCCTCAGTATTTGTGATGAAACTGGACTGTGAAGATGGAGGGTGTATTCTTGAAATGGTTTGTGGGAAACTGGCTCCCTGTCACATTACTGAAAGCTACCTGACCACATCCCAGGTCCTGACTTGGAAACATGCCTTAAGGAGTCTTCCTGGCTTTTTCACCAATTATTTCCCTCAGTGATAATGAAGAAGAAAAAGGAAGAGCATTGTGCTGAATGTAAGGTGTATTTGCTGCCCATCAGCATTGGCTGCAGCACACACAGCACAAACTTTGGCAGAATGTGGTATAATGGTCTGATCCAACTGGGAAAAGACCATAAAACTCCGCTGCAAACACTTGTATAAATAGGACTTTTTCTGATGAAATAGAAACCATATTTTGACCTGCCATTAGAAAAACAAATCTGAAGAGATAGTTATATATTGAATAACCTTAGAGCTTTTCAGAGCCAAGAAATCAGCTGCTGGCTTGAAGAATTAGATGGCAGTGTGAAACATGCTGACCCAGGCTGATTCTCTTAAGACTCTGTGGCTCAGCAGCATATTCATGTTGTGATTTTGCTCTCCATCACAGCCATTAAGTCCTTCTTGGGACCAGCAGGTATAAAACTGATCCTCTTACCTCAAAAGCAAACGTTTTTATTAAACAGAAGAGGAATCCCCAGGAACCATCAATGCTGTAGGGCAAATAACATACAGCCAAGCCTTCCAATAGTGCCAGGAGACCATGGTGGCACAGTGTCAGCAGATAAGCCCATACCCTGTAATATACACTTTTTATACAAACCAGGAGCATGCTTTAGTGGTGTCAGCTATGTGCTTCTCTCCAGGGATGTCAGATTTGACTACAGTTTACTGGTTGGCAAAACCTAATTCTGACCTCACTACAAGGGATGTGCATGAGAGGGGTGATCTGCTGAAGAAGCTGTCCCTCACCAGAACATGGCTGGTCTTACCACTTGTGTTTATGGCCGTATCCTTCCAGGGGCCAGAGCTGAGGCAGCCCTGAAGAAGCTTTCCTCATTCAAGAAGTTAGGAAATGCAAAAGGCACCTTCTGATCTTCCCAGAGACTTCTGCTGGCAAAGTGGGCACCCAGGTCACAATCCTGCCTGCTGTGATTTGTACCTAATATATCTCCTGTGACGGTCAATGCAGACACCTTTGTCCAGAGCCATAAAGTATGTGTACAGTATATTAGTATCCCATTAAATACATATACTGGGGGTCTTAAACACCCTGCTCAAAAGGAACTATGTAAGATGTGTCACATTATCCAAACCTTACCTACACTGCTATGATGAGGTGTGACTGCCTGCAAATGGAGCAAGAACAAGGTCTCCAAGGAGTTTTGGTATTGCTGTATTTTTTTATTTCAGTACCACCTAAAGGCCCTGAATGAGATCCAGATCCCTGCCCGGAAAAGGTTACCATCTTAAGGAAGACAAAGGGAAACTGAGAAATGGATAAATGAAGTTACTTGCCACTGATTATAGAGCACATAGTGGTAGAGGCAGAAAGAGAATCCAGACGTCAGGAATCCCATGCCATGTCCTGGTGACTAATTGAGATAAGCAGGTTGCTAACACCAGAAGCCTCCTGCTCTTTGCTTTTGTCACTGTTGTACCCTCACTGCAGTCAGATGTTTACTTTCAGAACAGCTTATTGTGAGCTGAGTTCTAGAACTCCATGGCAGTGAGAAATGTCCAACAATCCCTAACAGCCAGGCAATTAAACATCCATTGTAATTGTGACTTTGGTGCCTGGGATTTCAGATGCTCATCTGCGTTTGCTGCATGTTGGTTCTACTGAGATCCAAAACTTTTAGCCAAGTTAGGTCCTTTTGAGGATACAGCTGGCATGGCCCATGAAGTTACCGGCCCACCTAGCCGTTCCTTCCACTGAGGAAATACTGAGGGAGTTATTTTCACTGCTGGTGAGGTACCATAACAGCTCTTGCAAATGTTTCTGTTGTATTTCATTGCAAAGATAAATGCATGCACCAGGTGACTTTGCACTGTAAAAGATTAGGAGAAAGTGGAGTTGTGAATGCTTGAGCTATAAGACTGGTAACCTTCCAGGAAGCCTGACTGCAATCCTGGAATGAGAAGAGGACCATCTCTTTGGTTGATCCTTCCCATGTTGCCTAGATGTAAATCCTCTCTAGTCCTGTCAAGCACCTGACATGCTTGAAAGAGGATGGTGTTTACAGATGTCCTTAAAATACAGTCCAGTACAGAGTGTCCAGTGGAGGCCAGTGCTGGCAGCAGTGATGTTCCCTTTGCACAGTTCTCCTTCAGCATTTATCCACAGATGGAGCAGTTGCTAAAAGGGGATTTCCACTGCTGACTTCCCAGTCTCCTATTTCTGGCCAATCCAGTTATTTATTCCTCTCCGGTGAATATCTGTGGTTGGGGTAGGAATTTGGAAAGAGATTTCCAGTGGGTGATGGCCAAAATCATTGACAAGAAATGAACATTTCTGGCAGGACTAATTTATAATAACTTGAACTGAACACCAAGAGGAGAATGAGGAATCCCAGGGCAGTGCATTTCTGAAACACCTGTTGGTCCCATCACATCAGACATGGTCTGCCTCTTCTGAGCAAGCTTATATGAAACAGGTCCATGGCCTGGAATCACACCAGGGACTGTCAGCCAAGGCAGAGAGCACACAGGCCAGATTAGCATCTCTTCCCCAGCAGCTCTCCAACCTTTGAAAAACTGCTGAGGCCTGAATAGGTCCCATGGAGAAGATCATAGCTAGGGCCAACCCTTTGCATTTCATGGAGACCTGTATGTGTGCCACAGCACAGCCCATCCCATGAGAAGCCAGGCACTGGTGAGCATTTAAAGGCAACAGTTGTACGTGAAAGGACATCGCTCTTATCACCTGTTTACTGATGCAGATTTTTTAAATTGACTTACCTGTGTGTTGGGTTTGGCCTAGAATTTGCAGCCAAACAAAAGGGTGGGTATGAAGGCAAGAGGATTGCAGGCCTTCGTGTATGATCCTGCACCGGACTATGTGACAGACAGCATCACCCACAGCATCAGGTTGGATGATCCCACAGTGGAAGGAAGGGACATGGGATATGTTCCTTATTCCTTCCATGAAGGAAGAAACAGGCTATAAGACAAGTGCATGCATATTCTCCCTTCTGGCTGCATCACAACACCACTGTTTCTCTTCAGCTTTGGGCCCCCAGAGGTCCCTGTTTTGTGCAGCAGCAAGGAGTGATTTGACAGTATCAGGGAACTGGGAGGAGAGAGCTAATGAAGAATCAAGACAAGAGTCTCAAGCTGTCTTCAGGCCACCACCTTTTTACTATAAATCTACATCTGGCTAAAATGGACACGATAACAGATGCCACAGCTGCTAATTGCAAGCACAAGATGACAGCCTGGACAATCAAGAGTGGGATGTGTCACACTGCCAAACCACCCCTGCAGAGCAGCCAGATGCCTTATCTCCATGTCTCTGCAAAATGTTGTACAGGGCACTGCTGGAGGGAGGCTTCTTTTGCTGTAGACATTCACACAGATAGATCATCTGCAGGTCTGACAGTCCTGCATGGGACTTGCTTGGTTTGTGATACAGTCTTTAGGACAGCCATTTGTTCAGACAACAGAAAATCTAGTTGATTATCATTAGGACATAAAGCTGGTGGTCCAGAATCTTAGGATATCTGTGCTGTAGCTTCAGGAGTGCCTACAGCCTATCTGTATATCAGATTCACCGGCTATGCTGTGGTCAAAACTGGAGCTGTGGCTTCAGGTGTATTCAAAAGCTGTTCATGGAAATCTACTGCTCATGCACTCATGCTTGGAATGTTTGTCCCCATATTTTCCTCTCTCAAACAAAGGTAAGAACAGTAACAGCCATCAAATGCTGTTAATAGACTACAAAATGTCAATATGCTTGAACAGGGAAGGCAACTTTGGCCATAGTCCACCTTATGTCTGGATGCCAACAGTTCCCCGTGTTTCTTGATGGGAAGCCTGACTTAGCTAAAACATATTGTAAACAACTGACTGATGTTATTAAAAGGGTTTGGCAAACATCTCAGCTCTCATTCTGTAATCACTATCACCAACATCTCTGACAGATGGCTGCATCCTTCAAAATATAATCTTTGAATCATCAGCTTTGCATAAAGCAGGCTACAGAGCATAGCAACTGATTTGGCAGGCTTGCAATGACACCCTGGAGAAGCTCAGTGTCCTATACTGACCATGCACATGTGCAAAGCCAACCTATGTCCATATGCCTCTATGGCTCATTCCTGAGAACTTCCAAAACACAGGACATGGTGAGTAGCACTAGGAGGCCAATGCATTTCTTACAGCTGTCCTGCCTATTCCTGTTTTTCCCATAACAGCTCTGTACTGGGCTGCACTTTACAAGCTGACGCTGGAGCAAAATGCATCATGGACTGAACGGGTCATTGCACAATGAGCTCAGGATATAAGGTCTGCCCACCAGTTTCTCTGCAGCACTTAGAGCAAGCTGTGGAGATCACCGTGGCCCAGCAGTAAAAGGATTGTCTTCTTTCATGAGTTTCCTTTGCTCAAATGCTTCTGTGGGATCCTTCTGGCTATCAACCAAACAGGTTTTAAGGTCTCCATGATGCTGGAAAATGTTCTTCCCTCCTATGCCTTGAGCTGACAGGGTCTAAAAATGGTGACTTCCAAGGCATGCTGCAAAAAAATATTTGGCAAAAAAATTTTGGAGTAGTTGGGCTGTGAATGATTGAAAGGTTACCATTCATGGCTTCCTGGTTGAGTTCTTCTTTGGTTTATTTTTTAAATAAATAGAGGTCTTGAGTTTTTAGGGATATTTTTCATGTGCAAGGTACCTACAAATTCTTTTCACTGCTCTGTTTATTATTTAAATCAAAATAAAACCATCAATCAATTAAAACTGCCTGTCCAGCCCCAAAATTTGATTCTGAAAGCTTCAGCTCTCCATATGGTCTTTTAAACCACAGCAAGCTACCAGAGTTTAAAGATGACTGCTTCCAGTACCACAACAATCTATCCCTCCTGCATTTAACCATGGTTATTTTGTAACACACCATGACATGAGCACATTCCTTCCTTATAAAATAATGGACTTCTCCGTATCTCCAATGAGGTTTCGTCTTCCCAGCCTGACCCAGTCTGACAAATGGACTGAATCTATTTAAAACAGCAGGTCCAGGGTAGCTAACGCAAAGCACTGCAATTAAGTGGGAGCAGCCTGATTAAAATGTTGTCCTTAATTATGTGTGTTGACAAGGAAAAACCATTTTTATAGATTTTCTTTGTGACAGGGCCCAGACTGCCTTGCCAAAGCCCTAATGCTAGACAGCAGGAAACTTGGCCCAGAACCAAAAACTCAGCAGACACTTCCTTTAGACAGAACTTGGTGCAGAAAGCAATCTGTCCTTCCCCATGTATATTTTAGGCAGACAGGCTGAAAGTCAACACAAGCTTGAATAAATCCGGGGACTGGTGTAGAAACTCATGTTATCTTCAGACGAGCCTAACCCCCAGGTCAGCAGGAGTCTAGAGTATGGGGTCAGAGTGGGACTAATGCTTCTAAGTATGGACCCCATTAAACTTACAGAGTTGTTTACATCAATCTGCTTCATTCATGAAATGATGATGCTGCCAAACTTTCCTGTTTTTTATGAGAGATGGGCAAGGCAACCTGGGCAATGGTCCAAAGGCCCCTGAGGCACAAATTAGTCTTGATAGATTAGAAACAAGATGAAGCTCCATGGGATGGTATTAAAGCATCTTTTATTATGTGCAAAGCAGCCTTTTAACTTCCCAGGAGACATCCCTATCTCTCCATGCTAGTCCAAGCAAAAAGCTTTCAGCATTAACAACACCTGGAGAACCCCACTGGTCTGACAGCTCAGGGAGAACAGCTTGGCAAGGGCTGTCTGACCTCCTAAAATAACCCATTTGAGGCAAATGCTGTTGTGCTCTGGACAAAATTACTTCCTTCCAAAACTTGTAGGAGCTTCAAATACTGGATGCTTCACAGCCTTAGGGCCTTGGTTTCTTCCTGTAATTAATGATGCATTTGCCCACACATCAGTTGCTTTGTCTGAAATGTCTGCCACACCAAGATCTCTCATTATTTCCTAGTAAGTTAATAGCATTTGATTGCTGCAAGGTTGACTCTCTCAATACCAAGGTATTTGCTGGACTTGCTGAGATATATGACATGAAAGCGTCAATTTAATAGCCAAAAACTGACAAAGCAACGATTTTGCCTGGCTTTAGAAGGGGATTGAGCTTGCTGTCCAGGCAGTGCCCACTCCCTGCTGCCCCCAGCATGGGGCAGCTTTCCTCTGGCTGAGTCAATGGCTGGTCCTCACAAACTGGAGAGAAACATCAGCTCCAGCCCAGCCACCTGAGATTAAGTTCTACTTGGAGCCCTTTTCTGCAACATGGTCCCCTGGGGAGGTGTTTGGACTGGGAGACATTGCCCCTGTCTAGCCAACAGGAGGGCAGGATTTGCAGCCTCTCTGAGACCAAGGGACCAGCACTGCACACAGATGCCTTTGACACCTGTAAGGGAAAGCTCACGGCCAGTGACTCACTCTAAAGAGTAAAGACCAGTAACAAGCACTTGTGGGATCTGAGAGCAAAATTTCCCTGAGACCCACATACACAGAAGCACGCAGACAGAAGTCAGACTGCCCCAGTAGTCTTAAGCATGCTTCAGCAGAGGAGTAATTGTCTATGGGTCCTGGAGTGTAAGCATTTTCTTTACTGAGCTGACACTCTCTTCAGAAGTACTTACAGTAGATAGAAAGGCAAGAACATATAGCTAAAATCAGAAGGCAAACCATATAGGAAGCTGGGATGGAGCAGGAGATAACAAAGACTATTGAAATGCTACTATATAAAATCAGTGGTACTGCCTTACCTGGATAATGTAATATGGGCATATGGGAAACAAATTAACTACATTCTGGTTGTTTTTCCCATGCTGAAATGGGCAAGTGATTTGAGTGTGTAACTTTTATCCTGAAAGGATTGTCTAGAAAAATCTTCCCTTCAGTTCCCCAAAACTATTTTTTAGTCATCTGGAAATGTTTAATTTTGATTGCAAATGTAAATATAATGTATTTACTACATGAAATAAGCATTTTTTTGAACTTTTTTAAAATGACAAAATGTAGCTCTATCGACTTTTTTCCATTGTTCCAAATTAAAAAAATTGATATGTCTTTCACCAAAAGTTGTTCCAGCATAAATAATTTTCCTTATCCTGATAAAACACAGAAAATATCCAGCCAGTTCTAATGTGCATTCCTGATTACTTGTCTCAGAAAGCATCCTCTATACACAGAGCTTGGAGAATTGTAATGAAAATAACAACAGAATTAGAAGCAAATTCTCTCAGAAGAGGTTGTTATATGTCATTTTCTGAGGAAGGAGAGAAGTAGAAGATATATGATAAACTGTATGAGCAATAAAAGTGTTAGGAAACAGAGATGGGGAAATTTGGCTCCCCTTGGCTCATAATGTTAAAAAAAAACAACCCCCCCCCAAAAATGGCAATTCAGTGAAATAAATTCAAACTCAGTAAAAGGACATGCTTTTCATTTTTTATTTTTGTATAGTGTAATTTGTTGCCAGATAATGTCATTGAAGGAGAGAACTCAGAATAAGAGTAGACATTTATAGACATAACAGTAATACTTAAATACATAATGGGTATTGATAACTTACATTTTGGAAGGACTATTCAGCCCTAAAGAAAGAAGGTTAAAGATGAACCTTAACTACTAAAAAGAGAAGTAGGTGCTGGCTGTTACTGGGGACACAAACCTCAGGTATAACAGGTCTACTTCAGTCTGGGGGCTGCAGCAATCCCTTGGATACGTAAACAGGACAACAGTCATCAAGCAGCAACAAAACGTTGCATTTCTGTATGAACATGGCAGCTCTACATGGGGGCACAGTTATTAGGTTTTTTCACCAGTGCAAAATTTGAAAATCTTTTATTCTGAGCAAGAGTGAAAAAAAGCACTGAATATTTTCTTCTGTGATCTATGCATTCATAAAAAATGTCCTTTTTGGGGAAAAAAAGAAATGTTCTCATATATATTCATTCTTATGTTACATTTATTAGTTTTAAATAATTTCTTGAGCCATAGCCATTCCAGTCGTCACTGGGAATCATGTTAAAATATTTTAAACAATAGTGGCTCATCCAATTTATAAGTACTTTTTTGTTCCAAATGCTAGGATATACTAACACTGGTAGGAGACATAATCCAGAAAAGACAGGACATTTCAATCATTGCTGAGTAACAGATGCCCTTATTTATATAAAAATGAAATAATAAATGGTAAAAATAATGGCTGTTATAACAGGTATTGCAACATAACTAGCACGTCCTGTGCCATCTGTTATGTCATATATCATCTCACCTGCTGAACACACTGTGTGCTTGTGTCCACTTTCACATTTGCTTCATGTCCCTACACACATCCTTCTTTCTCATCCCAAAACATAATTGCCACAACACTTCTACAATAGGTTATGACGTGCTAGTTGGAAGACTGAATGACACAGGAATGTCAATAAATAACTAAAACCAGAGAAGAGTAAATACACAACTCAATTTTTTTTTCTGTAAAAAAAAAGGTTAACAATATTGGTGAGAAGAGTCATTATCACTATAGATTTTTGTAGGGAAAAAAAAAGTTTACTCAAATTGACATCTTTTGAGGGAAAAATCACTTCAGAAAAAATGTCCTGAGCACCTCTAGTCAGTGCTGACTAAGAGTAAGGTCTGTTGCAAGACTCATTTACATGTAAAAGCCAAGAGTGATATAATGGAAAGAATGGACTAGAGGCATTAATTTGAGAACACAAATACAGTGCAAATGACTGAACTACAATTCAGAAGCAGATTGTAGCTTTTGTTTAGGAAAGCCTGCATGCACTGCACCAGCCAACAGATGTTTGGGCAATCAGTCCAGTTAACTGCAGCATATATTTATACAGAATAGTAACTGAAGAATCCAGGACACTACTGGAAGAAGTTAAGAACTGATTTGGCTTTCAGCCTTGCCCAAAGATTTCTGCTTGTCTTGAAGAACACACGGTCCTTCCTAACCAGGAAATCCTGGATTCATCTGCTTTGCAGGAGCGAGAAGGAATGCAGTTTTTTTCTCCACCAGGAATGTTACTTGGACAAGACTAGCCCTCATGCCGGAGTCAGGAGACTTCTACCACACCAGTGCTGCCTGAACCCCTTCAGTCTAATATACTGCAGGTTAGAGGAGCTCCAGCCCATAGTTTCTTATAATTCAGCTTGTATTTGGCATGAATCTTGCATGTTTTCTCTCTACAGATTGGATCCTTGCCTGTCTCCAGTTTAAAACCTCAGTAAACCAATTTGTTAGGAAAGCTTTTTACTCTCTATGCCCCCAGGCAGACCCAGGATTACAAGAATAGCAGGCTCCCCTGAGACCTCCTGGCGTTTCAGCTTCATCTCAGCTCCTCTTCTCTAGCTCAGCTGTTAGGACTGAGCCCTGGCCAACTGCCTGTGCTCAAGGGGCTGTGTAGTCTTATCTCACCTCCCAGCTGTGATGCCTTCCACACCCCTCTGTCTCCAGATGTGGCCTGCACATTGCAGTGCAGAAAAGGGCAGTGTTCTGCACCTGCACCTGTACCTGTCCCGGGAGGGCCCACGTGAGACTCCGGCTGTGAAAGCTGCTTCTCTTCCACTTCCCTTGGTCAGCTTTTTTGTATTTTCAGCAGGGACAGAAAGGAGAAAGTTCCTGGGGGCAGCTCAGAGCAGTGAATAACAGAGCTCTCAGCCTGGCTGCTCTTCTCCATGCTAAATCATCCTGTCTTTTTATGCCCTAGAAATTTCATTAGTCAACACCCTTCACATTTCTTTCTCTCTCCATGAACATGCAGCGTGTTTAATAGGGCCTGTATCTTCTTTCTCCTCAGCCTAGGCTCCAATGGCTGCTCAGTATTCCCTTCCAATGAATGCTGGAAATTCAAGTGGGCTTTTGAAGTCCATTCTCCCCACTTTGTTCATTTAAAATTCCCTCTTTATTCCCAGTTTATATGTGGCCTTTTGGTCCTCCCTGAGCTTTGGATGACACTTCACTTCTTGAAGGAATTCAGGATATTAACCTCCTGCAAACTGGTCAGCACTTACAATAAGGAACAGGAAAATGCTTCCAAACTTTTCCACCCAAGGTCCTCTCTTTGCAATTATGATCCCACTGCAGTTCCTACTTCCATTCTCACAACAGCTCGATTAGGAACTACAGGGAAAAGGGAATGAGAGGAAGGGGTTACGAGAGAAAGGGGTTATGAGAGAAGGTCCATTGATTTCCAGGCATTCAGACAAGTGAGGCTCAAGACCTTGCAGTCTCACCTTCTCTGAGGAATGATAGAGTTTCTAGTCATTCCTGCTCTGCGGCTTATAACTTGTATTTGGCTGGAGTGTATCTTCCAGGAAAGCATTCAGTTTGGATTTGAAGGCATTGAGGGAGGGAGAATTCCCTGCTTTGTTGGTCATTTTTTTCTAGTGGCTCATCACTGCCTCTACCAACAGTCAGCAGGTTAGGAGCAGAGGGTCCCAAGTTCTGACTTTTTAACCCACGAGGTAAGAGAAAGCTATCATGTCACATGTCATTCAGCTGTGACTGTGCAAGTTCAGTGCTACAGCTCTGTCCTCACAGAGTATGCCTCAAGGTTACTCCTTCTCAGCTCTTTCTTCGGCTTGGATGTTAAGTGCCTCCCATCAGTCATGATCAGAGATATATGAGCTTTTTTTTCCCATTAGATCAGATAAATTTCACTGACTTTACTGTGGCAGACAAAGCTTTCCAGAAGAGATGTTTGAAAAGCCTCATACTGTGCTATCCAAATTATCCTAATTACCTAATTATCCTTATCACAGCCGCTAATTAGGCTGGCTATAAAGTTAAACCCATAAACAGACCACAGGCTATAAAAGCCTGCAGGTGGGAGAGCTGTCACAGAGGGACTCAGAAGAACAACTGGGTGTAGGAATGCTTTTATTTGAAGGTTTGGTGGAGGACAAGTGCCTGCAGAAAATAACCAGTAGCCTCTCAGCTTGCTAAGAGCACTGGCAGGCTACTACTAAAGCCACAGGAGTGTCAGTAAGGCCATCATCTACAATTGCCCAAATTTAACAGCTTGCAAGGACTAAGGCATGAAGGTTGAAATCTATTTTTCCCCACCACAGTCCTTTAAAAGCAGGCACAAAATGAACCACAGCCCTTTTCCTGAGAACATTCTCTTCCAAAAAGGAGAAGCAAAGGCTGAGCAGGCTATTAAAGGAACAAGTTCCTCAAGTCTCATCTTTTGACAGAGCAAGGATGCAAATAAATGGTCTCTGGACTAGGTCCCCTTGTGCATCGATGTGTCTCTTCAAGGTCGTTTCAGTTCCCACCTCTAATGCAAAGGCATTTTTTCAATGTGTGAAGTGTGTTAGAAAGCATTTCCTGTCCTCCAAGATGAAAGCTTTTGCAGCAAGGTGAAAGCCAGTGGTATTATTTATTGCTCACTTCTGGCTCTCAACAACAGTAGGCTTGGCTGCTGGGGAGGATGTATGTAAACATTTTGACAGAGTGCAATGTCTGTCCCTTTTAGCAGCCATTCGGGAAGGGAAAGAGAGTCTGTCACTGCGTCTGGCACTCCCCCTTGCTTGGAAATAAAGTTCCTTGTAAATAAAAGCCTGTGCTTTTTCCTGCTGAGGTAGGTCCCTATTGTATGCTATTTGATTTCCTGTAAATCGACTTGCACTGCTCTTGGAATGTTTCAATAGAAACCAGAAATAGTTCTGAGCGGGGCTGTGTACACAGCATTTAATGGCAACCCAACTGAGTCACCTTTTTTTCATGAAGCTACCAGAGTTTGACTTCCCTCTCTCAAAGGCCCTGTCTGACTGGTTATAGGCATCCCCTCATGTACATTTCCTGCCAGAGATAAATCAGAGCATGTAACCGAACGCAGGCAGGAACAGCAGGCAGCATCACAGAGAGCAAACACGTCGTGAGCAAGGGGGGATTCTCCTTTGGAGCTGATGGAGAGAAACGTACTCCTTGCTGTGAATGACAGCCCGAGGACACTGCCTGGACCCTCCTCATCTCGGCACTAGAGCTGCCTGGGGACTCCTCGTAAGTAGGATCTGGTAGGAGTGTAGCCCTATTTCCTTTACTAATGCAGTAGTGTATTGGGTTTCTGTGGCAAGGTTTTGGTAGCGGGGGGTTACAGGGGTGGCTTCTGTGAGAAGCTGCTGGAAGCT
>JANZLQ010000100.1:22715724-22739134 GCA_026212715.1 Elanus axillaris
CCGACCATTTATACACCTGGGAAGTGAATAGAGCAAGAGTTGAGACCCCTGAGTTTTAATCCCTCTTCAGCCTGAGAAGACTCGAGCTTGTAGCAGCCTCTAGCCCAGAGCACACCGAGTGCTCCAGGCCACAGCCAGAGCAATGCGGGGAGGCAGGCAGAGAGAGGCAGGAGCTGAGCCCCTGCTCCAGAAGCAGTTTAAAAGTGTTTCATACAGGTGTTCAGCGTTAGTAACTCTAACCTGAAACATTTTGCCAGCCTCTGCAGTGAGGTTTGTCATTTGAGCATTGTCATCTGGACTTCTGCTGTCTGACGTCCACTCCTGTTACAAGCTGAGCCCTGATGTTTACACCTGCCAGAGCTGCAGATCCAGCTGTGCATCAACAAAACCAGCTGGGGTCTTTCTGCTTCACTCCCAGTCTGTCCTGCCCATTGCTGCCAGCAGGATGAGAGCACAAGCAGCGCAGCAGGCTGCTGGGAGGCAGAGCTGCAGCCTCACCACTGCCAGCTCAGAGGAGCGGGCAGAACAGGGGAAGGAGAGGAAAGGCAAAGCATCCAGAGGCCAACAGCCTAAGCAAGGGCTAGGACCAAGGCAAGGCTAGCCTGGCCCTGACAGCATCCTCCTCTGTCTCCATGTGGATTGCACTGAAGCAGATCAATGTTTGGAGTGGGTCCATGGGCTTCTCCTTCATGCCACAGCTGCATTACGGCTACCAGAGCCAGTGTCTCTCACATGCCTGGAGTGACCATGCAGAGGAAAAGTCCTTCAGCCATGGGTCCCCAGCACCAAAACTGGCACTAGTGTCAGCTTGGCTGGGCTCGCAGCTCTTCTTGCAGTTTGTTGAAGGCAGTCTGCCTCATTGCATTGTGAGTCATGAATAAATCCCAGGAGACCAGAGCATCTCATAGCAGCTGCTTAACAAGCCCTCTCCACTGTTCACCTTGCAGCCAGCATCACAGCTATTCTGATACTCCCTGGAGGATGCTAATGATTCTGTAGAACCAAAGAGCTCCATCCAAGTGAAGATACCAGAAACCCCACTGTATTTTCACTTGGAGCAAATTCCTTCTTGAGAGAGAGAATTGGAAGGTCTCTACTGGAGCAAGTGTTTTCTTATTTTAGAAATTACATATAAACTTAGAGAAATGTTGAAACTTAACAAGGCATGAATGATACTGAAATGGCTGCTTTGTGAAATCCTATAATGGGAAATTCTTTTACAAACCTTTTAAAATTGGCAAATGTTACTAATATTCATCCAGGCAACACTCGGGCTATTATTTAAAATGCGACATGTGGTGTCCCAGAGCGAATGTTCTCCTGAACTGCAAAGCATTCTGTAGGACCTGCAAAATATGAAATGATTTAAGGAGGAAAGAAGGTTATGCAGTTCTGCTTTGTGTGGTTTCTACTACCTCTAAAGTAGTTTTAAGGGAGACTGAGTTCTGGGCTGTAATTCAAACAGTGTTATAGATACTGTAAGGAACAGAAAAAATGGACAAATTAGAGCCACCTGATAAATAATGTTGTTACTTTCTCCATTTGCTGCCCTAAGCACACAAACATGTTGCTTAGATTCACTTGGGTGTTTATATTAAATGCAACTGGACTTATTAAGGAGGCCTGAAGTGAGCTTTAAGTACAAGGGCTGGATTATAGTGCTTTGTCTCATTCTGCAGAGCAGCCTCAGGATGGCATGAATCAGCAACAAGCCCAGCACATGGACAGGGACCCCTGCAGAGGTGAGACTTTTTTTTCCATCTGCCCTGACTCCTGTACAGCAGTGCAAGGACAAGCCATAACTCACCCATCTGTGAAAGGCTCTGCGAGTCTTCTGCATATACCTGAACTTGCTGCTCCAGAACAGAAGTACATTCTGTGAGATTTTCACAGTGAAAGGCAAACTTAATGCTACAGAGTTTTTCTTGTGGGTGGCTGGGAAATGGGGCTCATTTTTACAGACACCGTCGCAGGTTCTTTTTCGGAGCTTGGACACCCTGGCAGAATTGCCCTAATCCCACTGGAAGCTTCAGAGGATCAATGGAAGGATGGGGGGACAGGTTCCCTGATGGCAGAGAGAAGCCTCAGCACAGCACTGAGTGAGAAGCTCAGCGTAAATCAACATGAAACTCTCCCGAGCAGCTGCATGTGCTTAGCCCTGGTGAGAACCTGTCCCTTGGTGCAGAGTGGCCCATACAGGGGAAAGACACTGCATGGGTAGGCCAAAATGATGGGAACAAGTTTTGGAGCTTGCTGCCTGGCAGAAGCAGAGAGGCAGTGCTGGTGTGGCTGAGCTGCCTGGGGGATGCCCCTGCCCTCTCATGGCAGCCTGATGCCTCTACCTTGTCTCAGCCTGGCCAGGTGCTGGCAGGCCTTGCTCTGGGCATCTCTTGTAAGATGCTTATGCTCTTCATTATGTGTTACACTCACTAAACCATTACACTTAAAGAACAGCACAGTTATAAAAATCCTGCATGTTTTTTTCTGCCACAGTGGTCTGCTCAGAGCGTGCTCTGGCAGTAGGAAGAAACCAAATGCACAAGCAGTCCTTTACTTGTAGGGGACAGTATCCAGGAGTGCAAAAGGACTGATCAAATGGCTTTCAAGGAGTTTGGTGGATGAATCCAAGAACATACAGCCAAATGGATAAGCAATGTGCAGGTGAGGATTTATCTTCAATAAGGATCAAGTTTAGAGAGTAGACAGATCCCAGAGGTGTGTTAGGTACTGAGACAAGAGCTCAGGAACACAGACCCGGTAATCCAAATCTGAGGGAGAAGAGGTTTGAATATAATGATCACAAAGAGCAAATCCACATTCTGGCATGGAAAGCATCTGTCAGGAACGGGATCTCAGGGGCAAGGGAAAGCGGACAGCTAACAGCAGATCGCAATATCCCCAGCCAGTGCTGCAGGCTGAGCTTTCTTCTCCATACCGCAGCTGCAGATCAGGGATGATGTGAAAAACAGCAGACTCACACCAGCCCACAAAGCAGAGCTAATGAAATCATAGCCCGTCTGGCTGTATCCTGCTGGCCACCTCCCTGCGACAGCACTGGGAGCACTAGAGAAACACTGATCAGCAAAGCTGTGCTGGTGAATGTGGTTGGCTGTGAAGGATGGGCTACACCTCCTGCCCGGACAGCAAGGGGATGAACTGGGGGCTCAAGGGTCCCCTGCTCCGCTTCCCAGGCAGAAGGGGCATCCATTTGGGCCACCCCTCCCAGGCCATCATACAAGAAACAGCTTCCAGTCCCAGTGCAAATCCCATGAGGGGATTCTCCCCCAACCCCTATTCTCCCCACCTCCCACCAACACTGCTCTGCTAGGGTCTTACAAAACATGCATAAGGTTCGGGTGGCAAAGTCTGAAGGGCTTCCAGGGTTTTTTGGGTAGAAAGCAAGAGCCTGTGGGGAAGTGGTAACTGCTGTTCTTCTGGGTGCAGCTTGATGCTGAGTGCCTCCAGGATATGGTGTCTCCTCTTCTCCTGGGGTGAGACTTGGTGTCCTTTGTCTAGTAAAGACCAAAGGAAATTCATGGAGGCAACACAAGCTGAGATTCTACTTGAAATTCCCTATGCACTCATAAGCCTTCCTTTATGCTGAAGTTTTGTAAGAGAAGGATGCTACACAAATGTGGAGTATTTTACCACTATCTAGGAGCAATGCCCTGAGTACCACAGTATTGCTGTGTCAGGCAGGGACATCTCCAGGAAACATTTTGTAGCACATCTTGCAGCCAAACCACAGCGGTGGTGTTGAAAGACACAAAAAAATTTTCCCTTCCTCCAACTGGCCAGAATACAAAAAGGAGTGAGATCTGCAAATTGCCAAATTAAGCTCAGCCAGAGTCTGTGGCTGCTGTCATTAAGAAAAACCCTGCAATAAATGTTTACAAAAGTGTTTCAGAAATAATGGCTCTCTGTAGAACTGGGTTGGGAAATTTCCAGCAGAACAGGTTTCAGCAGAAAAATGCTGATTTGCTGAAACTCTGGGGTTTGTGGAATTGTATGGGTTTTGACAAACTTTTGATGAACTACAGCAGCAATTGCCAAACTAGGGGCTGGGAGCTTGGTGGAAGTTCAAGCAGAAGTGAGGCTTGCGTCTGGATCTGGGGTCACAAGTCTGGAAACAGCTACATTGTGAGCAGATTTTGGCTTTAAGATCCTTTGTGCCAGGGCAGGCCCTCTGTGCAGAGTGCCCTGGCGTATGGGGTGAGAGGTCTCCAAGGCTCCCTGGCTACTGGAGCTGTAAGCCCTGGGGTACTTTCAGGTTTGCCAGAAATGCCTGGCCTTTGCTCTCAGAGAATGCATGTGGGCATACACCTTGCAGATGCAACAGTCATAGAACAGAGCACCAATGTTGTTAATGAACAGCAAAAGCAGGGGAAAAAAAGAATGGGAACAGCTTTGAAGGGATGGAAGCTATTCTTGGACTTCGCTCTAATTCAGATGATAGGTTTCAGAAGGAACTAAAAGCAGGGTAATAGAATATTCAAACAAGTTGGAAGAAACCACTTTCACTTTTCAGTTTGAGATAGTGGGGGGGGTTCTTCTACAATGTTTTTTCCTGACAATCCCAACTTTTTTGAAAACTTTTCAAAGCAAATTTTTAAAATGCAATAAAATGCTTGATCTGGGCCTAAGACAGACTTTTTGAGTCAACCTGAAACAAAAAGTGGCTTCGGCTCAGCTGCTGACTGATAATTCCATTTCCCCAAGTGCCTTCCCCTGCCAGGTGCTCCAGCACAACCACCTGAGGCTGGCATACCTGGCCACAGGGCGGGACATGTGGGAGCCCAAACAGCTCTGCTGTTCCTCCAGATGATCCCACCACTTCACTGGCACCGTGCTTGGCTGCTGTCTGCCTGGAAGAGACCCAGCAGGCTATAGGTACCCGTGCTGCCCAGGAAATGCTGTTTCCTTCACTCTGTCCCAGGGAAGCAATGGGGGATGGATTGATGCTTTGCCTTGCTGGCTGTTCAATGCCATTAGCATTTCAAAGGCACCATCCGAAAACTGATACTCAGTTTTAAAGAACTTTTGCTCCTGATTACAGGCTTTAGCATGTCCAGAGACACTGGCAGAAATCGGTGAAGCAGGGGTGTTCACACTCTGCAAGTCAGAGACTTGCTTTATCCTGCCATGGAGCCCAGCCTTTCAGGCACTGTCGCTGGTATTAGAAAGTATTAATATGAAAAACTAATAACTTATATCTACAGGGGGGATTTTCATCCTGAAGTACAAAAAGTGAGCTATAACTGAATGAGTTATTGCAATCTCACATTCCTCAGCATGGTAATTGGGCATTTTAGTGAGTCTGTGGTTATATTAACCCCTGGGGACCAGTTCATTGACTCTTTCGCATTACTAGCTGATAAATACCATGCTTGGTATTAAGCAGGAGGAGAAGGGACAGGGAAGGAGGTTACCTCAGGAGGTTACCCACAGCCCTCCAGGGTCATGCAGGAGCCCAGACCTGGCTCTGCTAGGTTTTGCTCATTCACTGCCATTCCTTTACTGTTCTTCCCACCACTGCCTTTCCTAGTTAAACTCACCCTTCCCAACAGGACACTGCAGCAAGTGTTCCCATAAATCTAGCCCACCTTACCACATTTCCATTGTCTGGAAAACAATTTGCTGAGGAAACAAATTACTCAGGCATGAGTTGTTCAGGTTGAAGCCGGATCTCATATGATGCTAGGTCTTCCCTCAGTCTTCCTAAACATCCTCTAAACTCTTGCATCCTGTCAAGGGCTGACTACCATACCTGGAGATAGTATGACTCCTTTGCCCACATCTCCTCGCTTGCACACGACTTGCATGCTATTTGCAAACACCATCCTTGAGTCATGTCAAGCCTCTGGCAGAGCTGAGCCCTGAATGTCTCAGCTGACTCCTGCCTCAGGACCCCTGCTGTTGCCTGCCTGGAGTATCTCCTGAGAGCTGCTGAGGCTCCTGGGCTGGAGTCTCCTGGGAGCTGTGAGATGGGGGATGAAGGGAGGAGGAGCACAGTATATATACCTTGGCTGAAGGTATGGTGAAGGGATTGAAGACACGGACTCCTGTGTGCTGAGCAGAAGATGCTTTATTCTGCTTACAAGCCTTATTATATATTCTTAATAGTTATACATGCACTTCTAGCTTTACTACGATTGGTTTTCATAACATGTTCATGCGCATAAACTAACTATACAGTTGGCTACTAGCTCCTGTTCACGCTCCCTGTCACAGGTTCTTAGCTCATCCTCTTGTCACATATTCAGCTTCTCCTGCCAACAACCATCTGGTTTCAAGCAGTTCTTATCTCTTTTGTGAAGCTTGTTTCAGCGTTCAAGGACCTTCAAGGGTGTCAGTAATTCTTCCGTGCTGTCTATCTGAAATACACTCCCTACAGTATGGCATGGAGCTGGAGCTGAAAACAGCTGGCCCACCATTACGTGTGGCTGCTGTGCCCAGTCTCCTTAGTTAGGATCATTCCTTCTGACCAAAAAGAACCTACCAAAGAATGAAGGAAAGAGCATCCTTTCTTCTGAGCTCTGCAGTAGGGGAATTCTGTGGATCCCCTTCTCTCCCTCAGTTCACAACTTGGGCTTTCATAAAAGGACTGTGTCCTTGTAATTGTGAAACCTGAGACCCTGCTAATGCAGAGAAGAATAAAATCTGCTTGGAAATGACCAATCACCTTCCATGCCATGAAATGCAAAGACAACCTTTATGCATGGGCTTCTTAATCACGTAATAAAATGTTTTTACAGAAAAACAGGTATTTTATTAAAAGGGCTGTCTAAATGGTCCAAAGAATCAGCTGGTAGTGAAAGTGTTTGGAGGTTTTTATTTTCTTTCAGCTAAATAAGGAATAGCCCACAAAATTTTTCTCTGGTTGGTCCATAAATAAAAGTCAATTAGAGGAGATGGAATGGTGGAGCTCTTCTTCTTTTTCTCTTTTCAATTAAAGAAATATCAGAGGAATGTGACTGCCAATAATATTTTGCTAAGATTTAGGTGATCCCATAGCACCCTTAAAAAAAACAGCAAGAGGAACAGCTGTGCTCCTAATCTGTTATTCATGAAATAAATAAAAAAATAACAGTCATTGCAGTAACCCCTTGAGAACAGGTACTGTCATTTGCTATGCATTTATTAATTGTTCATATTGGTGGTGTTATACTAAGCTTATGAAGGTCCCACGGCTCAATGTGCTGAAGAATCAAAGTGAAAGGCAGCTTTTATTCTCAGGAACTTACAATACAAATGACAAAAGATTTTATATATTGAGTTTTTGTGCTGTTCTTACTTACAGGCTAAATGAATGCAATTGGCCTTGCTTATCCACAGCTGATTTCACCAGCGGTTCTCATCATGTTTTACATGTTTTTGTATGAGAGCCTGGGACATGGCAGAGGTAGAGTTAAAACTTTCTGTGCCTCTGACTTCCTGAGATTTCAAGCAAGTTGCTTAATCTCAGGGTTCAATATTAGGAAAACGGGCAAGAGCTCTGCCCAGCTCAGAAAAGGTTTTGTGAGGATAAGTACAACAAAGATGTTGAGATATCCTTACAGTGATGCTGAGTCACAAAGTACCAGACTTTGCACTTCACACTACTCCTAGGAGTGTAAGGTATGGGAAAACATAGGTGTACTGAAATGCTTACTTATGTGCAGAGCATTTGAAAACTCATGCTTTTAAAATCATCATTTTAAAATGGATGTCATCATCCTGGGCATATTCCATAGAGGCCTTCTGAAACCAGGAGCTGGCAGGCTTCTTATTTTCCAGGTTATTTTTGCAACCATGAAGATTTGCAGGTAAGCTAAAACTACTCTGCAGGCAGCAGAAGTGATGATGGATGGTTTCCCATGGCTGCCTTAGCAGGCTAGGCAAGAGCACCATGGGAGGACTGACAGACCTGCCTCTGTGCACAGGTTGGGCAGGCAGCTGCCAACAAAAAGCACAGCTAACAAGCCAGTCCTGCTCCTTCTTCCCTGGGGAGGGCTTTAACAAGATTCCTCTCCTTCCCTTCCTTGCCCAGTGTCACAATGATCATACAAACTTAATAACTTCAAGACTTCATCCCTTCTCTCATGTCTGCTAAGAGGTTTGAATGTCATTAGGGAGGGATTGAAAGGCAGATGGATAGGTATGCTGATCCTGTAAGCCTGGCTTCCTTAGGAAACTAAGATGAGAAATGTAAACTGCAATTCTCAGTGGTACTCTAATTCTGGCATCTGAAATTTAAATAACTCAATGTTACAAGACTTGAGTGCTGGTGACTCTGCAGTAAGCAACCTATCCAAAAACCTCATCTTTTTATTTTTCTTCTGAATCACAGGTGTTCAAAGACTCCTAAGCATCTGGGTGCCAAACTTGTGACAACTTAAAGCTGATCAAGCCTTGAATATTGAGCACAGGGCTCACACAGCTGGTCCCTGTTGTGCTCCCCACAGCCAGAGGCTCTCCCCATGCCCTTGCAGCACAAGCCCCAGCTCCTGCCCTGCAGCCCTGACACTGGCAGGCTTATGGCCTCCTGGATCTGCCAGCCAGCCCTGCCGGGCACCGGGACACAGAGGGGGAGCAACGGCTGCACGGCCTGGCAGCAGATATGCCTCTTGCAAACAGTGGCTGGTACTCTCTAAAAAAACTATCTAGTGCAGAGTGAAAATGCTCCTGAAAATGCTCTGTGCTGGCTCCCCTTCTAACACCCAGCTAGCCACCCCGCAGTGCCACAAGGACTCACGCTGTAGCACAGCACTCCTGCACAGAAAAGAGTACATAGCTATAGCACAGTTTTACTGACCTTGTTACCTTATCTCTCTTCCTCCAGCTTCTGAATGTGACAAGTTGAGTCTGGGCCAGCCTGCAGCTCACCAGAGCACCTGCTGGTGGTCCAGGATGTGGACTTGGAGCACTTGGGGTTAGTCCCATGGGAGTTACCCTGCTGTGCCCTCCAGAGCAGCCCCAGCTGACAGCGTATGAATACCCTCGCCCTGACCAGACGAGAGCACTGGCACAGAAGTGCTTGTGTTGCTGCCAGGTTTTTGGGAGGAACAAAAGAGGCCTTTTGGCTCTGACCCACCAGCACTCTGGTTGTCCTCTTCCTGCCAGAAGCTGCCAGCAAGCTCCTTCAAACACTGTCTTGTCCTCCTGTTCCTCTGAGGCTTGCATGGATCCCTCCAACATGACTGACCACCTCCTGCTTCGGGTGCTCCCTCGGCACCAGAGGCCTTGTACATAGCACAGGAACTGCCAAGTTCCACCCCTCCTCAGGAGGCAAACCCCCTCAAGGTGCTGTGCTCAGCACAAAAGCTCTGGCCTCCTCATCAAAGTGAGACCCTGAGTGTCTGTACTGCAGTGTCCCCTGGACACAGTGCGTGTGCCCCAGGTCCCAGGAGTGCCTGGCACACGTCTGCCTGAGCACACTTGTGCCAGAGAGCAGCACACACTTGTATGGATGCTCTGGGCAACAACCAAAATAAAGTGACAGCAAAACTTCGCTGGCAGAGCCCAAGGTTTGAAAGCCCTTTAGCAGAGGAACTAAGTACTCTCAGTCTCCTTTTACACATAGGAAACGTATTAGGAGCACATAGACCATACTGTCAATCAAGGTCACAGCATTCACAGGGGAAAAGGAGTTGGTGGGGGTGGGGGAACGTAAGAGAAAGAGACTATGGAGAGAAAACGGTTTCAGGAATCACTATGATCTGTGATGCATTCATTAATGATGCTGAATTAGAAGTCACATGTTCCATCTGTACTGAAAAAAAGTCAGTGAATTAATGCCAAAAAAATTGCAATACCACAGAAAATTACTCTTTTAGAGATCTAAACTGAACAAAGATACATCTGGTAATCTTTTAGTCATTGAAGTGTTTGCTACATTAAGCCCTGTGTGCCTTCTTTGTGTGTCCTCTTTATGTGTTTCCTGCTACTGAGTGATTTCACTCTAAGAGCAGCAAATTGATACTCTGGATAAGTTATATGGATGGATTCCTTCCCAAACTCACTGATATTGCCTGAAATTGAAGAATGCACAACACCAAGCTGCAAAATGGGATAGCAAGGTCAGGAACATCTGTCCAAAAGTATAGCTGGGACAGTTAATGCTTTAGCTATGGTTTATGGTTTTGGATGGCAATAATTTGGATAGCAGAACTGAGGAGGCTGAATAACTTCAGCTCTGCCAGCAAGGTTTACACCTTTCTGCATCTGCAAATGCTACTATAATAGTGCTAAGAGACAGTATCCCACATTTAAAACCTTTATAGGATACCACTTCTGTACCACTATGGCAAAAAGCTCTTTCTGCACAGAAACTTAGCATAACTGAGTGGAAATTTTTTCCAACAAATTGCCCTCTAAGTACAGCTAAATATAATGGCATTTCTTGAGATAAAAAGCAAATAATTTTGCCATATTCAGCTGAAAACCTGACTTATTTCCATTTGCAGTCCTATTTTTTTCCTAGTTTTCCAAGTGAAAAAAAATTGCTCAAGGCAGACACTTTATACAAATTCTCCAAATAACTGAGTTCTCCATTTTCCTGATCAGATTTCCAGCCAGCCCTAATGCATATAACCTCCATAGTGGGTGCAGCACTTTTGTCTCCAGTGGCATCCAGTGGCAACTGCAGACTCCTGGTGTACTGCAGCATCTGGCTCATCATTCAGTAGCAATTTAAAAGGAGGGTATGATTTACTGTGTCCTACTCACCGATCCCTGGAGCATCTGGGACTGCCCAGTGATTGCAGGGTTGGCCTGACCTGAGCTGTCTCAGGAGACATGAGGGGATCGGAGGAAAAAGCCATGGAGCCCAAGGGAAGGGGGTACTAATAGGTTAAACAAATGAACCATTGCTGCCTCACTGAAACTTTAGAAGAGTAAAGGGAAGGTGTGGGAAGAGAAAATTAAACATCCCTACTGCTTCCTCTTCTGAGCATTACTGGGAGAGCTTACCATAATAACAAACTAGGCTAACTTGGGGGGTAAAAGGCAATTCTGGCCCTTCAGGCACACTGCTTATGCCACTGGCTCCCAAGCCAGTGGCTGTCCTGTGGTCTCATATCTTGTGGACCTGACACTGTCAAAGCAAAAGCTGTCTGGTTGTGCGATAAACCAGACTTGTTGGGGGAACTCAGCAGAGACCTCTGCTTCCTCCCACCCACCTATCCATTGCACAAGCGCAGGCTGATAGCGGTACCTCACCTCACCAACTGTCACCTTCCAGTGACAGCCAAGTGCTGCCCCCAAGAGATGGCCTGATCCTGCCTCTGGGCTGAGCTCTACCTAGCAGTCATTTCCCCTGTGTGAGGCACCCATCCCCATCCCTCCCAGACACTGTTCTCACACCCTCTCCTAGGGGAATGCTCTGCCCCAGCAGGAAAACAAAAAGAGCATTTCAAAGTATTTCCTTTCCTCTAAGTGCTGAGTCCTGAGAAATTGCAGCTGCTCCTGTCGTTGTGTCAGGGCATGCTCCTAAGCCAGTTGCTGCCATTTAAGGCACAGGAGAAGTCCCTGGTGTGAGGCCATCCTCACAAAGCCCTGATGCACAGCAAAACCTCTGAGGCAGCAGCAACTATGAATAGCAAAAGAGAAATAAGTGCAGTAATTCCCTGGGGGGGAGAGGTGATGTTTATCCAAGATCTCTGAGGGAAGCAAAGTGTGAAACAGCAGAGGCATTGGCAGGCCTTTTGAAACAGCAGAGAATAGACAGCCCACAAGTCCCCATTGCCAGGCTGGGCTATTGCCTCCTCATCTGCCTGTGGAGAGGCTGCTGCAGACATGGAGACATCGCTGCCTTCCCAGGAGCAAGGCAGTGTGGCACTGGAGTACTGGTCTCTCTTTCTTTGCCTTGGAAGGATGCCTTTCTGCTCTGGCTCCCCTCCAAAATGGACCATGGGGACATGTCTGAGGACTACAGGTTCTGTTGGGTCAAGTCTTGAGGCGTCTTTCAACACCAGTACCTGTGCAATCTGCTCGTGCCTACCTCTGCACACAGATGTACATAGTAGAGTCTTCCAGGACCTGTGTGGATCTGAGGCTACCACATTGGAAGTTCAATATAGTGCTTCCCCCTTCTGTGTTTTCCCCTTGTGAACTTTCACTCTTTTGCCTCACTTTCTTCCCTCTCTGACCCATTCCTTGGCCTCTGAAAAAAATCATTGCTATGCTTTCTCACATATTCACCAAATCACATCACACCTCCCTCAAGCCTGTACTCCAGACTCTCAGACTGACCTCCAGGAGGTCCTCATGGAAGCCTGCTTTGAACTCCTGCCTGCAGACACCCAATGACTTATACAGGGTATTTATGGTGCAGATGTGCCTATATTGTTAGCGCACTCTTAGGCTGAGCTCCTCAGGGACCCTCAGTGTCTGAGAAGCACCACATCCACAGGCACTCACATCCACCAAAGAACTCGGTGGTCAAGCTGTTAATGGGGCACACAACATCAAATATGACATTCTTATAAGTCATCCTCCACAGCCATAGAGAACCCAAGGATCTAAGGCACCTTGCTATGAACAGACAGGATGGGAGTTAGGTATCTGTAATTTTGCAGTAGCGTGAGCAAAAATGAGGTTGACATCCTTCTTACCCCATTTAAAGGCAACGAAGCCTGACATGAGTTTTGTACAGTCATGCAAGTGCCCTCATGCAACCCTGCGTGCTGGAGTCATAAAAAATCACATTGCTGATTTATAGCACCCACCTCAGCAATCCAGCAGCCAGCTAGTTAATGCAGCAAACCTTGCAACTCAGAGGTTTCCAGGAAGTGCCAAGTGTCTTGCAGGCTGCTCCTGGGGAGTGATCTATGCTCGCCATGACCCTGGCCTTTTCCGTTCCATGCTGCTGAGCTTTCAAGTTGTCCTAAGGAGGTCGTCCATGCTGGTGTTTGAAGAGAGTGCTGTACTGCCCAGGTGGGATCTGCTCCCTGGCAGTGATGAAGCAGCATATCAGAGGCAAACAGCAGATCCTACTGTGTGAGGCTATGCTCTCACTGCATTTCATGGTAGATCAAGCTGTCACCTATAGGTTGACAGGCTAAAGTGATTTATTGTGTTTTTTTACAAAAGACTGGATTTTGTTAGGTGCGTTAATAGCACTTATAAGTACAGAGCCCAGATGAGAGATACTTAAGGATTTGCCCACTGTGACTAGGGAACCATTCCAAAATCTCTCTAGGCAAAATATTTTGCACTGCCAGCTGATAGCTTTCATTCTCTCTATTCCCTCCAGGGGAGGAGATATTTTCTGGCAGAATCTGCCTTAATTTTCTGATACTTTTCCTTATTAGATGCTGGGCTTGGACCGGTAACGTTAGAAGTTGAATTTGGTCATGATACCCATGAGCAAAATGTTTGCACTTTCTCTTTCTGCAAGGCTATCCATGGGAAACTAAGTGATGGGAAGCTCTCTGGACACTGGCAGTTTGTTACACATCTCTAAATTCCATCAGCCAACAGAAGCATAATAAAATGGAAGCAGGTGGGATAAGCAGGGATCCCTCTTAATTTGTTTCACCAAAATGTATTTGGACAGTTTTGGTCAGGACATGCAGAGAAACTAAGACTGGGGTCTGAGTTTCTTCCTGGAAGCCTAAAGACCCCAGGAGGAAATACCATTACCAGCAGCAAGTAGAGAGACCTGCTGCACATCTCCTTGAATTTAATCCCATCTAAATCCTGGTGTGTAGAAAACAATGGGAGTTTGTCACTATTAAGGTTTAAATCTCTAGTTGCTAATGTTAAAAGCTAGGAGGAAAGTTTTTTACATAACCTCTGAACTCCAAAGGGCTAAAGTTCAACTTCGATCAAAGAAGGGTCTCTAAAGAGCTCCATGCTACACAAGAAGGGTAACATAAGGATGCCATGTACAAATTGCATTGCTTCTCAGGAATGCCTTGCTTTCTATTACTGCTTTTGTCCACAAATAGCAGATTCAGGGTCCCAAAGCAGAATGTTGCATTAAAATACGAACAGAGGCTTTGCCAACTCCAACTTAATGGCCATCTCAGAAATCCCCTCCTGTCTCAGGACAGGCAGGATTTGAAAGGGATTGTAAATGAAGTGCTGCCTACAGAATGGGAAGTCCCAGAGACCTGTGACTTGTCATAATTAACTTAGTCCCGAAGCACACACTGGGAGGACAAAGCCACTGGCTGTGCAAATGGATATGGCAGCTTCAATTGAACTGTTTATGACACCGCCTGAATCCTCTTTCTAACACTCTGACCCTTTAACTCAACTGCTGGCTTCTTCTACACCTAGGGGAACCCTCCAGCACTTAACTGCATGAAAAGCAAAGAGGATGCCCTAAACACAAGTGTAAGATCCTTCTCTCTAATCCAATATCCTGTTCCAAAACAAAAGAGTGGAAATTAGATTTTGATTCTTACTGAATTACTGAAATTGTATAAAGCTTGGGCATTTCAAAACGTTTAAAAAAATGAGAAACCTAGAAGTGGACAGTGAGCTCTAGAAATCTTGATTTCTGTGGTTTTAGGGTTGTTAAAATATTAGTATGGTCTCAGCACCACCAAAAAATGCCAGTGGCTGAAGAAGGATCCAGAGTGCAAGGAGCTGCACAACTAGGGTTGGGGCTAAAAGGCTGCCACATTTATTTGTTCCTGGAGCTAAATGTTGCCTTGGAACGTAGGCCATATTATTATCTTGGAATGCCACAGGCCTGTCATTCCCAACAGGACAGAATACAAAACCAGACCAAAACAGAGATGCTTTATACTGCAGTTTCCATTTTCTGAGTGTTTTACCAGTCAGGGGTTTCTAGAAACAATGTTTTTAGATCTCACCACTCCTCTGGAAATGTGCTCCATGAATGAATTACCAAAAGAAGAAGGAGGCTTGGATACCTGCATAGCAGAAGGAAAAAATGTGCATGCTCCTGGCTTCCCTGGGGATCATGATACACTGCCTGCCAGGTGGCCATCTCTGCACAGGGCCAGCTGGGGCCCACCAGCACTTATTAGCTCCAGTTCAGGGCCAGCTCTGCAGGATCCCAGCTGGTTATTACTACAGTAGTACACTGCACTGAGGTTCTGGGGAGGTTTATTAGTGCTAGAGCTAATCCAGCTGTGTGTACTCCTACCTTGGCATCATTGGCACAGGTTCTGTGCAGTCCCCAAAATCCCTCCAAAGATAGCTGACAGCTGACTGTGCACACAAGGACAATTTATACACATTATGATGCATACATTATGTTATTTATATAATAGTGTAAGTAAAATCAAGTTAAATAAAGTACAGTTTAATGTGTCATTATTTTTACAGTATGACTCAGAAAAAACAAAAGACAGGTAATACTTGTATTCCTTTGTTAATATGTATACATTCCCCACTCCAGTCAGGATTCAGAAATCAGGGCACCGCAACACATGCTTAAATTAACCTTAGATACCATTCACAAAATGTGCTAGCATTGCCAGGAGATTTTGCCCTCAGGTTGTCATCACCATGTGGTACCCCCTGGCTAGTGGCTCTGCATAACAGAAAGGGTTGTAAAAAATCTTTTCAGAGTAATAGCACTATCCTTATGGCAGATATAATTAGGTAAAGCTACTATATGGTTTTACATGTCCTTTTTTAAATAAAGCAAGCATTGTTTAACCTCATTTAAAAATTGCTGCAAATTTGGGAGTGAAGTTTCTTTTCAGGTGAGCTATGGCTAACAGATTAAGCACTTATTTGTCTTGCTTTCCCTTAGTCCCTTGATGCAGATATATGCAGATATCTGGCCAATATTGGCCCAGAACTTTGAGCCAATTTATATTGGAATATAAAAAAGTGAAAAACAGAAATATGTATGTCACACCAAAAAGTCAGTCTATCTAAGCTCCAAAAACCAAATATAAATAAGGGAAAAGAAAAATTAGTAATTACTCTTTAAAAAAAAAATTGGAAAAAGTATGTCTGATTTTGTTGTATTGATATTAGTAGATCTGCAGTAGGATGGAGCTTGCTCAGCCTTTCCTGCTTGCAGCTCTCCTGGACTTAACTGGTACAGATACAGAGCTGGACAGAGGTTTGGGCTCATCCACTAAGAAATTCTTCATTAGGGTTACAAACAAGTATGAACTTGCTAGTGTCACATCAACAAAGAGCAGATGAAAAATGCCTGAGAGGGGCAAGACAAAAGATGGTCTAAAAGTGCAGTAAGTAACTGAGGGCTTCTTTAATACATCTAAGAGGTCAAATATCCTTACCTGAAAGATACGGATATTTATTAAGTCTTTTACAAAAAATAAGAAGATGACAGCAGAAAAAGGTGTTGCCCATATTTACATCCCATTTATTTACACAATATTTTTGGTACTCCATATCTAAACACTACAGAGACAGCAGTGGCATCCACAGGTGAATGCATTTACTGTTAAAATAAGCAAGATGAAATGAAAACTGTAGGGAGGGTCTGTTCATGAGGGCCTGGAGTACCCTAGAGTTGGAGGGTACAGAAACTCAGGGCAGGCTGCATAAGGCTCTCCTCATCTGCCTGGGAAACCTCAGGGAGACATGTGAGTGCATGTACATTGCAAAGCACGCCGAACAGTCTGGAGACATCATGCCTGAGCAAGAGTCACCAATTTCCCATCACACAGGCCGTCAGTGTGTGCTAGAGGCCATCAGCCCTGGGCTGGGGTCACCCTCCTGGCTGGACTGCTGGAAGTCTCAGAGGTATGGACAGATTCCTCTGCTCCCACACAGATAGACTTTCAGGTGGGAAAAAGGGGGCATATCCAGGAACCTCAGATGCAGGTTAGACAAATGTCTTTCACAAACGGTTAGAGCTGATCTCTCCAGAAAACACAGGGAGAGTCTGAACTAGTGTATCTCTCTGAATCATTTATTTTTTTTAAATGAAAGGCCACACAAACCATCTGAGAGGAATCCACAGTTCCTATGCAGCATTGCCACCATGCTTTTCATTTACTACTGGATGAAAATGAAGCTAAGTTCTGGGCACTGATTTGCTGTGTTTAGTTTCAGCCCACTATGTTTTGGCACATATGAGAGTGTACAGGGTGGGGGGGTACAGTTTTACAACAGACTTTTTGCATTGCTTTCACAGTCTCCTGATACTTTGCAGACCAGAGGCAGAGAAACAGTGAACTAGATGATGCTTTGAGGTCCCTTTCCATCTTGCTTTTTATGAGCCCATCAATCTGTCGCAACTGCTCAAATGCTTCATTTATTATTGTGGAGTGCAGACTTTTGGCTGGGGTCCGTGCCCCACCATTTCAGGAGCTGCATAAACACCTGGCAGCTAATGGGGTCAAATTTTGCTCCCTCCTTATTAGTATTACCCAGATTGGCAGGGCACAATAGCAGCCTCGTATCCTACCCCACCCAGACTGCAGTCGGACCCACTGGAGACAGGCATTCTTCTTTGGAGAGGCTTGCAAGACAAAGGTGCTCCCAGATGGAGTGGAAAGCAGCAGTCAGCAGTTTTCATACTGCTTTCACTGCAGTAACTTTTTCATCATGCCCATGGCCAAGGCTGACCATCAAGTTCAAATCCAGAAGGAAATCCCTGCTCCTGGCATTTGGCCTCTGCTCCTCAAGCAGCTTTCTATGAGCTTGAGGTATATCTCAAATGCTTGATTTCCTAGTCACCCATGAAGCCTTCTACCATCTTTCCTGCTCCCCCTTGCTAGCAGAGAACCTATAGAGCAAAAGGGTAACGGAGCTTCAGCTCCCCATTTGCCCTAAAATGGGCTCAACAGTCAGAGATGCCACAGAAAAAGTTTACTCTTCCCCTGCTGTGCTTTGCATGTTTCCCAGTGACCCTGCTGACAGTGATGGAGACAGGATTCCAGTGTTCTCCCTCAATTCTAAGCAGCTTCAAAAAGATGTATTATACAGAAAAGAGCCCCTTCTCACCTAATCATTCATGGGTTTGCCTCCCTTGCTTGGCACAAGTTACAATCTTTTTGAGAATTTATTAATAAAATACCAATTAGGACATTTGGGCCTCTGATGTCTGGAGGTCTTAGAGCAAGCTGTCCCCTATAAACTCTTGAAATGCGCAGCTTTCCATTGCTTGTGTGGATGAAGTAATTGAGCAGAGGAGGTATATTAAATCCAGACACATTCGGTATTTAATGACAATTAGGTCCTCCTGACAAGGGAGGGATATGCTAGAGATCTGGCTTATGTCATGCCCTTCCTTTATCCTTTTTTGACAAGATGAAGGTAGAATGACCTCAAATAATGGCATTGCCCTGCTGTTACTTTTGCTATAGTTGGCACATCATATTTTTTTAGTTATTGATGGTTCACAGCTTTCATGTGTTGCAATCAAGGAGTTTTAAGGCTTTTCCCACCATCAGTATTGAATACAGCTTCCAGCTATCCCTTGCTATTTAATTCCAGATGGATCGAATCTTTAGTACCGCCTGCAGGCACATTACTAGCTAATGAGTTGCACTGGTCTGAGATCATCACTACAAACATTATTTCCTTAGTAAATATTTTTGGTTCAGACCTGAGAAACGGCAGAGGTACATGAGTCAAGATTTATAATCTGCCAAGATGCTTGAAAGTTGAGTTGCAAATAACAATGGTTACATTTGTACTCTCTGTTTACAGTTTTCTTCCTGCAAATATGTTGAAGCTTAAATCAAACAATCAGCCCTGCCACAATGCTGGCAAATTCCCATGCTAACTGCACAGAGATGCACGTCTCGGGGACTTCTATTACTTTCTCTATTACAGTATCTCAGCCCTTCACACTCACGAATGCACTAATCCTAGCAACCACCCTGGCAGAGAAGTGAATTTTACTCTTTCACAAATGCAAATGCTGATGAAGAAGAAAAGGACTGAAGTGCCAGAAATACTTAGAGCCTAAAAATGCATCTAAGTGAGATTTTTCAGAAGCTCCTACATCCAGCTCAGGCTGGGTGCAACCATGGAGAGGCTATGCAGCTCTTGGCTTCTTCCACATCCTAAGACCTGCAGCCTTAGTACTGTCACTTGCGGGGGCAGGCGGGGGGGAGCCCACAGCCCTTTCAACCATCCTTCCCAGTAAACTTGCACCTGTTTTTGATACCTGCTGAGGCATTCTTGTAGATCCTATCAGGCAAAAGTCTACTTCTCCAGCTCCTTTGAAAAGCTGAACTAATGGCCCCAGTCCTTGGAGGCCTTTAAATATCTCATGAAACAATTGATGTCTTGCCCATGGTTGCTCAGAGATACTATGACAGAAACAGAGGCCCAGCTCAGGTCCCCTACCTCTCAGCTGGCTGACCGTACTCTGCTGGCAGCCTCCCACTGGCTTCAAGCCAAAGAATGAACCTCCAGTTCAAGGTATGCTTTTGTTATTGTGCAATGCTATCTACATTTTGGGAAAAGTCCTGATTCTTTTGCTCAGAGAAGTTATCTCAGTGGAGTTCTTAGGCTAGAATCTGATCTCAGTTAACCCAGAATCACTTCAGCAATGCTAAGGGTTATTCCAATTTTAATCTGAAGACACATTTTGTGTTTGTATGGTATTACATCAGATTTATGCAACTTTTCTGAGACCAGATCCCAGCCCAAAAAGACTAATCCAGAACAGTGGCAGGATACTGTCAAAAAAGAGATGAAAAAAATGAAAACAAATAATTATGGAAACTGATTTAATAAACAAAATAGTAAGAAACATGCCCCATCAAAAATTTCATATGAAACACAGGTTTAATTGAATATATACATGGGAAAATGCCAGTTTTAATGTAATTATAGCACATACAGGGATGATCTCAGGAACTAGAACAAGGGAAATGGGACAAAATTGCTCCACACAAATTTGTATGCATAGGGATTAGGCTCAAGTATTGCACCTTTAGTGGACAGTCCATCACTGGGAACTAACAGAGCACTGCAGGTCTTAGAGACAAGATGTCTCAGAGTCACCACTGCAATATTGACAGAGGAAAGAAGTTTGCTGAGGCTATGTGAAGAGAGGCATTTCCATGTGAAGAGGGGAATATTCATGCCAGAAAGCAGAGATCTAATAAGACCTTGTCTGCACACATCTGGTCATCCATAATCAGTATAGACAGGAGCTAAAATGATGCTCAGGAAATTGGAGTCTCTTGTCCTGTGCAAGAGAACTAAGGTAGCCTGCCTGGTTTCCATAGCTTAGCAAAACAGAGGTGAAGAGGCAGTGTGGTTATACCTTCCAAAAGTACTGGGTGACAGTGGGCAGAAACTGCATAAAAGGAAGAGCCAAAGAGCAGTACTGGTACAAGGGTTAATAAGCATAATTATATTTTTTCTAGAAATGAGAAGCAGTGGTATTCAGAATCAGGCATTCCAAATGTAGTAAAATTGGAAAAGAAATCTACTTTTAGACTGAGTTTAATGTGTTAAAGAAAATACTAGGGTTACAGTGCACATGCCTGCAACAGTAGGAAAGTGAAGTGGCCTCACCAGCACTGTGCTCCTACCACAATCTCACATCAACCCTTTGAAACACCAAATGTGCTCCTGCTAGAAGTTTTGTCACATCAAAGCCACCAGCACTTCCCTATCCATAGAAAATTAACATTTTTGAGGGTTCTGATTACATCTCTGGGGACTTCCCATCCCACAAAAATGTTAATTCTTGTGACTTTTCCTTCCTCTTAGTTCCTTTCCTCCTTTCATTTCTGTCTCAAGATTAGAGGAGAAGCTAAAATATCCACATTTCCCATAGGATAGAGATTCAGTGCTTTCACATGTTTCTCATTAACATTTGTGCACAATAATGCAGCTCTGAATACTCCTGAATAGTCTCTGGCAGGAATGATAACAGGTCACTTGAGAGCTGGCTCTATCTGGCAGTTGTGGACTTGTCCAGTATGGGGGCAGAAGGAAAAGATCCTTCTGCTCCCTTCTTATCTAACCTTGTGGAGTGCAAGTCAGCTCTCAGTGTGTTCTCTGCTCCACCAGTAGCGTCAGGTAAGGGAGTAAGGTAGGATTTGGTCAACCTGACCTTTCTGAAGGAAAGTTTGCTCCTCTAGCCCATCATAGGACAGCTCCTTGAGAAGTTCAGCTCTACTCCACCAGTGCTAGGCAGTGGCTGAAAGTCACCCAGGAGGTGACACTTGGAAAACTCCTCCAACCTTTTATGAGAGCAAGTGCTCACTTTCAAGTCAGACCCTACACTAGGGCAGGAAGGATGGACCTGGAAGCTTAAGTCTTGACACCTGTGAGGAGGGCCAGAAACCAACACTTTGACAGGAAGGTCTTTTCTTGGCTGCTTTTACCCCCCTGTCCTCAATCAAGAGGCAACTGTAGAGTGAACACCCCCTAAGCCTTTACATCAAATGCCAAGTCCTTTTCATCAGTTCTCCTCTACCCACTAGATATCAGCGCCTTGCCTACTGCAAAGGAAATATCCCCTGGAATGGATCCGCATTCCAATGCTATGCGGCTGCTAGGACTATTCTGGGATTATGATGGGATTATTCTACTTCTAGCTGTTTTATTAAATGTCATGTTATTGCCAGGGAAACCCTGAGGAACAGAATAATACTGGTCTAGAGTTTTGAATTTCACCTGGATCTGAGTCAATTGCTGTAATATGTAAACGTAGTAGGCAATGGTTTAAGACCATTAAATCTAAGCCTAGGATATTCTGGGACAAACTACACTTCCCTGATCCAGAAGAAAGCCTGCTTATTCATCAATTTCATTAACACAGAAGAGTTACCTTGCCTAGAATTAGTGGAGATATTTCCCAGGCTGCCACTTCCATCAATATGACCTTTCTGGGGAGATTTTACAGAACTGACTCTGGTCAGACTATGAGTGCTCCACAGGTGTAATTCCAGGGGCCGACCTGTTACGATGGCGTACAGCACACGGTGGGGCTCTTCAGTAAGTCCTACAGAGCTCTGGGAGAACCAGATACTTCCAACCCTGCTGGCAGGATCTCATTGACTGTTATATTTTATGATGGTGTTTCTCAACTTTTTCCAATCAAACACCTAACCTCTTGGAAAACAATCCTGAGGTCATCTTGTGCAGTGCTGCCACAGGACTTATCATTCACAAACAGTTTAAAAAGCATGCTTCACTTTGAATATTTATTTTGATATAAATAGTTTTATAATACAAATATATTGTATTGTATGCCCCTTTCTTGCAGAGCTGTTCTGATGTCCTGCAGATCACCACTGAGCCACAGACTTCTGCCAGAAAAAACTCGGTTTATATGACACTTCTCTGAAAGAGACCTTACAGAACTTTGTTATAAATGCAAATGTTTTTTATTTACTTATGTTTTTTTCCCTTGCTTTTTTTTTCTTAAATGTAGCAAATGACACCTTTTTTCAGCTTCTCAAAAGTCACATTCTTAATGCTGGGTACAAAAAAGATATTACTAGAAGAAATAAATATTATCTTCTGCAACTTTGTCTGAATGAGACTAACCACATTTATACATCAGTCTCCAATATTTCCATTCATTAACATCCCTAATATCTACAGAGATGTATTTCTTTTCTTTTTTTCCTTTTCTTGTTAATTCTTTTCCTAGTACAGACACTCATCTTGCAAAAGGTGTCCATGTATACCAGTCCTGGAACAATGTTCAGGCCATCATGGTCTGTTTGATGAGAGCTCTTTGCAGGACTGCAATCCTCAGCTCAGTCTCTTCATGATAGATCTGGAAATTATTTGGGAAGAGGCAAGAAGATAGATTACAAAGTTTGCCAAGGATACAGGGATCTCACAGACTGAGAAGAGGTGCAGGAGGATCCCAGGTTACTAAGCAGTGGAGAGATGAACAAGGTGAGTTTTATTTGCAAATTTATTGCTAATAAGTACAAAGTAATATTCATGGAAAAGGAATAACTCTAATTCACCATACACAATAATGGGCTATAAATTAGGTTGTGTCATTCCTAGAAAAGAAATCCTGGATTAATTATGCAGTCTGTGGAAACAGCTGTTTGCTTGGTAGCGATCAGAAAGCATGACAAGCCTTCAAGTGTAGTTCCACATTACATCCAGCAAATCTGAACGGGCTGGCTGCTGAAAGGGCAGTTGCCCCATTCCTCTTGCTGTGTGCTCCCCCCCTCTCCCTTGCACCCCCCTGATGCTTGTCTGCCTCCTCAGCAAGCAAACCTACGCAGGAGAAGCCCATCTATTTGTACCATTTGTACCAAACTTACCCAGAAGAAGGAACTGCTATTTGTACCATAGGTGTTACACATTATGCAGTTTAAATGCAGCTTGTTTTACAGGAATATGCTAAATGAGGTGTCCCCACTGTGCACTTGACGGCTGCAGTGGGGACATGCCCAGCATGGCCTGTACATAATGTGGATGCTTAGGCCCTGTGGTGGGTGGACCATGGCTGAACGCCAGGTGCCCACCAAAGCTGTTCTATCACTCCCCCCTCCTTCGCTGGACAGGGGAGAGAAAA
>JANZLQ010000100.1:22739234-22752152 GCA_026212715.1 Elanus axillaris
CCTGGAGCATCTCCTCCCCCTCCTTCTTCACTGACCTTGGTGTCTGCGGAGTTGTTTCTCTCACATGTTCTCAGTCCCGGGCTGCCGTTTCCCCCCATCATTCCCCAACTTTTTCCCTTCTTAAAAATGTTATCACAGAGGCATTACCACTATCACTGATTGGCTCAGCTTTGGCTGGCAGCGGGTCCATCTTAGAGCCAGCTGGCATTGGCTCTGTCGGATAAAGGGGAAGCTTCCAGCAGCTTTTCACAGAAGCCAGCCCTGTAACCCCCCCCCGCTACCAAAACCTTGCCACAGAAACCCAGTACAGGCCCCCAGAATAACACCTCTCTCCTGGACCCTTGCCTTCACCAGGCTCCTGATTTTGTGATTTCCATTGCACACCAGCCCCTGGCACCACATGTCCGATCACAGGCCCTGTCCCTGGTTCCCGCAGCGTGGCCCCTCTGCAGGTCTGCACTGCACAGTGTGGCAGAGATTTAGCCCATGGGAGTCCACAGTGGCCCAGAAAGTGGGAGACGGTGGTTTGCATGCCCACAGCAGGGCAGGAGGGCTCATGCAGCCTTGGGGGTCTGCCTGCCATGGGACTGCAGCCTGACAGAGCTTCCTAGCTCCTCTGCAATTGGATTTGGCAACAGGAAGGGGTTAAATCCTGTCAATAACCTTTGGTCCCAACCTGGCATATCCCCAGCTGGAATACAGAGCAGTATCTCATCCTGCTTCCCCATCTCCTGGGACCCATCTTCCCCATTAGCTTGGACCCTTGGTGCCCATCCCACCCTCCCTCCTCTGCTCTGTGGCCCTGCTTTCCAGCCTGCTCTGAATCTCTGTGCCCTCACAGACTTTCCAAGGTTTTCCTCCTGCTAGCACTGCCCTGCTGCACACGGGAGTGGGTGCTGCCAACTAAGAAGCAGGAAATCCAGCTGCCAGTCCATAAAGTACAGTTCATTACATGGAGAGCAGAGGTCTGAAGTTAATCAATCTGCAGAAGGTGTGGTGTGCCACAGGATTACTGCTCCCCTGCATGGAGAGGGCAGCTGCTCTCTTCACCAGACTATCCCTCCTGGGATGCTCTGGACTTGAGAAAACTCAAACCAGACCCTATAAAGGCTGTTATACTTGTGCTGGCCAGGCAGCCTCCATCGTGCTGCAAATTACTGCCACACATGTAGGGAAGGTGGGAAAGCAGGTAGGGTGGAAATGTTATTGGCACCTTTCCCACCTCCAGTGAATCACTGAGCCAACTGGCAGTGGTACTATTAATTATTCAGGACTATTAAATATTTTGTTCATGTGTAACAGTAACATTCTGTACTCTACATGAGAAATTTCATTTTTCTCTCAGTGTTGAAAGGGACCTTGAAGAGATCATCTAATCTTTTCTCCTTCCCAGGGCAAGTCCAGCTTCATCTAAAACATTCCTGAGAGATGTTACATTAGTTTGTCACATCTCTTTCCCTTTCTCAGGGTCTGTCCTTCCAAGTTTTTGACCTGCGTGATGTCATGGAAAAGGTAATTGTGTAGTCTGCCAAGATTCCCACAGTCTGCCCCTATAGGCGGGGCAGCGCCTGATGTGACATCAATCTCTGGGAGCCTTCAGCAAGTGTATCCCCTGCACCTCACCTGATCTGAGGGCTGAAAAAGCTGTGTCCCTGGCAGCTACCAGGAACCCACTAAAATCAGCCTAAACTGAGGAAAGGCATGAATTCAGATAGGCTCAATTAAACTGCATTAGGGTGAATCCACTTAGGGAAGAAAAATGCTATTGGAATTCTGGAGCTGCAGACAGCTGTACACCCCCCCAGCTGTGCACCCTGAGACAGCTGTGCCCCAGGCAGAGCTGTGTGCCATGCAGCCAGCTGTGTGCCATGTGAACATTGAGATAGCCTGCTGACAACTGCGCATCCTGAAGACAGCTGTGTGCCATACAGGCAGCTGTGCACCATACAGACAGCTGTGCTCCCTGCAGACAGTTGTTCGCACTGCAGGCAGCTGTGTACATTTCAGGCAGCTGAGCCATAGAAGAGCCTTCTGCTCACCACCACCTCACCGTGTGCCAGCGCACAGTCATGCCAGCAAAGCTGCTTGGCAGAGTCTTCTCTACCTCATTTCTGTCAGAATGAGCTGGGTTAGCAAGTACCAGTTATCAAATAGCATAAGAGAGTAATAACATGAGCTTAATTTGATTGAAATAGTTTAAGAAACAGCATCAGAAACTGCTCTGGCTGCAGATCAGGGAGGATGGTGACATCTGGAAAAGATGTCCCCATGAAACAGTGCTTCTGAACAGCCTGAATAAGAGCATTTGAGACCACTGTTCTCTGGAGAGCAAGGGATGTATTCTACCCTCTGCACATCAGGCCACTTTCATAGCAACAAGGGCTTAAATACAGTGCTTCAAAACCCCATCAACAACACCCATTGAAAACTGCAGTCAGTCTCACAAGTGCTGCTGCACACATGGTTTTGAATTGTGCATACTTCCTCCCAGTTGCTCTTCTAGCTTTCTCTGCTGAGCACTGCAGCTTCAGAAAGGGTGGAGGGGAAATGATTATCCTGATCTTGCTTTCTGTTAAATGTTGTTCTCCCATTGGCTGCCAGGAAAACCTTGCACCTGTTATCATAAAATCATAACATCATAGAATCATTTAGACTGGAAAAGACCTTTAAGATCACTGAGTCCAACCATAAACTTAACACTGCCATATCCACCACTAAACCGTGTCCCTAAGTGTCACATCTACACCTAATGCCTGTTATTGGGCAGTAGCACTGATGCTGCTGGAGCTCTGACCTAGGCTAGCACCTGTAACTGTACTCAAGATGACCCTTTAAGCCCAATTTTCTATGGGATCTCAGTTCAGCCTTTACATTAGTCTTATAAGCTGTTACGGTCCCAGCAAATCAAAGAGCACAGACCCAACCATTTGCTAGCCAGGGCAATGAATTAGGTGGTGCTTATTTGGACCTGTTTTTCTCCTGGTCTTTCAGGGTCTTCTTAGCCTCCATAGGAGCTTGAAAATACAGCTGTTTGCTAATGCAATCACTGACTCATCACAAGTGTCTGTGTTGCTCAATACACATAAGGAAATGGCTTGCACAGAAGAGCCATAGAGATTCATCTTGGCCAACTATGCACTGGGCTCATGGCCCTAAGCTAGCCAAAGCTGCGGATTATGTATTTAAAAAAAGACTTTAAAAGGAAGAAGATTTGCAATCACTGTAAAATAATGAGCAGATATTCTCTCCTTTGAGACAAGACCTATGATTTATTTACCCCCTGTAGATAGACATTGAGAGAGAAAGCCAGCAATAATGTCAAGGAGCCATAAATATCCCTGTTTAGTGAACTAAGCAATAGGAGGGTTGCATAGGTGGGGGATGCTTAAACTGGAAATACACAGATCTCTCATGTGGCTGGTAATATCTTAAGCATGCCTGTTTCTTGCCACACATGCTCTGAAAAGGAGGCAATGTTAGCTGGGCTTCCGCAGATCACAAGCATGAGATTCGCGTATGCGTTGACTGGCTGCATTACAGCTTCTGCAGGGATACTTACGGCCACAGATGAACCAATCAGTCATTTTCCAATACCAGAATGGAACTGGAGTGCACTGATCCATGCATTGGTCCTCTCAGTCTCCAGGGAGCTAATGAACAGGATAGTTTATAATCTAGCAACGTACTGTTGTTTGAAAAGCAAAGCAAAGAAGAGCCAAACATTTCCAACTGAGAGACGAAAAATCCCCATATTTTTCAATTTTCATGTGTAATTCTTTTCAGGGTGGGTGGGGGGAAGTTTCTGGCATGCTTTGAATATTCACGTTCGCTGTCAAATCCCCCTTAGCCACAACAGCTTCACCTGAAATCAGTCAATTGCCCTCCCCCACAAAACCCACCTGAGCCTACTTAAAGTGTGGCAGTGTCCTGTTACCACTCTGTTATCATCTGTTTGTACCTTTAAGAGTCTTTCATTGTCATGCCTTTACAGCACAAAGCTTTCTCAAGATACTCTTTTCTTGTGGCTCACAGATACAGTAAGAGTCATGCACCCCAAATGTGACACTGCTGCAACCACAGAGGTGCCCCCATCATACTCTGGCCAGCTGTAGATGGTCTGTCAACTGAACCTGCTGTTGCTGCCATTACTTAAAGTCCAAGGTCCCAAAATTATGTGATTCCACAAGGATCTCAAGTTGTAATTTTTTTCCAAGTAATTTTGTACAGTCCTTGTACTGCAAAGGAAAAACTTAGAAATGTGAATTGAAAAGGTACCAGAAGAGATCACTGTGCACTGCTTAAGGATGGAAAACAGCTAGAAGTCTTTCCTCTGCAAGTTTGGACTGTAAAAATCTGTCCTTTGATTTCTTTCTTTTGCATTGGTTACAAATACTGATGAAAGGTATTGGCCCACACAGCCAGACTCCTCCTGGTTCATAGGACTTCTCTGAAGAGACATTAACAGAGGCAGGGAACAGGCTATTACTAATAACACACTTCATCAGTTTTCTGCACTCCCCTTTATTATCTAGGTACCTGGAATTACAAATATGTCTCTTCCATTACCTGCAAAAAAGTCACATTAGGAAAACCATGAAGTCAAACTGACAGAAGTGAGGAAGTATCAAAACTTGTCTGATGGGTGGATTTACTTGTTAGGACACAATCTTTCATTGCCAATTACTTCAATCACTGTTTCTCAGCATTCCCTACCCCTGTACACATTCATTCTGATTTTAAATATATCCCTCTAGAATCTCTGTGAGGTGTCACCTGCCTGAGGTGAGCTGATCAGTCCGCAGTGCTCTGCCTTGCCCAGGGTAAGCACCGTGGGGTGAGGTCCTCCTCCCCGGCAGCAGCCCAGAGTGCTCCCTGCAGAATGGAGAGACTGAGCTAGCCCTCTGTGCTCCACATCCTTCTGAAATTGGTCTTTCTGCCTGAATTTTTCACTTTTCAGTTATTCATGTCCCTGGCCCTGGAGGGGGTGAGGAAAGTGAGGCAGGGAAAGGCATGCAATGCCTGCCAAATTTCCATGAGGAAGAAAGACTCAACCTAGCTTAGATACCCAGCTGTGGAGAGATGATCACAGCTGTGCTGCTGCTGCTGCAGTTAAGTGAGTCCCGCTGTGGAGGAAGGCAGATATTTTCCCTCCCTCTGCCTTTCCTGCTCGGCAGTTTAGGCAGCTCCCCACATGATGTACCTTCTCCTGGGGTCCCATCCCTGGGTGCCTGGCTCCCCTCATACTGCTGCTGGGCACCCAAGACTGCACTTGCACTTGTGGATGCTGCAAGGCAGCAGGGCTCACAGCTCTCGTTTCCCTCTTGCAAAAGTAGCTGGAAGCCCCTATGAATGGGCTTGCAAAGCAGCAGTCTCACAGTCCGAATTCATCTCAGTATCTGGGCTGGTTTTAGTCTCTTGATCAAGTGTGTGTCAAGCGACTGGCATGCCCTTGGGAAACACTATCTTTAGATACATTGTAAAGTGCACCTGAATTTGCCGTTTGCAGCTTTGTAGTGCATGTAATGCATTATTTTACAAATTCAAATCTGTCCGCTTTTTCAATAGACCCTTCTCACAGCTATACTTGTGCAAATCTGGAGTAGCTCTTCTAATGTCAGGTAAATTACTCTCAGTTTATACAGTGAGATCAAAATTTATTCCACGAGGTTTTGCACTAGATCCAGTTACAAATGATGGAAACACTGAATGCAAGAAAAAAATCCATTAAACAAGAGAAGAATTTTGCAAACAGATGCCTTTTTAATGGGAAATAAGTGGCATTCTAGGTTATTTATTAGGAATGCTTTTAGATGTAGTCAAAGTTTTACTGCACTGGCAGTAAAGGGATTCAAACACAACATACAAAAGGATTGTGAGTCAAAAAAAAAAAACCTGCAACATATTAACAATAAATTAGACTGTTTAATGTGAGAAAGCTTAATAATATTGGAATCTTTCCCTTTATACCTTTAAAAATCACACTGGGTGACAAATCTCTGCCTACCTGCTGTGTGTGTATGGACAAGAGGAAAGGAAAGGAAAATGTGCATGGGAACAGCAGGGATACCTGACATGGGGGGATAACAAGGTTATACAGAGGTGAAGCCTAATTCAAGAAGAAGAGATCAGTAGAAAACTTGAAAAATCAAGGTTAGTTTTTCGTGGCTTACCACAGACCCGTGGCCAGTGTTATACTGCCCAGATGACATAGAAGTCACCTGCTGACCTTAAAAGCCAAGGACAAAAAATCCTTCATTATTCCTCCCACCACCATGTATCTTCACCTTTTCAGTTCCTTTTCACTCTCTACTGACAACCAGCTTTTCCTCGCCAGTGTTCACAGCTTAATGTTTCTGTGCTGGTTTCCTCTGCAGAGATCTTCTACAGAAATATAAACCTAATATTGCAGAAATAAAGCCAGACAGGACCGTGGTTCTCCTCCTGGTTTGGTACAGACTTGGCATTCCCACCAATCCCTCTGGGCTGAGCTGGCTTTTAGCCAAATGCAGCCTGGTAAAATCCTCTGCATTTCTTGGCGCTGCTGTGAAAACCAGTATGTAGTTGCCCAGTGCCAAGGTCTGTTTTGTCCCCTTGTCTTCCATCTAAAATTTGGAAGCCTGTTTCCCCTAGCTTGAAGGTAAATTCTGGAGTCTCCAGCTATCAAGCAAGAAGAGTAAACTGGCAGAAAAGCAGCCAAGAGCTCCGCTGTCCCTGACTTGTGTCAAAATCAAAGCTGTGTGCGGAGTGTTTAGATTTAGAAACCAACACGTTATAAAGTAAAAAATGTTTCTCCCAGCAAGAATCTGGTGCTGGAAGGTCTATTCCATCTTCCAGATCTGGGATAAGCATTACGCTCAGTGTAATCTCTGTATGAGAAGATGTTAAAAATCCGTAGTTTTGGAAAGTTTAAGATTTATAAGTTTTTTCCAAAATAAAGCCAGAAATAGCCAAAGACTTGTCACAAATCCAGGGAAAAAATGAAAAACCCAATCATATTTAATTGTTTTTAATTTTAAACACAGAGAGGAGAGTCCCTTAAAGCTTTGTTGTTTACTTACCCCAAATTTTTCTGTAAGTATAATGAGTTTGGAGAGGAAATACTTTGTTTTCCTGCTAAATTCCAGGAATCCCATTTTAATGGCATTTTTCAATTCAGCCAAATATACATAGCTGTTAGTGTGGCCTCTATAATCTAATCAATCCATCTAGCTATCTGACATGATGGATGGAAAGCAGGAATATTATATTTACTTTCCCATTGAAGGGTAAGGGCCAAATTTTGCTCGCATTCCCAGCACTGCAAATCCAGTCTATCCCTTGTTATTTTCCTCTTGCAATACTTGGGAGTGGAATTTGGCCCTTAGGGTTAACTAATGCCAAAGGCAAATAATTTGCTTTGCTAATGAACCAGTAAGCTTCCCTTTTTCACAGCTACACAAACAGCAATCGCTTCATTACACTTTCAGATAGCTGCATTTTTCTAGAGAAAGAAAATATAATTAAGCAGTGCGATAGTAATCGTGCCCTGGAAGAGCCCAGTGCTTTTCATAAAATTACCTGTATCTGAAACACTTTTAATCAGATTATTCCATTACTGAGTGCTGTGTAGATAAGAGGCCTCTGCCTAAGATCAGTCTTAAGTCAGAAATTTTCCTAAAAAGATTACTTTATATCTGAAAGCCACATGTGTGTATATATATATGGCTTCTGACACATATATATAAAAGACTGCTTTTGAATACCACTCATCAGAATAAATTTGGCTGAAAGATTTGTTCTGGAAACTTACATTTTTCTGTTCTTTCACCTTTGCTATATATATTACTTTTCCACCCAAAGAAATGCACAGATGCAAACAAAAAAATGGACCGTTTTCAAATCTCTTGATGCACTACATCTTTATTTTTTTGGGCAAGATGTATCCCAGTACACTCAGCTAAATCCAAGGTATAGCTATTCTCAAATACATTTTTAAGACATAGACTTTGGCATTAAAGAACTCTTTTAGACACACAAGACCATATTTCTGAATTGCACTGAAGTCTATGATTGCTTACCACACATGGTATTAAAATCTGAGTAATATTTATGACCAAATATTACTGAGAGCTTTATGCTCCAAATCCCTTTTGGGAAGGATCTTAGCTTAAGTGTCTAATCATTATGAACTCCTGAGCCATTGAAAACCTTCATACTGCCCTTGCCAGAGCTGACTGCTTTCCAGTGCTCTGTGAAATAAACCCATCTTTCATCAAACAAGTTTTCAGAGAATGTTTCATATTCTTTAATGAGAGAATTGTTAACTAAGAAAAGGTAGTCCCTTCTATACGGAAAAATTATAGAAGCTAATTTTAACATTTTCTTTAAGGGAGAAACTGCAAAATGAAACATTTCAAAAGTACTGACACAATCTATTTAATGATAACAGTTCAGAGAAAGATTCAATTTTGGTTTTGAAAATAACTTTTCACAACATCTTTATTTTTTTAACGTAGAAAAGGCTTAAATATCAAAAGCAAAATGAAATGTTCTGAATCTTTTCTCACACAGTGCTTAAGCAATTCCAAATTTGTCTTATTTTTTTAAATTTTAGAATAGAAATGTTTTTGACATCTCACATTGAGTTTCCCATAAGGTACAAAAGCCAGACCCTAACTCATTCACAGACTTAGATCGAACAGTGTATGGTTTCTAATGAATGAAATCTAGCTTTTGTCACTGATACACACCAAGAATACTCCGGTGACACAGTTAATACTAGAAGCTACTTCCCTGAGCTATTTTTTGTCTGCTAGCACTAGGTATTTTCCTCAAAAAAAACCTCTCTTAATGGAATGTCTAATTGTCTGATCTTATACGTGTTTAAATGGGAAAAATACATCTCATCTTCTTACTAACAAAAGGCTGTTTTTCTGTCACTTGATCGGGTTTTTGGTAGAGCAATTAAGAAAATGCCATAGATTCTTCATGAAAAAAACTCTCATTTGACTGTTTGCCGTGACTACAGAGTGGGTTCCATCCCTTCAGACAGGGAAATTAAAAGACACCCAGAGATGGGCGCACTGTTTTGCAAGGCTTTGCTGCGGCTGGACGGATCCTTGCACAGCCCAGCCTTGTGCCAGCGGCACCGGGGTCCCTTCTCCCAGCAAAGCTCCCCGGGCCAGAGCTGGAAGGGTCTCTGGGAGACCAGCAGTGCTCCACGCCTCTGAACGTGGCCTCTGCGCCGCAGTCGACCTCCAAGCACTACCTCACCTCAGAGGGTTGCCTGAAGATAACATGCTAACCAAAGTGAAGTGTTCAAGTTACGGTAGCCCTCCCTGCCCTGAGCATTTAGCAGTGCTCATGGTGACGAGTCTTATTTCTGGCAGTAGGAGCAAAAAACCAGTGCTGTTCTGAGTTACATTTTTTTTGCTGCAATTTGCCCATTTGCAAAGAACAAGCAAAACTCCTTTCGCTGAACACAGCAGGATGGAGCCTCTCCGCTCACAGCTCCAGTCTCCTTCCAAGCAGCCCTGTGCATAGGTGGCCCTGCCTTTTTGACTGCTCTCCAGGTCATGGCCCAAAGCTTAGGTATTGAGATATATCCTTGTTTCATTCACTCTCAGCTTCCCTCATTCATTCTGTGCTCACGTATGTTACATCCACGCAGTAAAAAGGGCCAGGAGGACCTAACCACCTTGGTCTAAGCTATGCACTTCAAACAACACAGCAACACAGGGGAGGCATGCAGACTAATTTCCCCTCGATATTTACAGCATTTGCTTATGGCCATGTAAGAAAGGTGGCAATCTCTGGTATAGAGACAGGAATCCTGCCTCCAGAGCATATCAGTGTGTTTCTTCAACACAGCTTTTACTGCTCAATGTACCCTGCTCACAGGGCCTCTAGTGAAGTTACCAACATGTGTAAGTTACACAGATGATTACACTCCTGTTCAGGTTGCATCACCAAGCTAAACCTGGGCAGCGAGTATGCCTCCATTTCATAAGGACTGCCTGCAGAGCTCAACCCACGGATCAGGGTGATGCCTTCACTCCACCTATGTGTGGATCCAGTCCTTGCTGCAGATTACTCGCCTAGTAGCATCATACTATACAAGCTGGCCTTGATCCAGCAAAGTACTTAACCACATGTATAGCTTTAAGTAGACAATTGACTATTGCTTGCATTACAATTTCAGGCTAAGCACATGCCTTAGTGCTCTGCTGAATTAAAGTCACAGGCAATACTTAGGAGACTTTTATATTTGCTCTCTGCTCTACCCACTGTAACACCCTGCCTCAGATGCTAGCATATGTTCATCTGTTCTAGATGCCTGAAGCCTACAAGAAGACCATGAAAGGGTTGTATTTGCCCAATGGACTTATGAATGACCGCGTTCCTTATTCCCTGGAAATCATCTCTCGAAGGTGAAAACAGAAAGGTCAGGTGTGGATATGAATTTTTCAAGCTAGATCTATCACCCTTGCAGAGTTTCTGCCTCCTGATTGGCCCTACTCTCAAGATGAGCCACATTTTCCAGGCTGAAATAATAAAATTATCCTCTGTGAAGAAATTCCTCTGCCTAGTGACCTTCTTGCAGTCACCATACCTAAAGCAATAGACATGTCCTGGCTGTCATCAACAGAAGGATCCTAGTGACCTTCTTTTTATGGTGTGGCTGAGAGCAGGACAGAATTGTAATTGCAATTCCATGTTCCTGACAGCTTCCAGATTTCATGTTGCAAAATATTTTTTAGCCATAATTTGTTTTATCTTCACGTCATCCTTGGGAAAGCAAAGCTGTTTGGCTCTGTGCTTGGGTTAGTATCACTTCTTTGAGCAGACCCACCCACACAAAGTCTGCTGTAAATTGCACCCTCATGAGCAGTGCTTGGCTGAGCAGATCTAAAAAGCAAAGCCCTCTGGACACCAGGAGGGGCCTGGCACAAGGCAGTAACAAAACTTGATTCTCCATCTACCTCCCAGCATACTCGACCCTGCCAAGAGGCGTCTCAAGATTCCCCCTGGGGATGTGAGCGCAATCAAACACCCATTCACTCCTAGGGGGCATTTCCCAACAAAGACTGGCCAAGGTAATGGAGCATGCCAGCCACACTCCTTCCTAGAAGGGCAGTGGAAGGGATCATGTGTTGAGCACGGCTGACTGAGAGCCAAGTCCCAAATGAACCCAGCTGAGGGATGTGTCCTGGGTTCAGCTGGGATAGAGTTAATTTTCACAGGGACCTGGGAGGGGGCATAGCTGGGGCAGCTGACCTGAACTAGCCAAGGAGCTATTCCATACCATGTGCCATCATGCCCAGTATATATATAGGGAGCAGGCTGGGGGGTGGCTCTCAGCTTTCGGTGGGGGAAGTGGCGGAGCGCCGGGTTCCGGGTGGTGAGCAGTTGCACTTGGCATCACTTGTTTTGTGTATTCTCTTATTTGTATCATTATTGTTCTAACTTTCTCTTTTTGTGTTGCCCCAGTAAATCGTCTTTATCTCAACCCTCGAGGTTCCGGTTTTTTTCCTTTTCTCTTTCTGGTTCTCCTCCCCATCCCACTGGAGGGGGCAGGGGGAGTGAGCGAGCGGCTGCGTGGGCCTTTGTTACCAGCTGGGCTGAAACCACGACAGGATGGAAACTATTAGACCTATGCAGCCCTAGCATGAGATCTCACAGACTAATTCCAGCTGGTCTTAGCCCCCTTAGTGTGTCACTATCAGCAGTGTAAATATTACTGGACTCCTGAGCATTAGGATTTTGCCTTCCTGCCTTTTCCCAAGCAGCCCAATATCTCTGCTCTCAAGCTGGCTGATGGACTTTCCATCACCTCTGTCTGCCCTGTAATCCTCTTCTACCTGGAGGTGGGAAAGAGTCTTCTACAAAGTACATTCGGTGCTTAGGCCCTTCCCTTCCTGTCAAAGGCAGGAAAGCCAAAGAAGAAAATAATTGCACTCTGTAACTCTCAATATGAAAGCATTCAGCAGGCCATCAGCTCATTTCTCTCCAGCATCTAATATCCTTAACACAGACACATCTTTCAGTGATGTTTCTCAGACTGTTCCTTGTCTGCACCAAAATCCCAGTCCTTCACATGTGAAGTGTTACAGAAATTTCTGGATTTATTTTAGAAGCAGACATTTATCTTGAAAGGAAAGGCTCTTTCTACATAGACCAGCTATCCAAGAATTTGCCCATATATACAGGGATGTATGCGCACATAGTGCACTGTAAAGAAATTGGGACTATTTTCATATGTGCCTAAACTGATTACAGCCCTAAGTATGTAGCAGCTCTGTAGCCTTGAGGTTTGAATGCAATACCTGCAGACACAGTTGGTACCAGCTAGATAGGACAAGCACCACACACAATCTGAAAGCCCAGGAAGCACAAACCTACCCAGCACCTTGTAAAAAACCCAAATCTATGTCCCCACTTCAGGTGCCACTGGAATGTAAATATGCAGTAACCATCACACAGTGAAATGCAGGTCATGAGCATGTGAATGGGATCTCCTGAGAAAACCCCAGCCTCCCAAAGAAAGAAAAAAAGATTTGCCTCATCCATATGACCTCTTGAATGAAAGCAGCTCTGCCTTAGCTCAGGAAATGTCATTGTGAATCGATTCCAGGACAATATGAGTCAAAGTGTCATGGTGCTGTCTCTATAGTGCATTGTGTGTGACTGTATATAGATATAGATACAGATTTTGATATAGATTTCGATATTTATATAGATATAGCTGATGTACATGGGCATTTATGTGTGTTTGTCTCTACATATGTCTACATGTATGTAAATGAATGGGGAGATTTCACAGCAGGTCTGTCTGGAATAAATCTTTTTCTTCCAGGAACCATTTGGATCTTATCCACCATGTAAATGAAGACAAAACTGATTTCTTCTCAGAATTCAGATAGAAGAGGTAGACAGTCC
>JANZLQ010000100.1:22752167-22766839 GCA_026212715.1 Elanus axillaris
CTGGGGGAGGAAGCCATGACATTTAATAGAATTCAAAGGGTGACTTAGACATAACAGTAAGTGTGCAAAAATGAATTATATTGTCCCAGGCCAGGGTTGAGGGACAATGGACGAGAGCCAGCGAGGAGCTGTGCACACACTTGCAGGGCTGCTGCACCTCTCCTGGAGATGGAGAATGCTCCAGAGCAGCTACGCCAATGCTGGAGATGGCTGTGAAAAGTGTGATTTAAGTTCTGATACTCATTCCCTTTGTTTACCATCAGCACAAAAATTAAATGAGGTGCAACAGCAAGGCATCATAAAAATACGAGTGATGAGTCTCCTAATTTTTCTCCCAAGCAGGCATCTGGATTAACATGTGTATCTGCAGAGTGCAAAGCCATGCTGCTTGTGTGTGGGGACTGGGTGATCCCAATACAACCGGCTAGTGACCAGGAATGATGCAGGAATGATTAGAAAACATCTGCTCCCCTGTCGTATCCTGCACTATCTGCATTCCATCTGGTTTGGCTGGACATAACTTTTACTATAAATGTCTTGTGAATTGCTCCCTTTGGGAGTCAGCTTGGCTTTAGAGGTATATGACAAGCAATGGAGGGAAAATGGATAAATAAATCTGTTGTGGTGATTGCATTCCGTATTACTAGCACTTCTTGAACCCTTTGGAGGGAAAACATTTCTTTGCTGAGTTACCTTAGTGAATGAAATCATTTCGTCTGCTTGGGGAATTAAGATTTATTTATCTCAAATAATGTAAAAGGTCATTCTTCGTTGGGCCTATTAACTGGATCATTCTTTTGGCAGCAGCTGCTGCTGAGCTATTAATGTCACTGGTAACATAAGAAAATAAATAAATAGAAATTTCTTCAAAGAAGCTAGGAGAACTGTAGGCATGAATGTAAATTAATGTGTGCAAAGATGTAATATCATCTCCTGCAGTCTGGGATTTATACTCCAGTGTTCTCAGTGTCCAAGGGTAACATCTAACATGGAGAGGCAGGTCTGCAGCCAAGATGCAGTGGATGCCTAGTGCAACCAAGCCAGCCTGAGCAGCGTCCTGGGATGCCCACTTTGCAGTTTGCAAATCCAGGGGCTCTAACTTGTGCCTGCAAGAGCCCAGGGCTCCCCAAGCCCAGCCCCTGGGTGAGAAGCCTGGGGAATAGGGATGAGCCGACAGCACCACAAGGCAATTCAAGGTAGAGACGGGGGAGCAAGCAAGAAGCAAAGAAGGGACGTTAGACTTCTGATCTGCAGTCCCAGGCCCTGGGGTGGGCTGGGTGGCCATACCTACAAGAGGTCTGGCTCTAAGGGTGGTGTGGGGAAAGCCCAGCAGAGATCAGGGAGTGGGAGGGCTGAAGTGATACTTGTTTTCCCCAGCACAGCAGCACATCTGCTGTGAGTGTTTTAGCAGCAGACTGTGTCTCAGAGCTGATCTGATTAACCCTCTTCCTTTCCCTATGCTCTCCAAAACCATGTGTTTGGAGAGGGCAGACCCTGCATTGATCAAGTACTTTCCTGCCTCCCTTGCTGCCAGGCAGCCAGGCGTGAACACAGCCATGTGAGCTTTCAAATTTCAGATTTTTATTCTGGAATAATCTGCTAGGCAAATACTCTGTTCCTTGCCATCAGCCAGGGAGAGGAAGATTCATCTTCTTCAGAAGTTTATTGCCCTGCTGGTTACAGTTTTCCCTCAGGAAGTCTGGGCTGAGCTAGGAGCTGGCTATAATGCTGTACCTTAGCTTGAGGTAATTTCTAAAGAGCAGTCCAGAAAAGTTAGCATATGCTGTGTCGTGAGTGGTGGCTCTTGCCTTCATCCACATTATGTCTTCACCTTAGGTTTTTCTTTTGGAATCAAGACCAAAAATATAGGGAGGCTGAAATATGTACTTGTTTCTAGCTAGGTGAAAAGATAAAATGAATGGCAATATTCCATCCTAAACCTTGTATTCAATCCAAACCAAAAATGTTTCATTTGACAAATGTTAAAATAAAATATTTCCAAATAAAATTTAATTCTTTGGGGAAAGTGGACAAGGAAGGTTGCCACATTTTCAAAATTTCCCATGCATTTTTTTAATTAGAAATTTCCCTCAGCTGAAGAAAACTTCTGAAATAATTTTGTTCCCTCTGTAAACTTAGAACTTTTTGAATTTATCAGGCTCACCAAAAATCCATGACACTCCAGCATCCATTCAGAAGCATCTAACTCTTCCAGTTGTTTCTTCATTTCTTTCATAAGTGTCACTATTTCACACACACACTTCACAGTGCTATCGGTAAGTGGAATTCAAGAGACCTACTTCAGTGGCTTACAAGAAGTGATTATCCCAGGCTATCTCTGCTCTTCAGAAGTCACACTTCCTCAGCTCCCTCAGCTCCCTATCTCCCCAGCTGGGCTGGAAGTCAGGCTGGCCCTGGTGAGCCCCCTCAAGCATCAGCCCCCCAGGCACAAGCAGCAGCCCCAGCTGCCTGTGCTCTCACACACAAGAAAATTTTTCTGAATCGACTTTGCTTCTCTCTGTGTTATCAGGAAACAGGAATGTTTGTGATTATGTCTGGCAAAAACTAGTGCTGGGGGAATAGTAAGGAGTAGGCAATCTGGGTTTGTTGCAGATAAGCGTGAGGAGCTGTGCTCATTAACCAATGTTTATCCAAATTATTCCAACTTTTACAGTGAGCAGAACAAAGCTGCAAATCTCTCAAGCCCCAGCTTCCTCCAGAGGTTTACGATTGGTCTGGAAAAGCCACAAGAGGAACCCAGTCTTGGCTAAAACCAAAAAATCTGTATAAAAATATTCTACATCTTTCTACAAAACTCAAGACTCCACAGTTCATTGGAGTGTGGATGCTTGTTTGCATGAATAAGGAAAGCAGCAATAGATACTGAGAAAATGCAGAGGAGGGAAGACAGAAAACTGAGCATTTTGAACCTTAGCTGACTTACAGGAGTAAATTCAGAAGGGAAGAACCTGAGGCTTGCCAAATTGCTTGAGGTATCTGGGCCAATATCCTGACTTCTGTTTTGTTCAGAACCAGGTGCTCCTGAGGAAGAGAGAAACTGCCCGCTGGGGAAGTTGCGTACTAATTTACTTTATTAGCTATATTTTATAATTTTCCCCATACTCTTGTTTTTGAAACTGGACTCATATCATTGTGAATATTCTCATGGCTTTGAGGAACATCCTATTTTACTCTGAACCTCTCTAAGCTCCAGGCATCAAAAGCCTTGTATTTATCTGCAAAGTGTGGAAAAGCCATTCCTCTAGTTACATTCAAATGTTATGGCTCAACTTCACAGAGTATCTGTGCACATCCAGGATATTCCAGTGTTAGGAGACACAGCAACAGAAGCTCTGTGATGATCTGGCTTCTATACAGCCCTGATAGTCCTGTCTACTTCCATAACATCTCCAGTTTTTTATCTCTGCTGTAAAGTGAGTCCCACTACTTTCAATATCTTCTTGCCCAATATGTTTTCCAAGGCTGTAATCTCTGTTCCTGCCTCTAATCACACTTCTGATTCCAGAGCTTCCTTTTGGGATAGGGTCCCCATGGATAAATGCAATAGCATGATGCTATTGACTGGATTATTCTCCATCCTATCGACAGTGCTGAAAGGAGCGTTCCAACAGGCTGTGCAAATCAAGCAGCCTTTTCTTGGCACTGCATTGGTACTATCTGCCTGATAGCTTTCCTTTCACCATAAGAAATACACTTCGGCCTAAAGCTTTTCTGCTCTAAGTATGTGAGAAAGGAGTGTGAAGGCAGTGTAGCAAAACCCCTGGCACAGATAAAACTATAAACTAAAAGTGTGCTTTCCCCTTGGGTAGCCTTGCTCCATTCAGAAATGGTTTGAAGGGCTTAGAGGAGCCCTCAGAGACTACTACTTTTCTGTAGCAAGGGTAACTTGTTTTAAGGCCAGCTCTGTATCCCCACAACAGCTTTGGTCAGGACTGTGGTTTTTCCACCTATGGATAAGATGTGCAACCTTCAATGTGAATGAGATTATATAAAAATAAACATGCCTTACTTTGGCCCAGCGTATCCCCAGCTGTCTATTGGAATGAACGATCCAACTAGAAGGTGTGTTTCTACACAGAAAGCAATGCACAGAAATTGCATGAGATGTGTACTACTTCCATGTTCTCCTAAAGCAACACAGTTGTGTGTAGACAAATCCCGTGCTAATAAAGTATTGGTTTGTTCCTGTGTTTGGGAAGGGAATGATGGGCAGAGGGATTGGTTGCGTGATCTTTGCTGTTTAAACTAGATTTTTACTTCGGACAAAGATGACTGTCAGTTTCCTTCTCCCCTGAATTCTCCCTCCCCTCTATTTCTTTCTTTTTTATCTTACTGCTCTATGGGTTGGTTTTTTTTGAAAACTGAAATACAAAACCTGGAACTTTTAATTTAAAACACTTTTTTAAAAGCCCACTCATTTTTACTTTCCCTTTCCATGAATCTTCTTGAAAAATGGAAGAGGGGAAGAAGACTGCAAAATTTTTTGCAAACCAGCTGATATTTTTATGAAACATAATTGACTTTCCCCTCCAGATCCCATGGAATATTTCAAAGACAACAAATCTTTTCTGATCATTCAGCAAAGGAATGAGCAGGTCCCAGATCACCTCATCCCTACGTCGTCTCTGCACAAGTTATCCCTGACCTGAACCTCATCAAACACAGGGAGTAGGGATGGGGAGCACAGACCCTGCCAAAACTGAGTGGTCTCACTTGCAAATCACTGCATAACTTAACCCTTGCCTTCTGGGGTGACCTGCCAGAAATATATGAATAACTAAACCAAAATCATTTGCAGAGGAAGGAAGAAGAGTCTTAAATCCAAGCAGAATTTTGCAGTAAGGAAAAATAGCACTTCTAGACTGGGAATTGGCATGCTGGAATCAGGCAAAAAAGATTAGGTTAGAGTCTGGAAGCAGCATTTGCGTTCTAGCCTTGGCTGCAGCTTTTGCTGTGGACAGTGAAACCCCTCTGAAGGCTGTTCCCAGCTGCTGGAAGGTGGGCGAAGCACATGCCCAGGGCAGGAGTTTCCCTGCTGTGGGCAACTGACTCCTTTCAGGTGGCAGAGCAAGCCAGGGGTGCCCACGCAGGCAGGCAGCCACGGCTGGTGAGGTACAGAGTCAACATGTCAGACGACAGAAGGGGATTGCAAAAAATGTGTGTATCACCACCCATTCACCCTGTTACCTTCGTCTAGCTCTGCCAGCTGGAGGGGAGGGCTGTCCTTGGGCACCGTGAGGACTGCAACTGCTTTAAAGTCCCAGTTAAAGGCAACTGTGGCACCACCTGCTTGATTTCCCCGGGGTGTAAAATGATCCATAACTAGCACAGATTACTTCCATCTGCTGGGCTGAAGTGAGCAGGAGGCCTTTATGTTTTATTTGCAAACCTGTGTACTGAGGGGGAACAAAGTGGCTGGAGAAGTTCTCCATGAATGGAGACATTGCGCTGAGTTATGGTCTGTTCCCAGACAGCTCCGTGTCCACAGTCACAAAGACTGTTTTTTTTCCCGAGAAGTTTTTCCTATCAGAAAATGTGGTTTCAAATGAAAGCGGTATTTGTGGGGAGGCAAGAGGGACCTGGCCATCTTGACAGATGTTTTTCAATATTCCAGGGAGATGAAATGAAGCAAAAAGAAAACTTGCCTCCACTTGAGCTTTGGAGCAAAATAAAGTTATTTTGTTTCAAAACATTCATTCAAGATGGAAAAAGCTGTTCTCATCAATTTTGCTGTTGTTTTTTTAATCTTTGTTGAGAATGCCTCAAAAAATGCTGTTTCCATATCCCTAATTCAATTCTCCTGAAATTCTTTGCCTTTAAAATGGTTTAGTAATTTGGTCTTCTGGTTTTGTTCAAACAGGAAGCTAATTGTAAAGCAATTACATTTCCTGCAACAGAACCAGTCTTCCTCTTGGCCACTGCTAGCAGAAGGACATGGAGGTGGGTGGCCCAGGCCAGGCCAGTGGCTCTGAGAAGACCCTCCACCTCAAGCCCTGCTGAGGTGCAGCTCTCAGCCCCCAGAAGAACAAGCTAAGGAATACACTGTGTGTTTCATTTACAGTCTTCAAGACAGCCCAGCTCCAAAGTGCTCATGGCCCTTAGCTCTGGCTTCTTTTCACAATAGGAACCAAACTAAAATTCAAGCTGAGATTCAGTCCCGAGTTTCATTTCAGAACTGTTTGGAGTGGAAAGTTTGGTTTAGAACTGAATCTAATTTGTAACCTCTGTCTGCTTCATCAGAAATGCCAGCACGTCCCTTCTCTGCAGCCCCAAGGCAGTCCACTCCTTTCTGGTGCCAGGTAGGAAATCAAACTCAGACCCAGCCCTTGTCAGGGCTTGATGAATGGGCTTGCTATGTGAAACATGAAAAAGAGAAGGATCTGGGATCATGGAAGCTGACAGGCAGAGGGGAGTGAATGCCTAGAGGATGTGGGAAGGGCCGGTGGTAACAGGAAGAGCTCTGTCACCTTCATTCCCAGATCGAGAAAGAAAAACTATTGGAACAGGTGATGGAGACAGGAGAAGCCGACGGCCACTGTGGGGAAGCGGTGGAGCCAGCTGCAAGGGAAAGGAGATATTGCTGGTGCTTCTTCGCAAGGGAGCCCAGCAGACAGGAACTGCCTCCCATGGGAGAGCTGTGCTTGGGAGGAGAGGCAGAGCTCACCCTGCAAGCTGAGAGGGATTTACCCAGCAGCAGAAAGTAACTCCCAGCTTTGCTTCTGGTGTCTCGCAAGCATGTAATGAAGTCTGGAAGCTCATTGCGCTGCTTAGCGGAGCGGGACGCTGGCCGCCTTTTGCTGGGCACTGGGGGGTGGTGACATTAATGTCTGGTTACACTGCCGGCTGCGATGCTGATGACAAGGGCTGCCAGTGACACTGGTGATACCCTGCCGTTCACTAGCCGTGCACCAGTCTGGACTGCCTGTGTACCTTAGCCATACAAATCCTTCTGCTTGGGAACCTCTGCCCTTGGGCTATGCACAGCCCATTGGAGGCACAAAGGTGTGGGAAGGGACCCTGAGGGAAGAGAGAGCAGTCAGACTCCTGGTGCCATCCATCAGCATCTGCATCTGCATTTCCATCTCCATCTGTATCTCCATCTCCATCTCCATCTCCATCACTTAGCTGCCTCAGGGAATAGTGTAGCCTCCTCTGTGCCCTCTGATGCAAAGGCTCAAAAAGGTGGAGTGAAGGAAAGGAAAAGAAAGCAACCTGGAAAGGACTGGTATTTGTTGCTGCTTGAGCTGGTTTCATTGCCAGCTGGCTTGAGCAGTTTGGATGTCTGTCCTACGCTGTGGGAACATCTGTGGTGGCAGACCAAGGATGCAGCGCTCTGGGGTCATGCTCCACACCGTTCATCAGAGGGAAGCCACTCTCATCCAAATCAGTGTTACTGCTGGGTGTAAAACCCAAACCATTTGTGCCTCCCAGCTTCCATGGCCCATCTCACCTGTAACACTAGATTATCCAGATGAGTTTTATCCTTAGAGAAGCTTTGAAATTAGTCTGCAGCCTATGTACTCCTCTTTCTTACCCCAGATGCTTTCCCATTAACCACCAGTTTGAAAGCCGTTGCCAGTAGCAGTTCCCAATGCACTATTTCACTGGCACTCCAGTAGAACATTAACCAACCACGAGAGCTGGCTGCTAAAGAAACTGTGGCTTGTTTTCACGTGCTCCTTCCACAACCAGAATAAAATGAGGAAATGATTGCTCTGAAAGAAGCAGGCAGTGAAAACAGATGCAAAGCTGAAAGTGCTAACTCCTCTGTCAAGTTAATTGTCTGCCTCTTGCAACTCAGTGCAGCTCAGCTTTGAAAGCTTTTATAGAAATCCAATTATGTGTTGGCTGTAGAATTTTTATTGATAAATAACTTACCAGAGCAATGCAAACTGGGGAAAGGGAGGGTGATCGAGAGGTGTTATTCCTACAGAAAAGGGGGGGGGGGGAAGCTTAAAGTCATGATTGATTTTTAGGCTTTCAAAACTACTCCCATGTGCATTTCACTAGTAAACGCTGCCCTGGCAACAAGCCATCAGGAATAAAAGCAGACCCAAGAAAAAGAAAGATATGTACAGATGCAAGCTTTTTGCAGAGCTTTCAGAGAGAACCTGCTTCTTTGTGCAGCGAGTTATTCGCTTAACAGGTCTCTGGATACAGGATTTCCTTATGGAGGGCAGTGCTAGGCAAAGCTATTACAGCCTGGTATCTAGCAGCTGAGAGCCCTATGCCCCATCCTTCATTTTGTACACTTTTAAAAGTCAGCCCAGATTCCAAACACTGTAGCTGAAATCTGAACCTCATTTTAATTCTGAATTTTGCAGTTTAGTTTCAGTGAAGGTGCTAAGGTCAGTAGGAATTGTGGATGCTCTGGGAGCATATGCTCATCTCTGGGCCAGCAATGGAAATGTCTGCATGGGGAAGGAAAGAAATTATATTGTGAAGGCAAAGACAAGGGTTTCAACATAGAAAGTATTCAGGCTGCTTAAGAAAAGGTAAAGAAAGACATCAAACAAAATCAGCAACTGGAAGGAAAAAGTAAGTTTAACTCTCATAATTTTATGGCAAATAAAAAATCACAGAAGATGCATGAAAATTATTTTCCTTTTTGAAAACTGTCATTTTTGAAAGTGAAACCTTTGGCCAAAATTTGTCATCAGGAACTTTCATGTCTAGAAAAACTTCATTGGACTGTCTTTCCCTTTCATCTTTGTTTTTCAGTATTTCTTTTCTTCCACTTGTTTATTTTGTCTTTTGCTCCATTTCAGAATGGAGGGGAAAAAAAAAGGTGAATTACGTGTAAGCTGGAAAATCTGGCTTCTGCCCACCTACCCAATAAGAGAAGCTGTGGACTGGCTGGAGGCTATGGCCACTCTGAGTTCATTTCAGAGGCAATAAGCCACATAAAAAACATGTGCACAGGTTCTCTGAGAATATTTATTTCAATTCCTTTTTGTTTCAGCCCTAGGAGACATCATTCAGACAGAAAAGATAGTGTGTCTTTTTCTGTGATGGAGTAGACCTTGCTGAGATCAATTTGCATGAAAGACCTAGCAGATTGGATGATCACTGGGAATTGATCCAGATTTGGGGAGTCTGCAAATGAATGCTGGAAATCTTTCAAACACATCTAGACTTTTTAGCTGCTTCCTCTACTGGTCTGACTGGTGGGAGGTGAAGAATGACCTCCTTTGCAGTATTTCTGCATTTCTTCTTTCATATCTGGCATACAGACAGAAACTAAGTAGTGCATGAAAATTAAAAGTAAAAAACTAACAAAGTTTTCTCAGGTTCAAGGTCTGGATTTAGTCTGAACCAGAACTGGGTCATGCCCTGGGCTATTTGCATCCGAGATTTAGCCTTGAATTCATTCAGCATGGGGGCAAAGGTCTGGGCCAGTTCTGAGCACTACATTTGCATTTAGTCTAATGACATTCTCCCAGCCTCACTGGCCTCGTTAATTCTGAATGTGACATTGTGTCATCCGTGAGCTGACATAAACCAGGAAAACTCTTTTAAATGGGCAGTAAACAGAGAAAAGAGGGCTTGGATTTCATGTGCTGATAGGAAACTGAGGGTCACCGTATCTGAACACCTCTCAGGTCATTCCTAAACCCCTTTTTTATTTTCTTTCACCCCTCAAAGTGGTATGCAGTGAGAAGAAGGAGGAGGTGTGGGTCTGGGCAGATGTGTGCTGCTGGCTGCCGGGGCTCAGGCGAGGGTCGAGGGGGCAAGAGCTCTGGCTGGGACACCCTCCCTGCCGAGGGGGCATGTGCAGCCCCCAGCCACAGGCATCCCACCCCAGTGGCAGCCAGGGAGCTGCCGTGGCCACCGAGGCTGAGGGACAGCCTGCAGCCACTGCGGCCCTGGGCTACCAATAGCAGGGATCCCTGAAGAGTTCTTGTGGCTAGTGCTCATTTTCTGATAAAGCACTTTTATAGGGGTGGGGTGGGGTTTGCTTTTATGTATTTTTCCCTGTCTCCCAAGAAAGTTAATTATCCAAATTCTATTAAAAATACTATTTGCTTTGAAACTTCCTCTCTACAGTTTCTTCCTGGTGAAGAAAGGGACACTGAGGACTAACCAAGCAGGGAAATATTCTGTCTTCTCTCACTGCTATTTACTCTATTCCATCTTCTATTTTAAACACAATTATCAGAAGACAGAATTGTTGAGGTGAATTTTACCCATCAAAATGAACAGGAGAAACAAAAGCAAAAACTTCAAAACTTGTTTTGTGCATTTAAAAGACACCCACAGAATTTTCGTGCCTTGCTTAACCGGGTCTTCACAGAAGCAACATCTGTTTGAAGTAGTCATATGAGCTTTAGCATTCTCACATTAAGACATTTATCCTCCTAATACCTCTGTGAGGTGATGACATGCTGTCACCCCTGTTTTACTCATGAGGTAAAGAAAAGGCCTGCAGAAAGGCCTGGGAGGCATCCTGATGTGTACCCGTAGCTGTGGAGTGAGTGAGTGCCGGACACTTGTCGGCACCAGCAGGCAACACCATCACAACTTGCTGTATAAACTCAGCAGGTGGAGTGCAGCTGCCGGGAGGAGGATGAGCATGGTCCTCCCCAGTCTGCAGGACTGCACGGCAAGCCAGATGCCATCCATCATGCGGGGACGGAGTCATGACTTACTGTTACAGTATCTCACCAGTGTCTATTCCCTCCCTAACTGGGAGTACCGTTCACATGGTTATACCTCTGCTGGAGTGCTTTGGGTTGCACAGCCCATGGAGCACCTCACGGTGATGGGAGGCTCAGGGCTTTATCACTCTCTGCTCCTTGAGTGCAGATATGTTTAGACTTCTGCAGCAATAAGCATCCTCCTTTCCAGAGAGGAGTTGTGTTTCTGAGCACCAGGGAAAGCAAAGAGCCTAACACAGCTCATACATCATCTCTGGTCCTGGAGGCGAGTTGAAGGTGTTCATATGAGGGCATTGGCTCCTCAGGTTTGTAATGATTCCTGACAGCCCAGCAGTGAAATATTTTCCAGAGTGGGAGTACAGATGTGGGGTGATGTGGATCTTATTTCTCACATAGTCCCAATTGTATAAATATGTGGATTGAAATACACAGGGTGATGAAGAGCAGATTACCCAAATAGGAGGGTTGCAAGAGGTTTGCCTGTAAGGAAAGCAAGGCTAATAAAAGTGATAGACATAACAGAACGAAGCTGGCTATACATCAGCCACAGGCAAAGTGACCCTTAGCTCTCCCCTTGTAAAGTATCTTGCGGTCTTTCTGGATGAACCTTCTCTTCAGAGGAGTGCAAAACACCTCAGACCCATGTGAATGCATAGGGGCTATTCCATTTTACAGCAGTTGAAGATCTGGCCATTATACTCACAAGTAAAAGGACCTTCTGTGAATAACCAGTCCGGAAGACACACTCCACCCTAGCATGAACAGTTACACATTCATGATGTCCAAATTAGAGCAGGCGTACTAAAAAGACTTGAGCCTTAGAAACAATCATGAAGGAAAATGAGGAGGTTGGTGGTAAAGGGACACATTCATCAAAGGAGTAATGAAGTGGTCCAGCCATTCAGCCTTGATAAGCATTAAGTAGTGAGATCAGGAAGAAGCTATTGACTGAGAGTATAGATGGGGAGGAGCTGGAAAGAGACTGACTTTTTGGTAGCTGACTTAGAAAACTTAGGGAAGGAATGAGATAATTGATTTGGGCTGAGTGGAACTTCTTTAATAGAACAGTAAAAAAAAAGAAAAAATGGATTATCAACACAGAACCATTTGTTTTATCTCGAATTCTTATTGATTCAATTAAATTTTAGACAAGGAAGGTTTCTTAAAAAGAAAAAAATCAAAACATTTTTATTTTAAAATGGCAAACTGAAATGCTAAAGTACTTTTGAAGCTTGCTTTGTTTTTTTCATCTGAAAGTGTTGACTGGATTCAGCCAAGCATGTGGCTAATTTCAGTCCCCCTGTGCTTTAGTAGTGTTCATTAAAAAAAGACAACTGTCACCCAGCAGCACTGAGGGACAGATGTGAAGTGTCTGTTGCCAACATGTAGTCACCCCAGAGGAGAAGTCACAGAGAGCTTCTGGGAGTGACACAGCAGAGCCCTGGCTGTTACACATCATGTCCAAGCCCACTTGGCAGCATCTATATGAGAGCAGGTTTCTAAGTACGTGTCATATATTACAACTCTCTCTCCAGCTCCTTCTCTCCTCCTCTCTCTGCAGGGTAGTCTACAGTCCAAAATGGAAGGAGACTGTCAGGGAGACGAAGGGCCTTCAGAGCAATTGCAGTGATCCTGTAATGGAAGAAGGATAAAGGAATGGTAGAAAGAGATGGGAAGCAATGCTATTTAGCACACAAGCAGAGCAGACCAGAGCTGGAAGTAGAATACAGTCTGCTGAGCATCTCTTTGGCCTGGCTGTACTAAGATTGTACCTGAATCTGGTTCTGCTGATGTGAACTTCATCAGGATGATTAGGGATAACCTGAGAAACAACAGCTAAGTGCAGCTTAGCCAAAATATCGCAATAACTCAGTAGTTCTATGCTCACGTAGGGTCCTGCTAGTAGATGGTGCTTGCTCCTTATACACTTATAAACTATCTCAGAGCCTAATTAGTCCATTTGCTAGCAGTTCAGTGCATATGGGTTTGTAAAACAATGGCCTCCTATAACATCTGTTTACTTCTAAACTCAGTGAACCTCTCCCAAAAAATATTCTTGCATGGATAACACAATTCTACAAATGCCTTATCAGCTAGAGCCTAACTGAGAAATGCAATCTCCCTCAGGCAGTTCTGGTATTTTCTACACTGTTTCCTCCAGGACTATAAGGAAAAGCAATGATGGAGAACAAAAGGTCATCTGAAGAGCCCTTTTTGGCAATGGGGAGCTATTTGCTGTTCGCTGACATGATGCTCTCTGCCTGTTCTGCAGCAAGACCCAGTGGTGATTTGCAGTTCCCCGACACAGCTCATACTGAATTCAGTCCCCGGTTGCCTCCTCCTCCCAGTCTGCAGTGTAATCCCCCCTGTCACTGCCTCGGTGCAATATCTCTCGAGAAAAAAAACTATGTGAGGTACTGAATGACTGGCATGGATGACATGATCGCCAATTCCAAGCAAGCCATTTCACTTCACTTTTCCCAAAGGGAAGATCCTGCCAAAATCAATCTGTTTCCTCAGAAGGCTTCAATCTTCACACAACTCCATTTTCCAGTGAGAAAAAGCATTAATTTCCAGCAGATACTTAGCATGGCTCTGCCTGGACATTTGCAGTCTCTTCTGTGTTCCCACTGGAAGGGCTAATATGCATCTCATATGTCCCTTCCAAGGACTGAACACTCAAATTTCTCTGCAGTGCCGTTTCTTGATTAATATTATGGGCAGCACTAGGTAAGTGTTGACTTATATGCCAAGCTCAATAGCAGATTTAATAAAATTTTCTGTGCTTTCTTGCTGGAGCACCTGAGGTGTGATTTTATTGGCTTGTTAGGTTGCTGGCTGCCTTTTACACACACCTTTTATATACATGTAAAATGGATTATATATACATACAAATATAAGTATATGCACATATTTATGTATGCACTGATACACATACGACTCATATACACATTTTACTTAAGAAAAATATTTGGCATAATTATGGCTTCCTGTTTCTTTACAACTGAGTGGGCAGCAAGTGTTGAAGAATTCAGTGGCCTTGTTTAAACTTACACACATACGTGCAAATTTCAGCTCAATAAATTCAGACCTGTTTCTTGATCTGTTTTTTTTTTCTTAATGTTCATAGCATGCCAGCTGGGTGGTGAATCAAGACCAAGCTGAACTGAAGCTACAGGGTGACTTGAAAACCAAACGAAAAGGCAGGTAAGTTCAGTTCATGTGCTACCTACAGCCTGCTCAGTTCCTTGCTCTCCCATCTCTTTCTCATCATCCCCCACTCATGGCGCAGCACCGGCTAACTGCTACCCCCTGCTCTGCAATTGCTAGAGCTGTCACAGTCTCACTGCTGCGTGGGTTGTGGCTACACAAGAGGGAAGCTGGAAGGGGAGTTTTGGTTGGCTCCTCATCCCAGGCTGGGTGCTTGGTGGGAGTTGCCTCTTGCAAGAAACTGAGGCACCTGGGCCTGTGCTAAAATCTGCACAGGGACTTGGACCTAACCAGGCACAATCACCAGCACCTGGAAGCTAGATACAGATCTTGCAACTCTTGGTCCCTGCAGACAGTGCAGTCGAAAGGAGGTTCACAGTCCCCAGGCCTCTGCCCATTGCAGTGGGAGGCTTCTCCACTCTCACTGGTCCTTGTTCCACTCATGAGAATTCAAGAAGCCATAGGAATTCCTCACCATTTGGTGGGTGGTTTGGGGTTTTTCTTGCATATCTAAAATGCTACTTTTCTTGGGCTGCTGTGTCCTTTGCAGTGCTTAGTTCAGGCTCCCTGAAGGGATGCTTGCTCTTGTGAAAACAAAGAGAAGAGTTAGTCTCCATTTTTGTTCCCAGGACCCAATCCTGTGCCTTTCATTTAACTACTGGTTTGCACCTGGGCCCTTTCTGGCATGGCAGCACTTGTGAGCAGGTGACATTTCAAATAAATTTTAGCAGAAGAACAACCAAGCACATTGTTGTAATGTTCTTTTTTTTGCTGCTTGGGGGG
>JANZLQ010000100.1:22771319-22795826 GCA_026212715.1 Elanus axillaris
GAAGGCTGGAGGGGCACAAGAAGTTGGGAGGGAACACAGCCAGGGCAGCTGACCCAAAATGGCCAACGGGGTATTCCATACCATGGGCATCATGCCCAGTATATAAACTGGGGGGAGTGGGGGCGGGGGATCGCCGATCGGGGACTAACTGGGTGTCCATCGGTGGGTGGTGAGCAATTGCACTGTGCCTCATTTGTACATTCCTATCCTTTTACTATTACTGTTGTCATTTTATGTTATCTTTATCATTATTAGTTTCTTCTTTTCTGTTCTATTAAACCATTCTTATCTCAACCCACGAGTTTTACTTCTCCCGATTTTCTCCCCCAACCCACTGGGTGGGGGGGAATGGGTGAGCGGCTGCGTGGTGCTTAGTTGCTGGCTGGGGTTAAACTATGACAGGGAATCTCTCCCTCTTTCTCCTGGATGAAAGTATAATTTTCAAGTGGCTCTGCTTGCTGGGCAAAGGAGTATCTGTGTACAGTATGTGAGCCACACACTTCCAGCCTGATGCCCTGCTCTGTATGCCTCTCTCTGGCAGTCCTTGTCATAGAGCGATAATCCCTTTGTGGGTTTCAGAGAGGCAGAAATAGAGTGGAAACATTGTGCCATTTGCTTCTACATTCTGTGAGGATTTTCTGAAGAGTGTCCAGATTGCTTATTGCAATCAACTACTATTTATTCATTGACATTAAAGGAAACCAGACATTTGAAATATTCATGTCACGAGCATCGTGCGGCTTTTATGCTTTCTCTTCCAAGGCAGCTAGATTGCTGAAGGCTGGATGGCACTCTGACATACACTGCTGTAAATCACAAGCATTTCACCAGTCCTGCAGTGCAGAGTGAGCAGAGTCAGGCCCTCCCATCTAAGACACAGTATTGCTGGGGACATAGCTGGGGACTTCCATTTGTTTGCAATTAGGTGCTGGCACTGGGAAAGCCCTGAAGTCACCATGGTCTCTGGGCAACAGATAAAGCTTTTGTTTTTGCACAGACAAAAAGCAGAGCAGGCCAAACCAATACAGAGTGTGTGAGCACTGGGAAGCCTGATGAAAGGCAATAAAGAATGTCCAAAGTCAGCAACAAATAATATGGCAGCAGGAAAGAGAAATCTTAAAGTAGTTAAAAGTGAGGAAGGAGGAGGGGAAGGGGAGAGGAGGAGCCAGGATGGCTGGGTGCCCGAAACACTGATACACAGGGTGAGCGCTGCTAAGACTCACATGGGAGCAAGCCATGTGGGAACTGTGCAGAATGAGCTGCACAGCTCAGACCTACTCATCTCCTGCTTGCAGAGCATCCCTCTCCGGGTTTTTTCTCTTGTAGCTGAATGACTGGGAAGCCTTGCTTCTCCTTGTCACTTCTCCATTATCTTTTAAAATTACTCCAAGGAAATGAAATACTTTCTGTTAACCAAATCTTGCGTATGGTGAAAGAGGTGAATGTGAAATTAGATGATCTGTACTTCTTTACTTGCTTGACAAGCCATCCCGTGTCTGGTGTGATGCTTCTCCAACACCCAACGAAGAGATAAAGAAAGACTTACATTCCTTGCAACATGTATGTTTGATTAAGAGCCCAGCAGAGCAGACCTCCGACCATGAAATCTATCAGGTAGGGACTGTCTTTATCATTCTGTTTGTGCAACTTCTGCACATTGGGGCCTTGTCCCAATTATAATGACGAGAGAGAGAAAATCAGACTGGGAGATGGGATGCAAGAATAGGGGAGTGCAGGCTTGTACAATAGAGATATTCTGGAAATGCCCCTGGAATCTCCCCCCTTTCTTGGCAAGACCAAATGTCTGCTCTGGAGATCCCAAGGGCAGGGAGGGGCACCAATCCCTCCATAACAGGGCTGGGGTAGATTGCTTAGCAGGCAATAACGCAGGTAGGAGAAACACTGGAAAAACTGGGCTGAGGAGAGCACTGGAAGTTACTATGAGGACCTTAATTTTGAATGTGGACACTTAGCATGATGGTAGTCATCCAGCTGCTTTTGTGTCTGTAGATCTGGCATACACGGTTTGATTCCTGTTTGCATTCATAGTATTAATATTTTGAAAGAAATAAGTATTTCCCCTTTTTTTTCCTCCTTCTTTTCCAAATATTTTGTGCAGACTATTTTACTAGTGCTCTGCCCACTGGGAAGGTTCTAATTTAGAAAACGTGGGCCAGGCTATGCAATGAGGCTTGGCATTTGCTCACATAAGTAGTCTTCCCTTTGCATAGGAATTGTACAATGTAGTCTGAAGTATTTTAAGTGTCTCTCTGGTGCTCAGAGGCAGATAGCGTGTGCTAGATATTAAACTTACATTGGTTTTATGTATTGCTGTGGTACTGTGTATGGAAGGACTTGGCAATTTGGGTTTTGTTACACACGCTGAACCACATCGAGAGAATCATTTCTTCAGATTTGCTGTTTTTACAGGCAACATAAAAACATATTTCACCACAGCCAAAATCATCTTCCAGGCACTGCAGTAAATCACACGGCATGCTAGGCAGCTGGAAGTGATTGCAGATCTCTGGGGTGGAAGAATCACACATATTTTGGAGGTTTCAGTCAACTACAGCAGCATTTTAAACCTCTGTCCTTCTGTTCTTAGGTTGTGTTCTTCCACCTCTCAACAGATCGTGCTAGACTTCACCCTTCATTCAAGCCATGGTGGTCTGCCTTGGGTTTGCTGAAAGCCTGAAGCACCCTCTTGGTTCTGCCAGCTCACAAAGCCAGTGCATCAGGGTTCAGCTCTCTGTTTGCTGGCAGTGGGAAGGAAGCAGTAACAGGTCACTGTTTTTCCTCAGCAGTGGCTGGCTGTAGAGGGAGGCGTTGGAAGGCATGTGAGAGCTGAGGACATGCTGATGTGCCAATGGCACAGCAGGCAGGGGAAGACAGCTCAGACTTCACAGACAGGAATGAGCCCAAAAGCATAAGCCAAACAGCTCCGCAGCAGCAGTCAGGCAGCTCCTCTCCAAAAGGACCCTCGATCCTGCTCTGATACAGTGGCTGCAAAGGACAGAAATGAAATGTCCTACCACCTCTTTCAGAGACTGGAAATGGATGACTGGCCCTAGCCAGAGAGCACCAACAAGGATGAGGAAGCAGGAAGGTGCTGATGACTGGCAAAACCTGCCAGAAGGCTTCAAATCACCAACACTTGTCACTTGAGATGTGGCAACTGGGGTTGAGAAGAAAGAGAAGGTCCTCAAAGAGCCAGAGGACAGAATGAAGGACAAATAAGGGTCAGGGACAAAAAGGGACAAAGGAAGAAACTCTGGGAGTTCCTACAAGAAAAGATCATCAGTGTGAGCACTCCTGCCGGAGGGGACCTATGTGAGCAGACGTCCCCGCCCAGAGTCGGGGGGGGGGGGTGTGCATGGACCTGGGACAGGGCTGCAGCCTTTTCTTGCTGCCATGCCTCTACCTCTCCAGTTGGAGGGCAACCTTCATGACCAGAAATAGAGGCCCTTTACCCTAAATCTGTCCTGTGTAACAGCAGGAGCCATCCTCAGCCTCAATCCAAGTGGAGGTGGGATGGCTGATGATGTGCCATACTGGTGTTAATAATTACAGACAAGCTGAGGAATGGTCCCTTGGAACTGGGGTTTTCTGCATATGGATTGCTGAGACCAGAGGGATCATTAGCTCATCTCATCTGACCCTATTGGTAATAGAGGCAAGGGAACTTCACCCCAGGTCCCCTGAGGGCCCAGTGAGCTGTATGTGGCTAACACCACAGCAGTGTTCAGCCCCACTCTGAAGACACAGGAAGGATAAGGGCTTTCCCCCCCTCTCTTGGGGAATGTCTTCCAAAGGCTAATCAGTTCCACACTTAGAAATCTGTTTTCAGTTTGAATTTCTCTGGCTTCAGCTTCTAGACCTTGTTTTTTTGTTTTTTGGGGTTTTTTTTTTTTTTCATTTTGCCTTTACTAGTTAGTCTCAAAGCTACATATTTGTTTTGTCTGAGGGACTCTCAGGATGACTTGAGAGCAAGTAGCTTTGTAAAACAGGGAGATGCTCACCAGAAGCTAGGAAGGACCCTTATCATGTATCTTCATCACAGCAACTCCTAGGTAACATCCTCAGTGGTAACATTCCCAGCTGGTCCCAAGAAACAGAGGCATTTCCCATGCTGTCTTCTGACCCATACCACACCAGGGCCTAATAAATCCAGCCCACAATCAGTGTCAGGATGGCTGAGGCCATGAGTGCAGCTGATTTCCTTCAGCTTGTTAATACTGGAAAGCTGCCTATGAAGAGAGCCAGATGTGCTAATAAGGTGGGTTCACTTCTAATTCCTAGGCAGTTTGCGGATACATTGCCATGATGCTTTAGTGAGGAAGCAAAACCCAAAACTTTCACATTCAAGAGAAAAGGCCTGATGAAAGGCATAGCAAAGTGCTCCACAGACCATGGGGCCTTTCCTTAATATTAATGTGCAGTTTTGTAGCTAATTACTCCCAATGTATTTCCCAGTGGCCTGTGAATGTCTCGGTGACTATCTGCACTCGCAATTACCTGCTCAGTTTTTCATAATCTCTTACTAAATCTTTGCTGGATTTGCAAAGGGATCATCAGTCATCTGCGTTTTCATTATCTGTTTTTTTGTATGTCTTTTGCCTTGCATCAATTTGGCCAATTTATTCATTGAATAAGAAGCTTGGTAAGGTTCAAGCACTGTTTCACTGTTATGAGATATTAAATTATCCCTAACTTTTTCTCCAGAGTTTTACATGGTGCTGGGATTCACCTGTGTCGTTGCAGTGGACGGACAGAGGAGGACTGGCATGTTGGAGCAGGGCAGCTGTGGAGGGAGCAGGGTGACCTGAAGAAACACTTTCCTCCTGCCACGAGAACTCAGAGGTGGGGGAAGGCAGACAAAAGCCAGTTTTGAAACTCACTGCAAATTCCCTATAGATCATCCAAGTTGGAATTATACCTGCAGGATCTCAGGCCAGTCCTACAAGCCTCTAAAACCATTCCTCACCTCCAAACTGAAGGCTGACTCTGCTGGGCTCTGGGAAAACCAGCCCCAAGGAGGGTGTTGTTCACAACTTCTGCTCTTTTGTCAAACGCATCCACTAACATTGTCCCTTCCCCAGCACAGACGATGAATGGCATCCCTGTTGCTGGAGCAAAAATAGGTCACAGTTTTCAGTTCTACTGAAGTCAACCTGCTGCAGAAGACAAGTTGGGGGGGGGGGATGTTAAAAAAAAAAGTTTGGGCTTCTCTTCAGGGACCAAATGGTTAAATCTTTCCTTTGGAAGATGGCACATTTCAATCTGCTAGGCTGCTGCTCCCTGCCAAACCCCGAGGCACTTTTCCTCAGGTTCCCTGTGGAGTCTGAGCCCATGGGGCTACATGGAAGCATTCTTGAAACTGGACACTTAAACTACATCTGAATGTTTTTTTCTGATGTGAAGCTTTCAGCTGTTTCTATGTGAGGAAAAAACTTAGAAGCAAGTAATAATTTCATTTAGGTAGACATTTTTATTAAGAAAATTTTAAGTGCATACATATTTATGGGAGAAATTACAATATAAAAGTGTTTATTTTCAAAATATTCTGTGAAAGGAGCAATTTCAAAAGTGTAATATAACTCCTCCATAAAAGCTGCCTTACAGGAACACAAATACAAAACCTTTTTCACATTATTTGGGAAGATATTTCTTTTTACTTAATAAAAATATAAAGTACAGTATTTACCACATTCTGACAACACTGAGTTCTTAAGGAGGGGAAGATGGGAGGTTCATGCAGTCCTTTCATCATGATACAAGTTTTTTTCTCTGTAGCCACCAGAGTTTCATGTTCACAGACAAGGCTTCTCTTGGTGGGATGTTGATAAAGAAAAAAATTCAGATTTTAAGTGATGAGTTCTCAGAAACGCCTGGTTACTATAAATCACATCACTGAAAACAAGTTGCCAGAGAAAAGAAGGACCCTCTAGATGCTACAAAGGGAAAATAGCAACAAAAACTTCTATAGGAACTGCATTTTCTAGGTAATGTGTATGTTTAACTTCAAATATAGCCTTCATTGCAAAATGAACAGTCACCTTTGCTCAAACACCTTAGTTAAAAACATATCAGAAAGTCAGCCTTCATCCTTCCTCAGGCAGAATTCAGATAAGATATTCATACATACAAGTATAAAGCTAGTATAAATAAAAAATTGGCACAGCAATAAATACCATCTATTCTTTAAAAAAAAAAAATAAATCCAACCTTAGGATTTGACAGCTGCACTTTGAAAATACCACACATGATGGTTTCACATTTATGGAAGCTGCTTTTTCAGCACCAGTTCAGTGTTATCTCTTTTCCCTCCTTCTCTTCACGTGTTGTCCCTACATCACTCCCATCTCCCCACTCTTCCTTTCCCTGATTCAGTCTTTGGTCAACAGTTAAAGGCAGAAAGGAAAATCAAGTGCTCTCCCCAAGCAGGTTTTTGCTAGTGCTGCTTCTCAACCTGCTAAGACCGCGGTGTGCGCAGGAGGAACAGCATGCATCGCACAGGAGAGCACAGGGAGCTTGGGGCAGCCGAGTGACTGATTTCTCTAGTGTGAAGGGCACGGCTGCTCTTCCCAATGCATCATGTAAATAATGTCAGGCAAAGAGCAAAGCTTCCCTCTCGGGGTTGAATTTTGGTGTAAAGCAAGAGAAAGCTTTTATCAGGTTCTCACTTATGTCTTCAGTTACTCCTGGCCAGGTCTGTGCCACCCCTGCATTCCCACTGTGTTCAACCCTGCCCAGGCAAAGGAGGGCCATAGTGCTGGCCCGAGAGCAGCCCCATGCCCTGAGTGGTCTCAGCTACATGAGTAGTGAATCAGCATCAGCACAGCAGTGTCAGGGCCCAGGTCACAGCATGAGTCTCAAGAAACGCCAGAGGCAGACAGTCCACAAGGCACCCAGACAACCACCACCTGGCTGTAAACGTTCCCTAGCCTTGCAGGGAGTCCCTTTCCTTCCTGCTGCTACTCATGCATTTCTCCCAGGAGCAAATGCCTTTCCTTTAGCACAGTCCAGACCTGCAACACTCACTAGCTTCCCCCTAAAAGAGAAGGCTGACAGATGACCCCCATTTCCTGCAGTACCTCCACTACCTGGCTATACTGTCCAGAGCTGGGATCCCAGGGTTTGGACAAGGTGCTCCGACACTGCTTCTGTCAAAGTAGTCTGTTTGCCCAGGCTGTAATGTGGGGGTGGCATGTGCCCAGAGACCTCTCCCCGCCGGTGCTAACCCCAGAGGCACTCCCTGTTAAGAAGGACTGCAGCAGAGCACTAGCAAGGCTGTAGTCACAGCTACCTACCCCACCTTCTCACTGCAAAGCCCGTGTTTCCCCTAGAAACAAAATCTTCATGGCCCCTATCATTAGCAAGGTATGCTGTTGAATCAAAATCAGAGAATTATTTAATTCTCTATTTAGTCCAGTGGCAATCAATCAGACCTCAAGCTATACTTTGATGGGAAGCATGTGTGAACAATGCACCTTCCTGGGTGAGAAGGACAAGCTCTGTCTGGGTCAGAACCAAGATTCTTCCACAGTTTCCTCAAAGTCATTCTTGCCTTTGACACTCACATGTCCGCTTCTGGCAAACCACTAGCAATTGCAGGTGCATGTGTGGGGTCAAGAGATGGACCCTAGGATATAAAGTACAGTTCAGGGAAGATACAAGAAACTCTAGTTTTCTCATAAAAGTTATTTCTATCTTTATCCTTACAAGAGAGGATTTGATCCTACTCACATTAAATCAACACTCCAATTCTCATCAAGTACAGTGGTACCAGACCTTTCAAAACAGACACAATATACTTAAAGCACCAGGTTGGTAATGATAACAATAGAAGGAATGTCAAAATCACACACACACATTTTAGGCACAGCAGTTGGTTTCTTGTTTAAAGCAAATGAGGTGATATGGTCCAAATTGACGCACTCTCTGTAACAGCACTGTTTTGCAGAGAGGAAAATACTTACAAGTTTTTTACCTGAATGCACATGGAAAAAAAGGTAGTCCCTGGCTAGCCAAAGTGCCTCTTTGGCACTAAAGACGCCTGCCACAAAAAGTGAAACACCCCTTTCAGCGTTCCCAACACAGGCTGCAGGGAAGATTCCTTTTGAAGAAACCCACTCAAAAAATATTACAATCTTACAACATTTTTTTTTTTGTTTACAATGCACACACAGATACATACAAACACAAGCATTGTGCCACACAAGTGTGCTTCCCCCTGGATCCCAGTGCACAGCATAACATGGTTACTGCAGTACTGCAGGTGTCTTTCTATACACTATATAGAAAAGATATTGTGTATACAGGTAGGAATTGGGAGAAATTTCTGGCTGAGAGAGGGGATTGGTGCAAGAAGCAGTACCTGTCCCCGAGTATACTTTGCAAAGGAAATTCCAGAGGCTATCCTGTTCACCAGCAAACAAGGCCATGACAGCTGATGAACAGTGAGTGTTGGCCTTCATTTCCACACCTGAGAAACACCACTCCTTCAACAAACTGGGCAGACCCTCTCTTGCCCCAGGCATCTCTTTTCTCCAAAGATATGTCCAGACATCCTCTTCTAGGCATCTCTGGAGCAATCAAAGATGTTACTGCCCTCAGGTACATGTGACCGTTCAGGTGCTGAGGCTACAGTGTCATTGGTGAAGACTCACTGAATGCATCTCCGCCTACTTCAGTGCAAAGCAAGCCAGACGAGCTGAAGCCATCTCCTGTGGATGGGTGGGAAGAGACACCTGGTGCGTGGCAGTGTATCTGACTCCTCCAGCAACTTGCAACACAATTGTGTGGTTAGACCTTTAATAACCCATTCCTTTTTGTGCTAAAATTTGTCATCAGAAACATAGGAACATAGGAAATGCCAGGTGACATCAGATCAGTGTTGTGGCTCCTAACACACATAACTACTATGAACCAAGTATTAGCACCTTTCAATACCAGATGTGCATTGACCCAGCTGCTCGCAGCTGTCACCAAGGTCTCTGATCTTCAGCAAAGAGCTTTTTAGCCCTGTAGCCCTGAGTTTAATCCCTCACCTGAAATACCTGTAAATGCCACCCATGGTAATGCTGTCCACTTTCAATGTCTGATGCTTCTTAGCCTTCCTATGTTCTTGGCCTCGATGACTTCTGGAGGCAAGGAGTTCCTCCACTACTTACACAAGATCATTGCACTGTACAGTTCATGTCCTTCTAAGTTTAAAACTCCAGGAGACTTGCATGAACCAAAACAAAGTTAAATAAAGCAGGACCTCTACATAACAAAAGGAAGTAAAATATTATATAATAACATAGGGTTAGTTTAAATTCATATCTGCCCTCAGTGCTAGGTAATAAACCAACCTGTATAAAAACATATTTTTCTCAAATAGTTACATCTTACTATATAAAAATAGCACTGTGAAAGCAAGCCAATTTGTGCAAAAAAAAACCCCAAACCACCCCAAAACCCAACCCCACAACAAAATCCCAAACAAAAAAAACCCTTTGGAAATGCATGAAGCGTTGCTTTTGTGCTGCGTGATAACAGTGAAATGTATTCATTCCCTAATACTGGTTATCTGCTTTCTGGGTCCTACAGTAAGAAATCCTGTAGCCGGCTTACAATGCTTGCCTCTTACATCTTGAACCTCCTGTTAATGAAGAACAGAGTGAAACACTATTAAGGTTTATTTCAGTCACAAAAGCTTTGATATCAGGCCTAGTCAAACAGCAAATCTGTGTCTGGGCTAACCCAAATGCATTTATTTTGCAGCCCTTCCAACCAATATTTGGCAAACATTTTGGGGGAAGTTCTCCACAAGGAGCTACTGGGACCCAGCAGGGCAAACCCAGTGATGGGAGTTATTTTGGGCAGGTTGTGCTCATCATAGTTAGTAAGGTGTTCAGAGCTAACATAGGAGGAAGGCTGGCTAAGAAGCTTATTCTGGACTTGAAAGCCAGAGCAGAGAATTACCAGTGGGCAAAGAGACTCAGGGAAAACAAAACAAAACAAAACAAAACAAACAAACAAACAAAAACCAAACAAACAAACAAACAAAACCCCCCAAAAAAACCCAAAAAAACAGGGGAAAGGAAGGATTAATCATTTGTAAGCAGCCCCAAGTAGTGCAGCAAGTGGCACTGGGAATGCCTCTTCTTCCTGCCCCTACCCCACAGCTCTGCTGATCATGGACTGCAGCTCCACAGGGTGCCAGGTCTCTGTGAGGATGGAGGAACACAGAGGACAGCCTGTGCTTTGCTCTTGGTGTCCAGCTCCCACCATGTGTGGCTGGAGAGCAGAGGTCTCCAAGTGTGCTGCCCAGCCAGGAGCCATCCCCATGGCCTCCCTGCTCTGGGACCTCACCTGCTGTGAGCAGCTGGGTAGCACGTCACAGCTCGTGGTGACCAGCTGCCCAGTGAAGGTGGGATGACAGGGAGGGCGAGCAGCCACATGCTGCACAGTAAATGTGTGAGGTGTTAAGTGCAGAGGTAGGGAGCTCAGGGCAGGAGGCAGACAAATTGAGTCTCCCATGCTCAGTGTGAGCACGGTACCCAGAGGGAGTGGTGGGTTAGGCATCACAGCAAAGTGCAAGGGTATTGTGTGCAGGGTTCACTCAGAACAAGGAGCCAATCTGTGCTGGTGGCCCCCAAGATTTGTCTGAAGTGACCCCGACTCCTGCTCCAGGCTGATCGGCCTTTTGCAATCTAGATGGGGTCACGAAGGCTGAGTTATAAGTGTCAGAGGGCAAACACCAGGTATTCAAAACCCCTGATATCCCAGGATGTTTTTTCTAGTCTCCAGGATCAGAACAAACATCCCTTTCAATGCCTGCTGGACAACTAAGACTGTGTGGCCACAGCCAGAGACAGTGGTGACTACTCTCAGTGAAGGTAGCCTCAGAAAACTCATCCAGGCATAAAGAGGATGACTAAGCCATAAGCAAAATTTTCCTTTTTGAAGATATCTTTTCCAATATCCCACAGAAGTAACTCTACTTTTTTTTTGGTGCAGAAAGGCAGGACACACCACCCTGGTAGGAAAACACCAATTGGGACATCCAGAGCATTGATATATGTAACACCGTTCTCTAGGACTTGCCTAGCATCTCCCATAGGAGAAGTGTCAACCAGTCATCAATGCACCAGATCATGTTGTCACCACCCAGTGCTGCATTTGTCATTAAAAACCACCAGTGACAAATTCACAGCTTTATTTATAGTTTAACTCTGTCAGTTTGGTATCAGAGAAATATGGCCAGCCAAAAGAAATAGGGCTTCCAAACCTTTACCTTGTTTTTGACTTTGGCTTTGCTTCAGGGTTATTTTGGCCTCTTTGGGTGTCCGTTTTCCCATCTCTAAAATGGGAAAAATTTCCCACCTCTGTTGTGGCTGAACTTTCCCCCTGTTTGAAGAGTTTTATCTATATAATACTCCTTTGTAGGGAGGGTACAGATGTTACCCTCAACAAATATGGGGGAAAAAAATGGAGGTCTGGATAGGCTAATATATTTGCCCAAGGTCACATAGGATGGTCAATGGAAGAGCAGGGACTTGAACCTGAGGTATCCCAGCTCAGAAACTAATGCCTCCTACCATTCTTTCTCCCTGGAGACTTTACTGGTGTTGCGCGGGAAGGGCAGAGTGGGCCCCGTTTCTTCTGTTGCTTTTTTTTATGAGTGCGATGTCGTGGTCTAAATTAAAAGAAAAATACAAAAAGACTGCCATAAATTATCCATACACAAAGGCCTTATTCACATTTATCCTATGGCCCCTTCACATTTTGCTGGCAGGGTGCAAATGATGATAACATCCCCTTTCATACACCCTCTGCCTCACAGGAACGCTAGGCAAATGAAAGTGCCCTAGTGAGAGGACATTTGCAAATTCTGAGGTCAGAACAACACTTAGTTGTTACTAAATGAACTTGTCAGCCAGGAGCCTCACCATCCACATGTACCCCCTGAGGTACAATGAAAGCAGAGCAGAGGGGGGCTGGATTTCTGGCTTCCCACCCAGCATTCCCACTGACATCAACAAGAACCAGTGGCTACTCTATGGGATTTGTGGGCATTTGGTGCCTTAAAGCATGGCTGTAAAGATAGCCGCCCACATCGTTCCATACCATGTGGGGCATTCACCCAGCACAGTGGAGCGCTGGGAGGTAGTTGTTTTGGCGTCTTGTACTTCAGCCCTTATTTACAAATGAGGTCAGAAATTAGGAAAAGCTGCCACACCAGAGTTTGCAAACACTATGTAGGCAGACAGCAGCAGGGCTTGGCTCCCATCACAGCCAGCCCCTGGAAGTTTGGAGTTTCCCCTCCTTTCTCCCAGTGGGCTCAAGGGAAAGACTTTTCCTATTTGATTTTGTTATCTTCTCCAGACCCATCAGCTCTCTCATCTGTGCCAGCAGTAGCTGCTGAGCTTAATGGACTCCAACGTCTTGGACTGAGGGAAGATCTGGAAGTTCTGAGGTAGGACTACGTTAACATGACAGTGGACAAGCTGGTCTCTGTTTATTTTGGGCTCTGTTAACTCCACAAGGGCCTGATTTTGCATATCCTTGTGTGAAGGGAGACGGGAAAGGCAGTCAATGTGCTGTAAATGATGACTGGGATTTCCTGAAAGTGATAAAGGATTTGTTAGCTATTTCAAGAAAGGACTGATTTGCCCCTTGTCTATAAAATGGATGAATGTTGAATGATGGTGGCCATAGCAGCTGCACAATGATTTCTAAAGCCAGTTAAGGAATTTGGATTCCCGACAGCCTGAATGTATTTTACCAATGTCTCGTAAGTGTGTATATTACATGGAGATGTGATGAATATAAAGCAATAATAAAGGCTAAGCAGAATTAGTGAGCAAAATAATTCCCTACCAAAAACCATCTCTGGTTTCACAATCAACTGTATTGGACTACTATATTCTATGAACTTTTCCTTGCCCTTAGCTGCAGATTATAACGCAGAAGATACTCTCATATTGAAGCACTGGTATAGATCAAGATGTCTTGACAGTTTGGATTTTACTTAAGCAATTACAAGAGCCCTTTCTAAAAAACGTATTGATTTTATTCCAGAAAAATAAATTCCCATGTACAATTGGGTTTTCATAACATGAAACAATTAGCCATTTTATTGCTAGTGCATATAGGGTAATGTCACATTTCATACAATTTCAGTACAAGTGAAAAAATATAATATATGGCTGATTGAAATTGATAGCTACATTAACATTTATAGATCTATATAGATTTATTTTACAAGCTGTTAGTAGTTTAGAGGGATATCGGTGTTTTAAACTACCAACATTCATATGGCTCCAATTCAAATATATGAATTTTGATGCGCTATAAATATATTCCAAAGTACATTTCATTGAAGAAGTCAAAGCTGTGCACTAAAATATATCAAAAAAATGCCTTGTGAAACTGCTACAGACAGAGCTCTGACTGTCCGCAGAGCACAAAAATGCCACTGGTGCTAGCATTACTAGTTGGAAAATGAAAACAATGCCATGATTACAGGATTAGGCGATGGAGATATATGCTTTCTGTCATCTTATTTCATAGAGCTGGGACCAAATTCTCTTCTGTTACTCAATATAAACCAGGATAAACAAAACCCAGAATCTGGGTGGAGGTCAGGCACGGACTCACTGGTTTCAGTAGACCTGGCCCCAGATCTTCACTAGTGGAAGTGAGAGCAGAACATGTTCCAGCTGAGTTGTTCCCCTAAGTCAGATAGGCAGGATCTGAGCACATAATCATACTTGCCCAACCCTACTTCTTAAGTGCCTCCTAAGTTTCAGGTCTTATGAACAGTACCAAGGGCTTCATTGGGGATGACAGCAAACAGAAACTTAGGCAGGGGCTTGAGGATTTTCCCAAGTTGGAAAACAAAGTAGCTCGAGCCCGTAGACAGCATGGGCCACATCCTGCTCTTAGGTTCAGTTGTGCCTAGATCCAAAGCCATCCTGGCAGCATTAGCCTGGATTACCTCTACAGAGAATTTGCCCAAAGGACAAGAGGGCTGAGTGCTGGCAGCAAAGAAGGCACTGAGCATCAGATGAGATGGGAAGAGCTGTCAGGGCTGGAATCACAGTCAGTTTCTTAGCTGGCTTCCTTCCCTCCTCCTCCTCCTCACTCTTGGCCCCAGTCTGGTCCCAAAAGGAACACATGGAGGAATCTCTCTACTCCTGGTAGCATTTTTCCCCTTGCTTATTGTAAAAACACAAGGGAACAAAGACCTTTTTTTTTTTTTTTAAAAATCTACCTCTTGTTTGGCAGATGCATTTACAAAACAAACAGTGGAGGGCATTCAGCTACCTGTACTGCCTCACATCTGCCCTGGGGGCATACCTTTCCCCACACTTCTCCAAGAATGCATTGCTTTTGCAAATGACTGGATTCCAGCCCTGCCCTTACCCTACAGATGCAGGGGGGGCAAGGTTCAGTACAGTTACAGCCAGTTACTGAGGGGTGGGAATGTGGTGGCGAGGGTGGGAGGGATACTGAGTGCACAGGTAGGCTTGTTGGCCAAAATGCCACTGCTGGATCAACTGCAGCCCAGGGCTTTGGGCAAGCAAGGAAATGCTTTGTACCATCACTTGTCTCATCTTCCATCCCAGGAAGGCTGGAGCCCTCCCCTGCAACTCAGCACAGAACTGTTCTCTGTGCAGCTCTTGCTCATGGTAAAACTGAATTGAGATAGGCTGGGTCCACCTCAGAGTAGCCATGATCACCCGCTTTCAAGGGGAATAAAAATAGATTTTAAAAGTCTGAATTTGCCAAGTATGGCCGGTGTACCCCTGGCCTTTTGGGAGAGCCTTATTCATGGCAGCGCACCTTGCCTTGGCCGATATTAATAGCACTCCACACTGGCCAGCAGAGAAACAATTTTTAGCACCAAGACCCCCTAGGCCTCAGCTGCCTGTGCAAACAGACCCCCAGTGTAACATGGAGAAGGGGCTCCAAAGAAACTGGAACGATATAGATTCTGAAGTAAGTAGTTTGGCTTGGGGAAGAGGGGGCATAAAAGAAGCATTTTCCTTGGGAGAACGGCTTTTTTTTTTAAAAGAGGATGAGTTGGGGACCCCAGAACAGATTCATTAGGATAGGTTTTGCCTCAAACCCTGGCAAAATTCTTAGTTTAACATTTAGGATATACTAGAAGCTGTTGCTTTAATATAGACTAGGTCAACTCCAAACCCATCTTCAAAACAATATCTGATTCCACGAGTGCTTTGTCCACATGGTAAAAGCCAGCCCTTAGTGTTCTACCCTTTAGTAACTCAGGATGTTAGCTGTTAAGTCCATCTGTCTCTTGCCTTACTTGTTTAAAGCTTTCTCCAGATATTCCTGGATCCACTTTAACTTGGGATCAATGCACACTTGCTTGCTGTTGCTCTTGAGCCTTGCACTGCCAAAGGAGAAAAGTCAGAGTAAGTCTAGTGTGCAGCACTCCTCAGCCCACACCCACCATCCACCCCTGGATGCCTTATTTTCCTTGGGTGTCAGTGCTGCTCCCAGTTAAGCCCTGAAGAGGATGGGTTATCCCAGCCATCCTCGAGGCACCTGTTATAAATGTCCCTGGTTTTAAAGTACTGGTACTATCTGCCTCCTCTGATGCCAATTCTTGTGGTCTGTTCTGGGATGCATGTGGTGGTTGGACAGATACAGAATTCGAATCTTAAGTTTTCCAATTCGCAGCTGGGCTGTTACTAGTTCAGTGGCAACAACAGCTAGACTTCATTTGGAAATGCTGATGTGGTAAATATAGGTCATTTTTGCAGGGAATTAATCAAGAACAGCTTTCAGATTCAACCCAAAATTGAAGTTTCACAGGTTTTGAGGACAGACACCAAACCATACCTCTTGGATGTTCTGAAAGGGTCTTTATACAAAACTGAACACGTTGCAGGCAGGAAGACAATTGGAAGTACCATAGTGCCAGAGGCACTATGTTTTCCCTCAGGTATTTACTCAGCACTGGAAACAAAAGCAGAAACCTCCTGAGGGGTTTCTCCTGGATGTCCAAGCTGCACTTTCCACACCATACTGTTTAGCTAGTTTGAATTCCCTGTGAATTGGGCATTTGGGCTATCTGCATCTTTCATACAGAAGCAGTACAAATAGCTTTTCACTGGCATCAGCAGGTCTCACCCTCTAGGGATCTGAAGGCCTCCGGAGAGTGCTGTGGTCTCCCTCATTCCCCAAAGCAATCTGTCTCTGCCCCAGCTGCTCAGAAATTTCCTCTTAAACAGCCTGCCTACCATGCAAAAGTGCCAAGAACAGCAATTTCACGGAAATGCCCATAGGAATAAGTTCAGTACTTGTTTAAGCATTTTGCTGGATTGAAGCCAAAATGTTCCCCACTTTATAAAATGAAATCTGCAGAATATAAAACTATGGCCTAAGAAATAACAGGTCAAAAAGGCTCCCTGGTCTGAAGTTATGCAACAACACAGTTGTAACATAAACACATCGAAGATCCAGTCTTGCAAGCCCTGCGCCAATAAAGAGATGAATGGGCCTAATTCACATTTCCCTTACAGCAGTGCCAAGCTGGAGTATTTCCAGTGAAGTGATACCAACAGAGAGTAAGAATGGATTTGCTGATGTTAGCAATGCCTGGGAACTTTTGAGCTGGCCTCGCAGGGTACAGAACCAAAAGCACATGTAACCAGCCTCCAGCCACATGCAATGCAATTCCTCTCACCTAATACTAAGACACTGCTTGTTTTAGACATTTATTTCTGAGCCTGTCAGGCCCTGCTCCTTGTACAGTCACAGCAGAGACCTAGGCAACTGTATGGAGTGTTAATCTGAACTGGTTTAGGCATCTACTTTAGGATGCAATTAATTGCATGCTAAAAATGCTTATTTCCCTGTATTGAAAAGCAGGGAATTTAGGGTGGGCTTTGTACAAGCAGACATTGGCAGAGGAGATTTCTGGATTTGGAGAGATGACTTGCAATAGAACCAAAGACAAAAGCCTGCTCTTAGGCTTTTTGTTCAGGTACAATTCCCCTCAACCATAAAGGGGAATGCACTTGTGCAAAAAAAAAACCCCAACAAAATCTTTCCTTGAAACAATATGATTTCACTGAGATTCTCTATTCCTGAAAATGGTAGCTTTTAAGTTACTTACACCTTCACTGTATATTGCATATCCACTAAATTCACAGCGTGCTTAAAACAATCGAGATGAGAAATTTGTATGTTAGTTTTAATTCAATTTCAATTTCTGTTTTGATAAACTTAGTTTGAACTCACAGTGCTTCAGCGGTATTTGGAGGTAAGTTTTTAAGTACCTTACTTTTTAAAGTAACAAAAAGATGGTGAACTATAGGTTCTCTGTGCCACTAAATCACATTGCAGACAAACACATTTGGGTCAGGAGTGGACAAGAACATGAGTTGTTTGTGTTTCTGCATTTCATGCTCTTATCTATCTCGAATTACTATGATCCCACATTAATTAAAGAGATAAATGTATACTCTATCCTGTCTCAAATGCCTGTAATTTTCTTGAAACTACTCCAGAAAATTCCAAATCCTCTACAACTGTTAGCGTTGGGACCCTTATATGACATCCATTGACAGTCCCAGAGCACAAATCCATACACTATTGCATTTTGGATGCTTGCCTCCAAAATTGTTTATAGGTAGAGATCAGAATTAGTCACAGCTGGTTTTGCCATTTTTGTGAAAGGAAATTATTTCTCAGCTGAGGCGTACATTTTTCTCACTGTCTTCCACCAAATCCTAAGGCAGAAGCACACACGATAAAATGTGTATGATCTACCCAGAGTGGTTTAAAAAAGGAAAAAAATCATATGAATAAAAACTGGTTAATCAATGGATACATGCTTTCCAATATATCTGTACATTCTTGAGAAATCTCATGAAACCACATCAGTTTTCTGAGTGCAGAAATGTTTTGGTTTACAAGGAATGGATTTCTACAGCATTTGAGTTACAACTGGAGAGCTCAATATGGATCGAAGACAGACCTAGCGATGGGAGAACTGCACAGAAACCCAATGTAGTCACTGAGATCCTCTTACAGAGGTCAACAGAATTGATAGTAGTAAGGCTGCCTTGCAATGAAAAGATGAATGCTATTTATTTTGTTCTGGAGATTTTTAATTTTAGGAGAGGAGGGAGGGGGTCACCCATGAACAAATGAACCAAAAAGACCTTCCTAAGAACACACACATACACACACAAATCTACAATCCCATTTTTCCTGAAAATCAGTGTTTCTTTTTCAGCAAAAATGAAGAGTTATTTTCCACTGGGAACCCATCACTTCTGTCCTGTGACCTGTGATTTACCAGAGTCAGTCACTGCCTGGTAAGTGTGTCCCTAGATCAGGCCAGCACATATTTAGTGTCTGTACCTCCTGTGGAGGCTACATGAAATCCAGGAATTCCTTTTGCTTGTTTAGCTCCTCTCTGTAAAGAAGTGGAGCATCAGAAGACTCAGACCACTCTAAAGTCTTTTCCTCAAGGTGTCAAGCTCCACACCCAAGGCAATGGACAGCCTATCTCACACATTCCTGCTCACATACCCATGGGGGAACAGGACATGGGATCACATAGTCACAGGGAGATCACAGCGGCAGAATACAGCTGGGAAACATCTAGCTGGGCTCCTTTGTGTGGGGTAAAGCAGGGTCCAGCTGTATCTGACACATGGGGTGAAGAGGTAAATTGGAAATCATGGCATGAGACAGACTGAATCGCAGCCACCAAAGCTGGAACCAGCTGCGTGACTCTTCTTTTTGACAGCTGAGCTTTGCATCCAGCTGAAAAGACTAAGAGACTTACACAATCTGAAGTGAGCAGTTGGGTGTGGAGAGGATTTTGAGGTGCTTGATGTTGGCTCTTGCCACGTTGCTCTCGTAGAATCGACAGGGGCATCGGTAAGTCAGGCTGACAGGTTTCTCTGCGGGACATGGGGAAAGAAAGGACACGTTACTCTCTCTTGCTCCTGGTCAGCAGCACAGATACAGAGACCAGGGCTGACAGGAACTCCCTCCAAATGGGCAGGTGAAAAAAAGCAATAGAAAAGCTGTAGCTTTGGGAAAGAATTTGCCCACAGCTCACAGCAGAAACCTTTTACCCCGGTAGCCAGTCTTTCAATAAAGGTGCGTGGGATTTTGGAAGACAAAAGAAGAGGGAGAGAAAATGGAGATAAGTAAAGAAGAAGAGATTAGCATAAGAAGCCGCTCCATTGTGCAGGGATGCTCCTGGTAATTAGACAAGATAAAGGCCAAAAGAGGGGGCACTTGTCCTCAGTGTTGTTCCCGTCAAATGATTTTGACCCGAGGCCAAATTAGAAGGTAGCCAGAAGAAAGCAATGAATTCCAAAGGGTTCAGATCAAAACGGCTCGGCTCAGGTGCAGGCTTTTCACGGGGGACTTACTGGCTACAGAAAAGCCTTGAGTCTTCCAGGCTTTCCCAGGGCCCAGCGGCTGACCTTTCCCCACTACAGCCAACTTACTCCCAGCCAAGATATTCGCACAAGGAGGTGCGACTCGAAGATGCGAGATCACAGTGGTTTTGCAGGAGAGATTTGGAGTCTTTTCAAGGCAAAGTAACGTGGCAAAGTAACGGCAATCAAGGAGAGAGAGTTGTCAGGCCGTGCACTCTCCAAAGACAAATCAGGGACCACGAGACTGGATGAGGGTTTTGTCACTGGCATCACCAGGGACAGAATTCGCTTTAGCGCCCTAGGCTAAAAATCAGCCATGTATATGCGTGCAGAACTGAGAAAAGCAGCCCGGCGCTCACCACGGTCCTGCTACCTAATTTCTCCATGGGAGAGCTGAATTGCTGGCAACCAAGTGCACATAAATAAGGTCCTCACTCCGCATGTAAGCTTCAAAGCTCCATGCACGCTAAAATACAAACACAGAAGCCGTGACTGGAAATGTAGAAGGAGCTGCCTAAGATTTTAAACAATTTCCCAGTGGAGCAGTTTTTAGCCTCTGGGAGGAATTAAATTCATACACCTAACCCATAAGGTCTGGCTCATGCTGTAGATGGTCAGATCTATATCTGACAGGGCTTTAGATCCCACGTGGCAATCTGCCGCCCTGTTTATTTAGCCATACAGGAGCACTTGCAGCATCCAACCCCAGTTCCCTCATAGGCAGATGGAATGCTAAAGAGCAGAGAAAGGGCTTGGAATCCCTAAGCTGCCGTGAGAAAAGAGGCAGCTTTTCAGAGTGCAGCTGATACACACGAATTGGACATTTACCAATGCCTGTCTCTAGCACGATAACCCCAGACAACATGGTGAAATTACCCTGTCTTCAGGAGGGAAACCCCTTTTTTTCCAAGTGTGTCCACCAAGAGATGAGCCAGAACTGGATCCCACAGGCAGATGGGCAGAGAGGAATTCATCAGTGGGAGCAGAGTTTCTCCAGATTCACACCAGGATCTTCACTACAAATTAACAAAATTGGAGGACTTTTTCTATCAGTTTTACGGCAGTCCAAACAGTGAAATCATCTATGAGTTAATAAATGGGAGAAGCTCCCATCTGCAAGGGGAGGAGGAAGGAGGGCTGCAGGGTGAGCCTCATGAACATGCACTAGACTGACTAGTGCTAATGTGGAAAAGAGGCAGAAAGGCACTAGGAATTCCCACTGCAAATCTGTGCCTAGTAGCTACAAATCAGCGTGTTTGTATTGGAAAGGAAGGCTGAAATTGAATGCAGTCATACAACAACGCTCAGCACAGCTGCAGGGGAAGTGTCTCTGCAAGCTTGTACCAACCAAGTTTAAGCAAGCTTTACCCTAAACAACATGTGAGAGATGGAACTGTTCAGATCTATGATCTCAGAATGGAATCCTGTCCTCTCTGAGGGTGGGAGAGGGACTCTGAACCCATACCACTTGAAAGCAGGACCAGAGAAAATTAAACCATGACTAGCATGGCCTTGAGTCCCAAAGTTGCTTCCTGCCCAAGAAAGGGCATCCGGCACAACAAGGAAGAGGGAAAGCCCCAGCATTCGGTGTTCTTCTGTCACCCCAAATGCAAGGCGGAATGAAAACTCTCCTCGCAGCACACGAATTCCTTTGGCGTTTCTGTGCCCCCTGCTTGGTGATCAGCAACAGGCACTGAGCACCACGGAGCGGCAGCACGGGCGCCCACCAGGTCAGCTCTCAGCATCACTAACAGGGAACCAATATCTCCTGCCACTGCCCCTCCAGCACTCTGGCTCTGAGAGCTTGGCTGTGGCTCACCCTGCCCCCAGCAAGGCTGAAACCCCGGGAAAACTAGTGCGTGTGGCATATCCCACCCAACACATGAACCCCTGTCATGCTCAAGTAGGAGAGGGAAGGGGCCATTTGCGGGCCATAATTTGGGAAGGAGACATTTCTGGTCTTACTCTAAGGCTTACAAACATCTTCCTTATCTCATTTCAAAGTTTGAAACAAATTGTTCCATGCACAGTAGAGCTGATTAAGCCAATTATTCTACAGATACATAATGCAGGAGTGAATGCTCTGCAGGCTCTCTGATGTCTAATACTGAGCACAAGTTGAAGTCATTCTCTCAGCAAGACAAATTAGTATAGTCTGTTAATCACACTGTTACATGAAACCACCAGTTTTCATCAAAATGATGGTACATAAAGCTTTTGAGACCTTTATCTGTCTGACACATTTGGTTAAAATAGGTGAATAGAGTCAAAAGTTACAGAAGAGCCAGGTGCTATTCAGACATCTCAATGTCATTCCTTCAGCCTTATTTCCTTAGACAAAAAGGAGAACACCTTTTTTGGTCTTGACTAGAAGGGTTCAAAGGGTTCGTGGTTTTGGATGGTTTGGGTTTTTTAAAATAATAAATAGTTTCACTGTTTTATGACTCAGTGATCAATTTGGCTGGCTCTGAACATCCGCTGTTGCTGCTAGAGACAAAGCACTCACAAAACCCTCCCTCACAGGCTGGCCACTTATCAATGCTGGACAATACCTGTTTCACCCCATGGGGATGTATCTGCCCTGCCTCACCCACACTGGAAGCGGACAGTAAGGAAACAAGAGAGTTGAGAGTTCTGCCGTGAAGTTAACAGTAACTTGCCGTGCAGGCTGGGAAGCTCTGGGTGCTTGAATGGAGAGGGGGAAGCTATATGCAGGCAAGCAGGCTGGGCATGAACAGACAGAACATCTGATGGAAGCGTCATTTTCCTCCTCTTCATCCAGGGGTGCATTTGCCAATATCAGGAGAGGCAACCTTTTGAGACTAGAACAGTTTCATTTCCCTGGGAAGCGAGGCCATGATAGGCAGACACAGCTTTACCAACCAGGGTGGCTAGGAAGAATTCAGAGCTCGCCTGCCCTCCAGGACAAGGTAGCCCTGCAAGCCTTCATCTGGATGAAGACTGAGCCCTAAGTGACATGCAAAGAAGTAGGCAAAAAAACTTCACTCCTACCACCGCAAGCCGGTGGGGTCTCTCACTAGTTTTTCTCTAACCCTTTCAAGCCGTTTCCGTACTCGGGCAGCCAGGTCCCGACACGCTTACCCTGCCATAAAGATACCCGCTGCCGGCCACGGAGCGCTGCCGCGCGGGGAGCGCGGCGAGGTGCAGCCGGGCCGCTCTCCCAGCCCTGTGCTAAGGCTGCCAGAGGGGATACGAGGAGAGGGAGAGCCCCTGAGCCCCCGGCCCCGTCCGGGCGCAGAGCCGGTGCGGGCCCGCAAAGCTCCCCCAGCCCGCTCCGGACCCACACTGGCCCGCAGAGGCGAGGGGAGCCCGCCCGGGGTAGCCGGGCCCCCCTGGGGCGATGCGCGCTCGGCGGGGCTGGCGGCGGCGGGGGGCGAGGGGTCGGGGCTGGGGTAAGCGGCGGGGGCCTGAGCCCACCTGGCCGGGTCTGCCTGTTGGAGCCCCTCTGGGCCAGTGCTGGCTCTGCGCTGGCTTTTTGTGCGCTTCGCCGGGACGGGGCTGCTGCTGGGACAGTACTGCGGAAAGGCATCGGCGAAATTATCGGGAGCAATTAACTCTCCCGGGCTAAACAAAGAGGGCACCGGAGGGCATGCCCTGCCGCCCTGGGTGGGGAACACCCAGGTTTCGGTCTCTGGAAAGGGAGGATAAGACGGGAGCGGGGGACTGAAAGGCCGCTCGATACCTCGCCGGCAAGCTTTCGAGGAGGGGACTAAAGGTGGCAAATCTCTGCCAGCCGCAGGAGGAGCGCCCGAGCGATGCCCAGAGGCTGCGGGCGGGACCCCCGCCCCGACCCGCCCCGCGTGGGGAGAGCGGCTGCCCCGCGCGGTCCCCGCTCCCCCGGGAGGGGCTCCCCGCGGGAGACGGAGCAAGAGCCGCAGGTTGCCGCGGTCTCCGGGGCTGTCCGCTGCGGGCGGGCTCCGGAGGTGACAGGGGGGACCGCGGGGGCCGGCGTGGGGCGGGCGGGCTGTGCCCGGCTGCGGCGCGGCGTGGGGCGGACAGCCGCCGTGTCGCTGCCTGAGCGACAAACCCCGCTGCGGCAGCGCTCGCCGGCTGCCAGCCCGCGTTTCCCCAGACCTCTCCTCGGGACAGCCCTTCTCCTCCCCCCCCGCCCCAAAACCTCTCCGTGCACCCTCGCCGGGGCTGCGGTGAATTCCTGCCGAGTGACCACTTTGGCTCGGCTCTGCCCTGATCGAGGGAAGATAGATCACGACAGAGGGTAGAAAAGGAACCGAACAACCGCCTGCTTCTCATTTCTTGTAACTTTTAGGGTTGCTTTTTTAAAGGGGAAAGCGATACGCGTGTTTTGCAACCAAACCGCCTCCCCGGGACCGAGCGCTGTTGAAAGTCTTTCCCCAGCCGATTTTAATCTGGGATAAGTCTGGCAAAGCGGATCGCTTTGACCAGCCGCCTTCTGAAAAAAGCGGGCGGGCGAGCGAGCGAGCGAGGGAGGGAGGGAGGCTGCCTGCTTCCAGCTCACAACCGCTATCGCCCGGGGCTTGCCAGACGTGCACATCTGAGCGGCGGCGGGAGCCAGAGCCGGGACAGCGGGCGAGCTGCGGCGGGAGCGGAGATTTCCGCGGGACCGTAACTCCCGGCCGGGCTCCCCGGCGCCCGCAGGCAGAAGCGGTGCGAGCGGCCAGCGGGCAGGGGAGCGTCATGGCCCCGGCAGCTCGCTCACTTACCCTCCGAGAGGGAGATGATGGCCAGGGCGAAGGCGAGCAGAGCCAGGGCTCGGAGGTCCATGCTGGGGCGGCTGGCGGGGCGGGCGCTGGACTGCTCGTCCCGGCGGCTGCGGAGCTCTGCTGGAGTCCCCTCCTCCCCTCCCTCTATAGAGGGGCCGGGACCGCCGGGGCTGGGGGAGGGGAGCCGGGGGGAGTAGCTAGCCTATGATTTATTGCCCGTGGCATGTTATTACATCCTTCCTCTGCTAAAAATGCTTGGAAAGGAACCAAAAGAGCGAGGGCTCCGCTATTCGCTCCGTCAGGCCAGCAGTCTTCCCCCCCCCCGGCTAAGCGCTTGGCCCAGCAGCCCCACGACCCGAGCTCCCCCC
>JANZLQ010000100.1:22798122-22825241 GCA_026212715.1 Elanus axillaris
CCCGGGGCCGGCTGGGCGGCAGGGCGCAGCCGCCTGCCGCTTCCAGGGCTGCCGGATGAACCGCTTGTGCGTCGTGTTCCGTGCGAGGGACGGGAGACCTGGGCGAAATACAGCCCCGGGCTGCGGGGCTGCCTTCACGACTTCCCTGGTGTGGTCCCGCTACTGGGATGAAGACGAGATCTTCACGGAGTAACCGAGCGCATCTGAACACGGACCACTTTTTATGAACTGCAATGGTTTGGTCAAGAACAAATTGCTGCCTACGGTACAACGATTCTGAGTTTAAGACTTAAACAGCAACAGAACAATAAACCAAAACAAGGGAAAAAGCCTCAACGGCGGTCTTTTGGTTTGCCCCCCCCCCCCCCCCCAAATCTAGAATTATGAACTTAGGGAAATGGGAACGAATCGTACCTTTAAAAGGGAAGTCTAAAGACCTGGCAAGTGTTAAATTCCTTGAAAAGTTCGTTTCAACTTAATGTTAACTCCCCCAGAACTGACCAGTGTTTATCTGAATGCTCAAAAAATCCAGTCTACACCCCTCGATGAGGTGGGTGGCTGAATCCCACCCCCACCCCCAAACCAGCTGCAGCCAGAACTCCTTAATAGCCGGTAACTTTAATCTTTTATCTGAATGCTAACAAAGAAAGGATGAATTCAGAAACCTTAAATAGACCTACTGTTGATTTCAACACAGCTTGAGACAGCCTTTTTTAATAGTACAATATTCCAAATTTTTAGTGTGTTTGTATCATTTCCACTTAAAAGAGGCAATGGCAACATTTCTGTTGCTTAGAATTTTGGACCTGCATAACTCAGCAATGAAATCATTATTATCTGAAGTTCTTTTAAATCTCCACAGATTATGTCTAAATTAAGCCATTTCTGGCCAGTACAACACAACTTACTATTATTATTAAGAAACTTTTTTGTGAGTTAAGAATTCAACTAAATGTCCTCAGCTTGGGATAACAGTACCCCTGTTTTAATCTTGTTCTCACTAATACTATTTGACTGTGATCCTCCTTAATATTTCCTGGACTTATTATCTGTAACTAAACACATCATTTTTTGGATGGCCATAGTGTTCATGCAGAATCTATGTTTAAGAGGAGCTCAGATTCACAGCACATCTCAGTGATTTGAAGTAAAATACATTACAAACCAAGTATGTTAATGCCAGGAAATTCAGGGCTCTAGAGTTAAGGATAATTACGTTTAGAAATCTGTATGTATTAGGCTGTGGGACTGCACAATTAAGATACCAAATCAACCTTATCTCTGCCTTGTAACACTAGCCCACACGAAAATGTCTACAGCAGTTTAGTAACTCTGTCTCTTGATGCAGATTTTTTTGAAGATGTGTTTTTTAAAGCATGCTTAAACGGCTTATTTCCACATAGGATGATACTGCAATGGGAAGCTAAAATGTTAAAAAATACATTGGCCATTGCATGGTATCCTTAGGGTGCAGAGTTAAGAGTGCTTGGAGATTTTGAGTGTTTCAATATTTTTATATATTTATATTCTTTTGTAACTTAAATCTGAAATTATTTGATTTATCATACTTTCAAAAAAAAAACCAACCCCAAAACCAAGGCATCCATATAAGGTTCTTTCTTCAGTTACTGACTATATGCCCTTAGGTTTACCTCCATCTTACTGTCATTGTGTTTTGCTTAATAATTCATTTTTAATAGCAGTCTTATTCTTGTGACATTTCTATATGATTCCCCCCCCCCCCCAAGACTATTAATCAGGTGAAAGCTTGAAGGCTTTGCAGTCTTGCTGTGCATCCAAGCAGCACCTAGAAGAGGACAACCCTAAAGCAGTTTGAAGATCTTTCTTGAATCTTGTCTTTGACCTTCTTGTTTCAAGTGCTAAGACTATATTCCCACCTTATTTCCATGTCAGGGTTCCAACCTCATCCTTTACATGTGTAGCAAACAGGACTTTTAGTATTAACTATTTGCAGCAAAGCAGCTTAAACTAAAAGAAGTGACTTGTTGGATTTGTCTGCTCTGCAGAAGGAAAAAAATAATCTCCCCAAATAACCAGGTTTCAGATAGAATTGCAAGAGGTCTGTTCTTGTTGCAGTAAAATAGCCTCAAATGTTCATTTACACAGGGATATCCATAATGTGTGTTGGCCCTGAAAGATTCCTTGGAGGGCAGAGGGAGAGATCAAATAGAGGTCAAGTGAGTAACTGTTTATAGATGGTTAACTAGAGTGACAGAGAACTGTGGTAGCTGCTTTTCTAACACTGTTTAAAGGTTTAAGCTTGCTTCCCTGGGAGTTTTGCAAGTGATTTCAATGGATGTGAAATTGGTCCTTACGGGCAGAATCCATCTCTCCTCTTATCCCAGCAGAGCACATCCCAAGTTGGTCTAACCTTTCATGAAGAAACTCAAAACGTGATAAATTTTGCTTGGGTTTCGGTTTTGTTATGAACATAGCTCTTGGCATCACTGTGAGGAGTTTCCTGAAAGCTTGGGGTAAAGCAGAGCCAAGTCTGGCGTGTTCTGCCTCTCCCCCTGAGCACCAAGCAGACGCTCTGGAGGGGATTTTATTCCAAGTGTGTTTGAAACTGTGTGGCTTTGCTTGGGTTTTGCTTGGAGGCTTCATATTCATTGAGCTTGCAGGCCACTTTGAGGAACCTGGCCCTCAACCATAAACGTTCACTATTTCCAGCAAGAAGAGGCACCTGGGAGGCTTGGACAGGGCCAAGCTCAGCTCTGCCTTTGTATTCTCTCCATGGGAAACTGATGCACAGAAGACCAGAGCACCAGAACTGAACAGACTTTAGTCTGCAGGGAAAAGATTTAGCCCGACGACCAGGTCAAAATGGTCAGAGGTCCTTACAGCACCCAACTCATTTCTTTCAGGCTATCCTTTGGCTAATCAAATATGAGTCGTGTGTCTCTTGGGATTTTTTTTATATTATTTGCTTTTAATTTAATGAATGAAACATCATAACCCAAATATCTATACACTTTGGGGATTTTCAGGCTCTGAAACAAGCTTTCCAGCTGCCTTCTCCCTCAGCAAAGCCTAGGGGCCTCATGGTTTTGTCTATATTAGCAACTTGCGTGGTGTGGTAAGAATAGATCTATAGAGCAAAGCAGCCATTCTGTCCCATTTCAAGGGTTTTCTTTAGTCTAGCCGTACTCTTGTCCTAAGGACTGAATTGTTATTTAGCTGCCCTTCTGGAGTTCATCTTATGACTTTGTTTCATCCTAAAGCAATCTAATTCACACAGAGACAGCTCTGCGATGCAAAGTAAATAGGGATAGGGCTTCAAGAAGCCCACTCCAAAAGCACATCCCTGATCCCAGTTAAAACCCTAATTAATGTAGGTGCAACCTCAGAGCCGCCAGAGCCAGGTCCGTAATCCCCCTGCACGCCCGGTACCGGCCCGCAGCTCCCCGGGCTGAAGGCGAGGGTGGGCGCAGCAGCCGGTTTCGGTGTATTGGGGTGCCCTCTAGTGACTGGAGACTGGGCACTGGCTGAGAATCCAGTACCGTGGAAAAAGCCTTTCCTCAAACTTTCTTAGTATTTTGCTTTTGGGTTTGAAAAGTTTGGGTTTGTTTTTTTTTTAATTTTTTTACACCTCTCCCCCGGCGTGATTATTCAGGAAGTTTCTGAAAATTGGCATTTTTAAAAAATGTATTTTTATAATTTAAGAAGTCCATTAAAAGTCCTGTTGTCAATTAAAACCATTAATATAGCCATTGTAGGAAACAGTAACCACAGAGTTACATCACATAAAAGTCCAGAGTAACAGGTAAGATAAAAACGAGCAAGAAAAAAAAAAAAAGAATTGGGCAGGAGGGAAAGGATAGCATGCTGTATGCCCGGAGCCGGCATTAGTGCCTGGGCAGCATGTACACTGAATACACAGAGGGCTGATGAGGCAATGTAAACTAAATCTAGTTTGTATTTAGAGTTTTGTTCTCTGGGCTATGGGCAGCTGTATTAATCTCACATTGAAGTGAGATCCAGCAAACAGCTTGTTTATGGTGATGGAAACATTTAATTTGCTGGAACTGTTCTGACATTCGTCATCTAAAGATGCCAGATGGTAAAAACGTTTAGTTTGCAATAAACAATCATTAACATAACCTAACATACATGTCAATCACATGACAAAGGCACGTGTCTTATGGGACCAGACGTAACTGGGATGCGGGAGATTGGGTCACGCCAAATCCTATAATTTGCTTAATTGCTGGAGTTGTGTTTTACTCTGAGCCTTAGTGGATCTTATAAGAAATAGTTGACTGCATAAACGGAGGTTTTCAAAGCCAGCTCCTAAAACTTTGCTCACTTAGAGGGAAATACTCGGCCAGAAATTAGTCCCTGAAGTATACACTCATGACCTGCTGCTCCCCCAGTATGTTAGCAGAACTATCAGCTTGGTCTTGTGGCTGTAGCTACTCTTCCTAACTTCTGCTTTAGAATTCAGGCCCAAATATATGTTTCGGAGATTATCACCATACATACTGAAACACAGAGGGAATGAAACCAGTTGGTACTCCCACAGTATCTTTCAACATAATGGATCCCCAGCTGCTTATAAAACTTCAACCGTCCACAGAGAGCATCAAAGAGTCATTCAGTTACAAGACCTGGAGAAGTACAGTAAAGCCATCTAGCCTTTTTTTCTTACAGTGCAGGGTTGTTTCTGATTGAAGATTTATTGCCATTGTGTTCAATCTGTGCTTAAAACTTTTTAGAGATTCAGCTTCTATTTCTCACCTCAGGAGGCCTTTCTATCGTCCAATATGTATTACCATCAGAAATCTTTTTTCCCTAATGTCTCTATTTTTAAATCCTCCCTTCTGGAGTGTAAAAATTCTACTTATACTCATTTACTACTTTACAATATTCCTCTCTGGAGATGGCTTCTATTTCTTCTTTGACCCACACAACCAAATGGTAAATGCCTATGTTATTTCATTGTCCTATATCATGAGTCCCAGAAATGTTGCTCTTTTTTCTCTGTTCATAGACAGGGACTGACATTTGCTGATGTGCAGGTGGTTTTACATTTTAAAGCATTTGTGGCTTTGTTAGCTCACCGAAGGCAGTTTGGCCTGCTATTTTCAACCTGGCAAAGAGCATCAGGTAAGGGACTCATCTGGACTGAATTTCATGTCAAGAAGTTTAGCTATGATTTTAATTGACCAGACTGGAACACAGTTGTGCAAATGGCAAGCATTTGACAAGAGCATGTGAGAAGGGTTTGTAATCTCAGTTTTAGGAGTTGCTCAAAATTACTGACCTCAGAAAAATTAGTATATTCATAACTATATGTCTGCAGGAATTGGTTCCTCAAGACTTGCTTAATTCAGTAAAAAACCACTGAGATCTAAACAACAAGGCAATTTAGAAAAAAATTGTCAGTTTTACATTTCTCCTCATTTACAGTGATTGCTCACATTTTGAGGAAAGAGACCTAGCTCGAAATGCTTGTATGTATGTAAGACCCTGCACCTCCTCTCTCATAAGAAATGTGAGAGGCATCCTTTTTCATGGCATATACATTAAGCTAAGCTCTAAGGTCGTCAGCCTCCCACAAGGGAATAAAGTAGGTGTTTAAATTTGGCATAGTCACCCTCTTCACACATGCATACAATCAGTTCCTCAACATCTGTAGCACAGTTGACTTACAGCTTTTTTTGGTGTGTGTTAATTTGGCGTGTACACGAAGCTCTGACAGCACATCCCAGGATGAGGGCCCAATCCTTGGCCCCGCTCCCACTTCGTAGAGCAAACACAGCACAGAGGTGTCAACATTTGCTAGAGCTTCACAGCTGGAAATTCCCCATGTGCGTTGAAGTGCCCAACACAGATCCACTCAGTATATTAGAACTCCTCCTGCCCTGGTGCAGCTCCCTCAGTGGTGTTTGGGGACAGGACTGGTGTTGGACCCAAGCTCAGTGTGTTGCAGTCTTGAGATGGGGACGACATCACCAACAGAGCACAACCAGCTAACAGGCACTACAACATTCACTGATCCAAAGAACCCAGAGGGAGATGCATGAGAGCAGTACAAAGGCCATGCTATTTCAGATCAAAGGTCTACATAGCCCAGAATCCTCTCTCCAGCCACGGTCAAGAGCAGATGTTTGAGGGTGGAGGGCAAGCATGGCTGAGCCTTCCTGCAGCATGCCCTCTTGGCACATGGCCAAGAGTCTAGGCTCAGCTCCAACAAGAATGTGGAGCTCCTAACTTCCCACTGTTTCAGCAGTTCCAAGCAGATCTCACATCATTTGATTTTAGCAGGGAATCAGAAACTTCAGTAGAAATAAAGAACTGTAGGATATAGACTCTACTTTTTAAAAATTTTGCACCACCTTCCCCAAAAAACAAAACCCAGCCTCATTCCCCACCCTACCCCTGATTATAAAGAGCTTTTTCCAGCTCCTTGCAATGTCTGAAAAACTGCAGATGGAATTTCTGGAAGAGTAAATGTCTGCTCTGAAGATAAAGTCAAGAATACCTAAAAACAAGAATAACATTGAACCTTCCTCTTCCAGCAGGAGCTGACAGCACCCCTGTGCAATAAAATACCCATCAATAACCTCATGGGAAAAGCCAAAATGGTAGTGTTGCCAAGACAGCATGCACCAGAAAGCCATGGAATTCAGAGTAAAGAGAGGCTTTAGGCTTGCAGGTTTGGTCCTAGAATGCTGAATCCAGAGGTTATAATGGAATTTCTCCCCATGTTCAGCTGGCAGATTATAGCTAACTAGTTTTTCTTGTGAGGAAGAACACAATGAATTTCTGTAGTGTGCCCATCTAAGGATAAAAAAATTGTTTCTTGTAATCCCCTTTCTCAGAACAACACCACAGCAAACATCCCCAGCTCCTGTAACTGGGAAGGAGGGGAAGGAATGCGCCTGGACCAAGCCACTCTGCTTGAGAGGCCAGTATCTGATGTGCTGGCTCGTAAATGACACAGGAAGATTTTCTCTGAATTTACAGCCTCGTCAGTTCCACAGGGAGCGTAGTTTTCCCTTTTACGCTTCTTGGAGGTGTTGCATGCGCTTTCAAACAGGAGGTCTGATGTGGAAACAAAAGCCTTTCAGATCTCCCACAGAAGGTAGCTTTTCCCTCCCAAGCAAACACCCTGACCAGGTGAACTGCCTGCAGCTGGGATGCAGGAGAAAGAGTAAGTTGTTTAAAGGTCATAAAAACCCTTGGGCCTAGCTTTTATTTCTGGAAGAAAAACCCAGATGGCAGATGCTTCTCTGCACTCCTCCTAACGTGCCAGCGAGAGCAAACCTGCCTGAGAGTTGTCTACAATACAGGTGAAGAAGAAGTCAACTGGGTTGGCTGTATAAAATATATCTTTATGTAGACATTGCTGTTGGAGTTCTTTATGGGGATTCCTTAGCACCTCGTAGACCTTAAGAAAGAGGGGGTCACTTCCCTGAGTGTAGACATCTGGTCATTCTAGGTCTGTGGGGTACCTGCCTGGCCTCCAGCTGCCATCTCAGAAACACATGGGTCTCTAAGCTTGTTATCATCACCTGGCAGGCATGCTGCATACTTGAGCCATTACAAACGGCACTAGGAGTGTATATCTAGGGACTCAAATCCCACCCAAAGGATTCTATCCTGGCTTTTTATTCCTATTTTAAGGATGGAGGAACCAAGGTAGAGTGTTATTCTGGACAACGGCTGCGAGAGCCTCCTCTCGTTCGGGGTGAAGCTGTGTCTGGGAGGCCAAACCTTGCTTGCTGAAGATGCCGAATGCTGCTAGCTTCAGCTGACCTCAGTGCCTGCTGTGAGTGTTCTGGCCTTTGGAAAACAGCTGCTGAAGGAGCACTATGGCACTAAAAGCTATTTATGGAATTTGGGATTACACAGAATGTCTGTATTAAAGACAAGGCTAAGCCCAGGCTCTCAAGCGGTGAAGTTTACTGCCATAGCTGCAGTGATCCTCAGCTACAATGGCTCCTTGTGAAAGCCGAGAGACTTGCAGATGTTGCCAGAGATAATTAATATTCTCCATCTTCCATTTACCCACTCCAGGTGGTGGAGCAGACCCCAAGCCCCCCATGGTACACAGGACAAATATCCATACAGCACATGCATGCTGTTGCATGCTGCACTGAATTGCCCTGGACATGTCTGTGCTGCCTTTAGCCCCCATGAACACATACACACTTACACATGCAGCTCAGCAAGCACCATGTACCTTCAGCTCTGCCTAAGTCCAACCTGATTTTAGTTCCACGCTTGGGGCAAGTGGACAAGGGATGTTGCAGTGATCTATGCAGCTCACAGCCAATGGCCCTGGGAAAGTGTCTCGAGTGTCTATGGGGAAGCATAGAGTTTCTGGCATGTACATAGGCAAGGCAGCAGCAACATAAACAAAAGCAGCTGAAGCACATGGCATAGCATGTTCTGTCTTGACTGACACAATGACAGTTGCACCGGAGCACTGATTGAGAAAATGAGGAATTAAATAGCTGATCTGTATTGCCCCTGCTTTGCCGCCTGGGGCCTCAGGAGGAAATTGGTGGGAAGAGATCAGCACTAAAAAGCAGCAAGCACAGTTCCAGGCATGGAGAGTTCAAGGCTATCAGATCCTTGGTGGCCTGGGACTGCTGCCTCTAGAAGGGTCAATACAGAAAGGATTAGCTCGCTGGCGAAGGGCCCAGTGAGCATGGGGCTTCCTTCCAAAACCTCCCAGCCTGAAGGGCTTTATTCAGCCCTAACTCCAGATGCTACAAAACAAGAGGAACAGGAATTTCCCAAACATTTACTCTACTAGGGCTGTGAGGCTGGAAGAGAGAGAGGGTCATGCTCATCAGGGAAAACAGCCCAGAGCAGCAAGGTAGGACGCTGCTGTGAGGGGCAGAGACAGGTGAACAAGAACTACCTGGTACTTGTGCTGGAACCTGACTTTGAGATGTCAGCTTCCTTAATTTCCACTGCCCACAAGCCCAGAGGTTGCTTATGGCATGCTCAGCAGCTGACCTTTTGTCCAGCCCCCCCATTTCTTATCTCTGTCACCCTCCCATCCTCCTTCCCTCCCCTTTGCCTGCCTCACATTTATAAGCAGTTGATTTACACATTTCTTTTATATTTGCTCCTCCAGCTCTCTACTTCTCCCTGCCTTTTCCCTCATTTTCTCTCTTCATTGTCCTGCTCTCTCCATTCTGCCTCTCCTTTTCTCATCTGCAGCCTGCCCTTCCAAGGCAGTGCTCCACTCCTGCTCCACTCCACTGGAAGCACCTACTAGAAGAGTGGGTCCCATAGCCCATTAGAGATGTGTAAGCACTAGCATTGCCCTTGGGCATGTAGAACTGCCCCTTTATGAGATGCTGCCCAAGATGTCCCATGAAGTCCTTCCTGAGCAATGGCTCTGCATTCAGGAAGGTGGGCTCAGAAATATCTACCATCCGTGTCCTCTGCTCTGTGGGAGTGTCTCTGTTGCATCAGACAGCTCTTTCAGCATCATTGTGACCTTCAGACAATACTAGCTCCCCTTTCACATTTTCTTAAAAAACATTTAATTTATAAGAGCTACAAAGCTGTGAAGGTTAAAAAGTACATCAAGGTTTGTGGACTCCAAGGTTACACAGTACAGGGAAAGACCTGGGCTAAGTCCAGATCCCATTATCACACAAATAACCCTCTTATCCCACACCTCTTTCACTCAGCCTGCTGGCAGACTCTTCCAAAGCCTGGCTGATTAAAAAGTTAAGGACTATCTCTTAATTTCTCCCTCAGTTTATTCTTCATCCATTATCCCTAATTTGTTCTTGCATGATACAGTCTATGGCATAATGAATCTCTTCTCCCTCACTTACAGACAAAACTTTTAGCTAGATTTTTGAGGAGTTTTTGCAGATTTAGAAATGGCAGACCTTTTGGTGTTTGTATGTACAGTGCAGTTAGTACAGAAGTCACAAGCAGGACTATCAGCTATGACCCCATCATGCAATCTTCAGTGTCATCCTTCATCTACTTCTACTTGAATGGGGTTATCTAGCTGGTGCCATCTAACTCTGGAAAGTTACACTTCATTTAAATGTACTGAGTAAATTCTCAGCTCCACTGATACTCCATCTTCTAACAGCAGGGGTAAAAGGGCACAGGATTGTTTATGTTGGTTTCAGGCTCAATCATAATGTAGGGTTTTGTCTGAGTGGAAGTGCAGAATTGGAGCAGCTGGCAGAATTCATGAAAACTATTGGATTCCCTTCAGATCAAAGGCAGACACTTTCTTCTTCATTCCCACAATTGATGTTAAGGAACTCTGTTGTGTGCTTCAACAGAAAAAAGTCATGGTTTCCTCCCCCATCTCTTTTCTTTTTTCATTGGATCTGATTGAAAATTTCTCATCAAAGCTTTTTCAGTGGACATTTGAGCTCTTCATGAAGAGAAAAAAAAGGTCTCAGTGCCCTTGGAAACATTCAATTTTTCACTGAGTAAATAAACCAAATTATTTTTAGATAAGAACAGCAGTGTCAGGGGAGAAGAGCAGGAGGATATTGGCTCTCAGTGGAAAGGCAGTATGTTTTGTGTCAAAATGGAATATTTTTCAACAAGCTGTACGAGCTCACCAAATGTTCCTTAATTTCAATTTCAGAAAATCTCTAATGTCAACCCAAAAAAGTGTTGAAAAATAATAATTGGTGTCTGCTTGCCAGTCTGTTGACTCCATTGTTCCTAGTTGTAAGACAGGCTTCTGAGTGGCGACTTGTGCTTGTGTCTGAAGTTGAGATACATACTTTTTACCTGTGTTCCAGGGTTAAAATTTTTTTTCAAGGAATCTTGATTTGATCCCACTTCTTGACATTGTATGGGATTTGGGGAAACTGTTAGATGGCCATTTGCTCATTAATTATCAGAGCAGGCACATGCAGTATTAGGAGAAAGCTCCCTTCTCCTCAAAAACCTCCCAATCCAAGGAGAAACCTTCCTCTTCTCATGGATGGCCGACAGCAGAATATTCACTCAGAAGCTGAGAGCCCGAGCTGCCTCTTCTTCAAGCACCTGGGAATTATCTGGTGTCTGTTTTCAGAAATAAGGGGTCTTGAGCCCTTATAAACAGATAGAATTGTTGCCAGAGCAGAAGCAAGAGTGACCTGCAGCTGAGAAGATCCGGCAGCAAGAAGATGCTTGAACCTGACTAAGCAATCATGGTGTCCAGAAGTACTCATGGTTGGACTCCCAGGTACTGGAGATACAGACACATTCATGCTGCCAGCTGGAGGAACACAGTTAAATAAAAGTTGGGTATTGTTACAAAAGCCACCCAGAGGATATGATGGCCACCAAACCCCAGTGACTTGAATAAGAACTGTGGTTCAGTTTCCCACCCTGGATTCAGTTTGGTACGGGTTGTGAAGACAGGAATAACCTGGAGAATGAAGCCAGGTGAAGTCTGTATGGAAACATAATGCAGGTCTGGTACCAGGGTTTTGAGGCAGATGGGACTCTTGGAGGAGATCCATTTTGATGTCAGACTGCTCTCCTTTGCAAGAGCCGGTGATGAGTTTTGCACCACTGAGTTATGCTGTCCTATGTGACTGTAGTTCTGTTTATTTTGAAATCTTGCTGGGGTGGAGGGAATTTACGAGCCAGCAGTATTTCTACTTTATGGCACTTCCTTCATCCACATTCCTTCATCTGGTCATTTACACGGGCTGGGCCCATGAGGAGAGGTCAGGGGGGCACCCGAGTGGTATCTAGAGGCTCACACGGAAACATGTTTTCTCACGCAAAAATAAGTAAGGGAGAAATGTTTCCATTGCAGAAGAGGAACAAAAGCTGGGATCGCAGCAGAAACCAACCCAGGGAACAGCAGGCTGCCCAGCCAAGGCAATTAACAGCATTTAACAACAGGCACACACTGTACATAACGTGTCTATTCTGGTGACACCCTTTTTGGCTTTGGCACATTTAAGTTTGGTTCCTTTAAATAGTCAGCAGCTGAAATGCAAAATACAGATGCAGTTATATCTGAATCTGAATGAACAACCAAGGAACTATCTGAGGTGCAGGCATGTATCTCCCCTGGGCTGCATCTGAACATAAAATGGCTACTCCCCTTGGATCACAGCTGAAGATTTTACATTTGAAGAGGCAACAGACAAAAAATAAGTTCTGTATCCTGATTCCTCATCCCTGCCCTTCTCAGGAGTTGAATGAGCATCCCAGCTGGGAATACTGTTCATCCAGAGCTGCCTGAAATCTGTATCTCATCTTATTTCCTCATTTAAAAGCCTGCAGCAAAATGAGAAGGAGATCTGTGAATTTTAAGTATATAAACCCCCAGCCAATCCCACCAAAACATCAAACAACCACCCAAGCCTGAGAGGTCTACAAGATCAGCACAGTCTTACTAACGTACCAAGAGCACCCAAAAAAGCAATGTGACTAGCATCATAGCTGGGGTAGTTCTTCTGATTAGGCTCCAGTTTCCAGCTGGGGCAGCAAGGTGCCACACAGTGGTGTAAACCTATGGGAAGCTCTGTCACCATGCCCCTCACCCAGCAGAAAGGACTGAGCTCACTTGATGGGTTTTGGCTGTGTATACCCACACTGCATTTCTGACCTACAGGGCAGAGGACTTCCCTCCTCCATGTGCATGCAGAACACCACCTGCAGTGGAGGGTCTCAGCCACTTCAGTACTTTCCACATATTTCCTATGAGTCCTGTTGGTCTTGCTTCTGCCTTCCCACCCCAAGATGGCTGTATTTCTGCTTTAGATTAAATAAGCAATTCCCACACAGGCAGTTTGTTAAATGTCCTACAACGACAGACAATACCTTAGAAAGGCACAAAGTGTTGATTTATCTGAGGTTACTAGCTGCAGCACGTGGTTTAAATCAGATCCTGGTCCATGACAGTGATATGAGGGAGAACCCCACTTAATGGTAGTGAAGGGAGCACATCTCCCTTCCTTAATCACACACAGATTTCCAGTTTGGTAGAGGCTGGCTTGCCTATTTGTCCTTCATTATATAAACGATAAACACACACTCGGATATGCAGAGCTCATCCAATCCAATCATCTATCAAGAATTCCAGATTCCATCTCTGCAATCCAAAGACCCTCTTTATTATTACATCCTTTCCTAAAAATTTATACAGGCTAACTTCTGTTCTCATCCTATTCTCATCATTTCCCAACTGAACTGAAAGATCAGGTTCCCAAGGAAGCTGGTTTTGAGGCTCCGTGTAGATGTTCTTATTTGGCTAAGTACAGCAGTGTCACTTGCAGAGATTTTAACATTCAGCAGGCTTGATTCTGCGACATCACCTTTTACTCAACTGCTGAAACAGCCCATGAGAATGCTATTCCTCAACTCCAGTGCAAAGCCAACCAGATTAGTCTATGTGATCTCTGAACAGCAGCTTGGTGTTGCAATGAAAGACATGAAGAGTGCTCATCTAAATCTGTTTCACAGCTGGATAGTTGTGAGATAATCTCTTCTCATTGAAGGAGGTTCAATGACAAATGGTTGGACAACAGTGTTACCTTAAATTGCCATGCCATTTTAACAGCTATGTCAAAATCTAAATCAGATGGGACATTTCTAAAGGTACAAAGCAGAATTAAGTGCCTGTTTCTCAGTGGCTCTCATGGGGAATTGGACACCTCATAGATATTTGTGGCTTTGGAGAGAAGATCCAAATGCTGGACATTGGGTCTTGCCTGAAATATCCTTGCAAAGTTTTTTTTGGCAAAGCCAATTCTACCAGAAAGATTCAGAGAAAGCTTTTAAAATTCCATTTACCATCGGATGTAACTCAGACACGACATTTATAATGTCATCAGAGCAGGACTGCTGACGTGAACAAGAGTGTTGGCAGTGACTTCCATGGGACCAGGATTGGGTCCAGTTTTCACATTTCCTAGGCATTCTTTGCAAAACGTTATTTTATATAAAGAAGCACTTGTTTGGACTCCAGATGTTCAAGTAACCTCCTGTCATATTTTGTCTGCATCCCAGTTCTCCCATCTGTGATCTGAAGTGTTACAAGGAAGAAGTGGAAGGATTTATTTTGATCTCACTCCCATCTGTTTTACACTCCACTGACTCCCTTCTTGATTTGTACCAGTGTTTAAGAACAGGGCTAAAGAGTAGCGGGTGCAATTCTGCACTGCTCATACCAGTGTAAATCCAGAAGACAGGGCATTCATTCTGAACTGACCTCAGGCAATTATTTGCAGAGTTATTTGGGATAAACTGTTGTGATCCAGGAAATCAGCAAACCCTGTGTGGGCACTTGTTCAGGGAGAATATCTGCTATGAAAAACTTCAGTTGTTACCAGTGCTTAACAGATGGGCACTGCTGAGGCTAATGATTATGAAATATGAACTTTACAATGTTTCTGAGCAACCCATAGCAAAGTTACTACAGCATATCCAGCATTAACATCTCTTTATTTACTCACAGAGTGCTCTGAAGGCAGCCCTGACCTGGAAGCCCTGGGGCTTTTGCATCAGTGCCAGCCTTGGTTACATGATAGGAAACCTATGAACACCTCCCTTAATGACTGTGATTATAACCAAACTTATAAGACAACCTGATCTGGGCCAGAACAGCCCCTGGTCATTGATGACTAATGCTCCTTAGGAGTTTCAAAACGGCTCTGTATGCTGGGGGCTGGGGATCTTCCCTCTCCAGTTCCTAAGAAATGCTCCTCCACTCCAGGGACTGCCTGCACCATAATTCTCCAGGGCTGATGCAGACAAGGGATGTCTGAGGGCAAACCATTCTCACTAGCTTGAAACCAGCCAAAAATTGGTGTCAGGAAGGTCTGTGTGGGCACCTTAGATGAATCTAGAGTTTGCACCAGTTTCCATAGTTCAGGTATTTGTCTAATGCTGCTGAGTGGGTGAAGATGCTTCTGGAGGCAGTTAAAGACTCCTGGTTCCAGTATTTAATTCTGTAAGTACTTTGTGTTGCAGAATCCCAGCTGGAGGCAGTGGGATCACCAGCATAGGAAAACAGGAGACTTTAATTCCCAATGGGTAAAAGGTGTCCAAGAACCATACAGAGAAAAGCAAAAAAAAAAACCCAAAAAACCCACTGTCCAAGAAACTCAGAATGACAAAAACCTTCTGCTTCCATCTTCACTCTGGCTCATCAGAAATGGGCAGCAGATCCAAGGCAGTGGGGGGTGGTTTTTTATCCTTTCATGCAAGGAAAAATTCTCAGAGCACTTTGTCGGAAAGAAATCATTAACACAGGAAACAAGAATTAACAGAGACTGCAATAATCCTTGCTACAAATGAGATGGACCCAGTTTGCCTCCCAGCTGCATCATTGGAAATCCACCAAGGGAAGCTTTTTGGACAAAAAGATTCTCCAGGGCCTGGTGCACAAACCATGTCACAAAGATTACAGGAAGTTGTCTGCAATGTAGCGTTAACATTTTTTACAGGAGACCTGAAAATTTCCATGCCTGGTCCAGAACAGAATCCCCTGATGCTCAGCTATCCTGTTCCTCCCCAGGCCTGGCTGCTGGACCAATCCTAACACAGCCAGCAGCCCAAGGTGATATCACTTGCTAAATATGAAGTTTGGGATTGAAATGCCTTGTCCTTTCTCATCTTGCTTGCCAGAACTATCCCTCAGCTCTAGTCAGGGCCTCTTATTTGCCTGAGAACTAAATTCAACCAAAATAGTAATAAGGATACTTTGCATGCTCATCTGACACTAAGAGAGAAGAAGTGGTGGACAGATTATTGGCATGTGGAATGATCTCTTTTCAGACTTTCTGTAATAATGTAGCTATTAAACTAAAAAATCATTAATAATACACCATTTAGCTTGTTTTTGAAGGATGGAGGAAGGATTGAGAATGTATGGACAAAAAGACTGAGGGGAAGAAGCTGGAACTTTACGTGCTCCTGGCAGAAGGCAAGGAGACAAACCACAGCTGTGCATGTAGCACACTTTGATGTATTCATAAGGCATTGTGATAGCACAGTCATTTCCAAATGTATTTACTCACGGTGGTAGTCCAGCCAGCTGGTGTGTCTATGTTCCAGGCTGGGAAAGATCCCTGGTCAGCAAAAGACGATAATACTGGAACTGGAGCTGTGAGGAAGCCTGGCTGTTTGTTATAGCTAGTGTCTCATGGTGAAAATGTGAGAGCTTGCTTTTAAATTTTGCTTTTATGACAGCAAAACCTGGTATGGGTTTGAGGGATATAATATTCTGCTCCTTTGTCTTCCTTTCACTGAGAGGGGAGTATAAGAGCTGAGATGCTTTGGGCTCACTTAAGCACAAAGTGCCAATCTTCAGATTCTCTTTTTGTCTCTTTTTGGACTCATTTTTATTATCACAAGAAAGATACCCCCTCACCTCTGAACTGAAACTGCATATCAAAGGGAAGAGGTGTGTAATGATAGCAAAGAGGAGACAGAGTTCAAGCTTCCTCTCTCCCACCAAATGAGGAATTTATTCTGAGAAAGCACCTCCCAAATCTTTCCAAATTTTCCAAACCCCTCCAAGTTTGCAATATTGGAATTGGAAATGCTGTATAAATCGGGGCTGTGCAGAGGCTGGGTTCTCAGCACTGTTACTGCATCACAATCCGTTTAGCTCACACCATTTCTCTGCTGCCTGATAGCGCACAGCAGCCAAAGCAGGCCTGGAAATGACCCCCAGCTCTCTTTAGCAAAGAAGGAGGGCCTTTGGTTTAACTGGAGACCCATGAAGGCACCCATGATGTTACCACTCCATAAAGGTACTCACTTCATGGCATAGCTCTTGATTTCTCTGGCTAATTGGTTGTCTTCATGGACTCTCTTACACAATGTTTAATGTTGTGCCAAGGCACAGAAGGATCTTGTAAAACCATTTGACACTGTTCAGCCCTAGGACAGGTAAAGGTGCTGGTTCTCACCTGACATGCAACAATCTCTACCACACTCACGCTCGCCACATCATTCCTCACACTCTGAACTGTCCTGATGCAACTGAAAGCTGTGTATGTATCCAAAGAAGTAGCTCTTATTCATGTAGGTGATTCAAGAAGGACCATGCTGGGTACATCTCTTTACAGCATTAAGAAGACTGTACTTGGTCAGGATCAGCCAGGTCATAACCCTCGGGGTGCTCAGCAGCAGCCTGTTTCATTGTGCCCATAACATGATGGCAGCTCCAGATCCACTTGAGCAAACTCATACCCAGCTGATAGAGAGCACCAAAGGGATTTGGTAATCACCTGCTAAAGCCTCAAGCTCTCAGCAGGTGCCACCTGCTATGGCAAGCCCTGCCATGTTTAAAAAAGGCCACTTTGCTCCCCATCAATTTTGAAGCTCTTTTTGTACTCCAGTGCTCTTCTCAGATATGGCAGTGTCACTGCAGGTTGGAGGGGGAGAACCCTGCAGTGGGAATGGATGCTGCTTTCTTTAAAAATCTGTTTTATGAAAGAGTCCCCTGGAAAGGAAGCTTTGTCTTTGGCTCAAGATCCCCTGTGCCTGGGCAAGTCATCTCAGCAGACAGAGAAATTCCCTGAAATAGAAATAATGGAGACAGTGACACGCCTTCACCTAGCAGGCAGGACTGACGCTGCCGGAGCGGCAGGCTCTTCCCCTGCAGCATGAGAACACGGTGCATCTCATGGGAAACTGCAGACCTGTAACCCCGATGTGCGAGTGCCCAGCCTCACGAATGGGTTGTGACGGGCTGACACAGCTTCACAGCTTCTCTCCTGACTGATGCCCTTTCATACCTCATTATTCATGTTTATTCTGAGGTATATGTTTTGGCTGGGTGGGAGAATACAGTTTTTTCCTTTACAATTTTTTTCTTTCTAGTAATCAACAATCAGAGTTCCTATTCCTCCTGTAGATCAAATTCAAAGACTGATGTATAAGACAGTGTGAGATGGTCTTCTTATGCTTCTCTTATCACCTATCTACAGCTCCAGGCAGATATACAAACCACTCTAATTATATACCTACGGTAAAACTAAGCATCATTTCAATTAGAAAACTTGTCTCTGACTGGCATCTTTTTGCATGTTTCTCTTAACTTATTTTTTCTTTTTACTTTTTACTTCTCTGAACCAACCAGGTGATGAATTACACTAATCTATGAATGATACCACTCTTACTCTTAAATTCACAGATAATGCAGGTCAAATTCAGAAGTGATACAGAGGAGTCAAAGTGGAAATAGTAACGGAAAAGTCCAGAGCAACCCTCTTCCACATCATGCACTGTCAGGAGCCTGGAGGAAGATGTGACACATACAAACCTGAACTCCCTCTATGACATTCCTTTACTAAAGTGTCTTTGTAAAACTTATCAATAGACAAAGCAAGACAATGCTTTCTTATACAAAGGCTTTGCAGTAGTTATACTCCTGCCATAAAGCATTGATGAAATTATCCACAATGAAATAATCATTTGATTTGCTGCCTTCAGTCACATAAAGACAAAATATCCTGACAATAAGGCATCATCATATAGGAAAAAGCAGTAAGACAGCCCTCTCCTCATGACAAATAGCATGGCTGTAATATTGATGATTTTGCACTGTTTGCATTGTATTCACTCCAGAGACTTGCAGAATGGACCTGGATACTACTGTGCTAAGGTCTGCACACCCACACACAGAGTAGGCAGTTTCTAACCCTATAGAACTTTTAGTATTAAGTCAATTTTAACTTCTCTAGATCCTTCTCATGCCACTCAGAAGAATCCCTGCTGCTGAAGGTCAGTCAAATATTGTCTTTTTTTTTTTTAATGGGCTGCATAGATTTGTGAGCAGTAATACTGTTTATAGCTGTGCAGGTAAGAGAGGGTTAAACAAGTTTTATGTTCAGAGCACCTAAAAGGGTCAAGGGGTCATTTCCTTCATGTGTAACCATTTGACCAGGTGCAACTGTGGAATTTTCCCTTCCTCAAAAGCCTCAAGGTATAGATTATTTCCCAGAGGTGCATAATTAGATTTAATGGCCCAATATTCTTTGGATATGGAAAAACTTAAAAATATTGAGCACACAATGGCTGGAGAGAGTGCAGAATTTGTTTGACAAATACCATCATCAGCCCTAGCTTCACTTTTACATGAATCATCATTTAGGATTAGAGAGGAAACAGAAAGTGAAAAGTTTCTATCTCAATCCCACCAAAGTGTGTGAGTTCAGCACTGATTTGCATGAGTTATTTCTGCGTTACCCTTTCAAAGTAGCTGCTCTTTGCCTTGGCACTTCAGTGCTGTGATGCCCAAGAGTATATGATAAAAGTGCACTAGCTTTCAGTGTCCTGGAACCCAACTCTTGTATTAGAAGCAGGTAACGTCTCTAAAGAATGCTAATGAATCCCATTGCTTAGGAATAACCTGGGGGGGGAAAAAAATGCCATATGATAGATATATATTCTTTTTTTTTGGTTCTTTATTACTGATACAGTAGGCCTGAAAGGTTTTATGACTTAAAAAGATATTTCCTCATTTTGTTTCTATATAGGGAATGACATACATACCTCACTGGAGCCAAAGGGAAAATTCCTCTTTTCTTCAAGAGGACCAGGATTGTATGCCAGAAATACAAATTCCGGGTAAGAATTTCAAGACCATGCAAGCAGAGAGCACCAGCCCAGATGTTGAAAGACTCCACTAGGCACTGCAGCCTAATGCACATTTCTACAAGTGCTACAGTCCTAGATCCTGAGTGGTACTGAGGTAATGTGGGGTGTCAACAATTCCTAAACTCTCCTGAAAATAAATTGAATCAAAGCTCCAATGTAAGTTAACTGTTGGTGAATGAAAGACCTACACCCCACTTAGCCTGAGATTCAACAAGTCAAAGTTTAGATGTCTAAAAATGAGGCATCCAGTAGAAGCATGTTTTCCTATGTTGCCTTTATCTGCATGGTGGCAGCTGATGGAGGCCGGCACTGCTCTGGGAAGTGATTTATTTCACTTGACTTAGGTTGCCTCTTGGCCCTATCAGTCTCCTTCTACATCAACTGAGGATTAAGACAACAAGATTGAGTACGAGCTTGACTGTTTGTTACCTGCTTGTTTAGATAAAAGGTATCCCTGTTCTAATACCTTTGAAAATGTTGCCCCTTTTCCATCTTAGAACGTCATGGATATTCCAGAACTGGTGGCATTATATCAGAAGATATTGACCTTAGACTCATGCTGAAATTAGGGTGCACTTAGGTTTTGGCACATATTTGTATTTTGTATTTGGTTTTGTTTGCTTTTTATTAGTAGTGGTTTAACTCAACACCTGAGAAACCCTGCATGAAAAGAAGGTCTTCGTTAAAATTTCAACACCCTTGATGCTTCAATTTAGAGTCAGGAGAGCTCCCACTATGCATGTAATTGTTTTTCCATAGTAAAACACTCTTTGCTGAAGGATAATTGATATGAGGCTTAAAATTCTACCACCGAAATACAAATAAAGTTAATAACTTCTCCAAGTATTTGTACGGGCCCCTGATTCCATCCTCTAGAGTCCCATCATGTTCTTCAGGGGTGGGCTAGTAAATTGTCTTCTTGGCTGCTGCATTGGCCAAGTTCACCCACACATCTCATGTTCCAAGGAGTCTGATCCCATAGGTCTGTGTAATGTAACCAGCTTCTCCCCTGTAAATGTGCAATGAGAACATGATACCATTTTCTTTCTGATGTTAGATCACAGGCAACTGACTGGCCTCTGAACTGATGGAGAAGAGTCATCAGGCATGCAGTCTGCACAGGCAGAGATGATTAATCAATATGTAAATGTGTGTCCATATACACAGACCAGATTGTGACTGTATCAGTTAAAAGCTGATAAAATGCAAAGGCATAAAATGACCACTTACCAGCATCACCAGCTGAAACTGTCCATGAATGCAAGATTTTGCTTGCTATTAGCAACTTCTCTCCTGATTAGTCCATTCCTCAACCCCCCCCAAAATGTGAGAGCCCTTCTACCTACCAATTCACCAAGCAATGTCTCTATTCTGCTCATGAACTGGTAAGTCAAGCTGGGCTGAGGGAACCCTAGGAATCCCTCAGCCTTCATCCTACTGCTCCCCCACCCTTGCTTGCTGAGAGAAAAGCTGGTGCAGTGCATACAACATGCTCAAATTCTTACAGCTTCCCTCATCCTATGACTTATGGGCTGCATTACAGTCCCCTTAGCTACTCACAAGAATACAGCCACTTTCTAGCCCAGAAAGTCCTACCAGATGCACAGCTTTATTATGTTCTTGCTTATACACCCATACTAAGTCCCCATATTACTTGTTCCTGCAACAGAGACCTCCCATGTGAGCTTGGTGATGTTACAAATGAGTGCTGAGCACCTGTAATTCCTTATACGTCCTTGACCCGCACTGTCTTTACAATATTTATGGCCTTTTCTCCTAAGCAAAAGAGCTGAGGAGAGTTCAATGGAATAAAGTAGCAAGTCTGCTATTGGGGGAGAGGGCAGATCATGTTAAATAATACCAGTTCTAGCCAGATTACAGCATAGTGGGTTTTATACTGATATTTTCCAGCGTCTGCCCAGTCTAGGAGTAACTCTGAGTGAGATCTTTGTTCCTATGCTAACCTTTACACCCTACAGAGGACCACAGAGGTATGACTGGGCCAACAAAATGCCCAGTGGTGGGAGCATTCCCAGGACACCTGCTTCCTCCTAGGATCTGCTGTGGAGGGTTTCAGGCTGAGGATGACTGGTATATTCCATTGTCTAAATTCTGTCTACAATGCTGAGGAGTTTCTGAGCTACATGTTAGTTCAGAAGATGTGTTTCAGCCAGGCTGCCTTGACCTTGGCCTCGGCTGCAGCATGGTTCTCTCCAGCTCCTGGAGTAGGCTGAGGCTGTGACAGCACAGAAGTAGTTTAAAGCCACTGTCCCGCAACCCTTCCCAGGAATGGGAGTTGTGTGCTGTGTCATATGGAGGCACATGACATAACCTTACCCTGTCAGCCCAGACGTGGACACAGGTCTCTAAAGGTATAGTTGTCTCTTTGCATGCAGTCTGTTCAAAGCTGTGGGAGCAGGGGACGATGTATGGTCACAAACAGCTCAGTACACCTGACCAATGTGTTCCTCTGAAGGATGGACCTGGACTTCAATAAAAGCAATCAAGAAGTGGAGGAAGCAGTATATATTGACTAGTAAAGCCACTCATCTTGTAATCCTTTAGAGGTGGCTTTGGTGTATCTGCAACATTGATGTATAGCAGTATTCTGTTGGGGTTGGAGCTGCTCAGCTTGACAAAGTGATCTAGGGAAGGTGTGGAGACACTGCAGTTATTTACAGATATTGAAAGCCTGTGCGCAAGTACCATGGAGGACAGACAAATTCACTGGGGTGCCAGAAGGATGGATAAGAAGGGATAGAGAAAGGAACTGAACAAAACAGCATGGCTGTCAGGAGGAACTTGCTGATATTACCTAGAGGAAAAAATCTCCTCCCTGCTTCAAACACATAAAACTAGACTGGAATAAATACTGAAAAATATACAGTAGAAAAAGTAAACTGGAGTCAGCTTCCAAGGGTGGAGTGAAAGAGACCCCAGGAAGACTTTGATGTCTATCATCTCCAGGTTTCTCTGAAATGCAGGCTTTCCTGGGAGTGCTCATTCAAATTTATGCAAAGTTGAATTAAATAACATTTGTCTACTACTGTGTATTTCACCATAAATTCCACTCAGAATAAAATGAAAAAATGTTTCTGGAGACCTGTAATATCTTGTTAAATGAACAAAACCCAAGTGGGACTTCCTGCCTGGATGTCTTAGTCTTGAGATTATCTATAAGGCTCGCTCTTGATAGAGATTCCCCAGCTTATTATTATCATTGTTCTTTCCTGTAATAAAAAAAAAAATCCTCAAAAGTTAGTGTGAATGAATGCTGAATCTGTGCTTCTCCAGTCAGGGAGCCCTTCCCCAAGATCACTGGAGGCTGTTTACCACTGTTTTATGTTAGCCTGTCACTGATAGATTGACTGAATGCCCAAGTGCATCCGCCTGCCAAAGATCAATGGCTTCCTCCAGAAAGAAGTAGCCTGGGGGGCGAAGAGAAATGCCTGGACCAAAGAGCTTCCTGGTCTCCCATGTAGTTTATGGGTCTGATACTCTTCTTGCTTATCTCAGAGCAACAGCAGGGTTCATCCCCATCCAGATGCAGTAGAGATATGCAAGATAGCAATGCTATCAGTGCAGAGGTCACTGGTAGCTTAAAAATCACATAGATCTATCTTTTTTTTAGGTTTCCTCAACATTTTATTATCAGAAGAACATAAGGTAAAGTAAGACAAGGAAGACAACAGTCTGGCAGACTTCCTTATGCCGCAAGTGATAGGTGAACTTTACAAAATTCAGATATGACTTGGTCTGGATCAATAGCTGAAATAGATTGAAGGTCACTTTTATGCCACCCTATGTAAGAGAGATACTGGCAACCTGTACAGAGTCCCAAGAAATGCTGCTAAGACAGTCAAGAGTCTAGAGAACATGAAATATGAGAGGCTGAAAGAACTGGGTTTTTCTAACCTGGGGAAGAGAAGCTTAGAGAGGGGAGGAACTATTGCATCTTCTACTTCCGGAAGGGTCTTGTAATGAAGATGGAACCAGACTCTTTTCAGAGTTACACAGTGAAAGGACAAGACACAATGGAAACAGGTTGCAACAATGATAATTCCAACTGGATGTATGGAAAACATCCATCACTGGGACAGCAGTTAAGTATTGGAACAAGCTGACAAGAGGTGACATGGAATATCCATCCCTGGAGAATTTCAGAACTTCCTTGGATGAGATCCTGAGCAACCTGATCTAATGTTGAAGTTGGACCTTCTTTGAGAAGACAGACTAAGTGAGCCCCAGAGGAACCTTCTGAGCTAAATTTATTTGTGACTCTACAATTTCATTTATACTGCTTGAACCTACTGACTCAGGCTGATAATCCCATTGAAAGCCATTGTATTTTGCTAGCACAGCTTCTGGCTCTCTAACTGGAAGGACAAAGTTTGATTTGGATTCTAGAAACTGGCAAGCTTTATGCATGTCTTGATTTGCCCATAGCTGTGTTCAACATGTGATAGGAGGTCAAGCACATTTGCTGTAGCATTTTATTCTTCACTGAGTTCAGAACACCTGAAGCAGCAGCACATTATGATCCAAGATCTCTGGCAAAAACCCTGCAGGGGCTCAGAAAACATTCAAATCCACTTCAGATTTTAGATTAGGTTCAGACTAAATCTTGTTAGTTATTAATTTAAAACAAGAGTAGTGGCCTTTTGTTTGGCCTCTCCTCACATACTGGCTTTAACCCAGTGCTCTTCTATTGAATCCAATGAGTTTGTTACTGATAAACATGAGGATAACTGGGAGGAGCATTTACAGACCTCTGTAAGAACAACAAAGAGAGTTCTGGCTGCTTCTTTGTGCTGCTCCACCCTACTGATTCATCCCTGAGCTAACAGCCTTATCACTCCCACTGTAGACAGCTGTATTACTCTTTTTTGCCTCCAGAAAGAGAGGGCAGGAGATGCAAAGCAAGAAACAGTGAGAGAGTAGTTCACTTACTTTGGGACCAATTCCTAGCTCAAAGCCTGCCCTATATATCCATCTGTGGTTAATCATGAAGTCACAGAAACTAGAAGCAAGAAAAAAAGTCTAAGCCTTCTATGACAATAGGGTAGATTGTTCCTATCACTCTTTCGTCCCACCCACTTCTCTTACGCCCATTGACTTCTCCACTCCTTTTTTCAGGGAAATCCTATGTACTCTCACTGGTGAGCCTAATATATGCAGCAGGAAGGGAAAATAACTCAGATATGACTAGATACACTCCAGGAAAGAAAGGAGTAATTGCCTTGAACACAGCAGTAAACTGGATCCATTGCTTTTAACTAAAACTGAACCCCTAATCCTATTTCTGTAAATCATTTGCCAGTTTCAATTTCTTAGAGATAGCAGTGTGGAAACTTGCAGTTTTGCCTCCATGAACTGCCCTGTTTCAGCTGGAGATACAACGTTTCCTCCTCTTCCCAATTGTGCCAGGCACCAGGAAAAGGTTAGAGTGACCTGCTTGAGGGAGGACTGCCCCTTCCTATCACCTAAGGGATTCCTGCTCTGCACAGAGCACTGCTCTGGTGCTGCTGGAGCCTTCAGGGTGAAAAAGGAGATCACCAAAAAGCAGGAAGTCATATAATTTGCTGGGTAAAACCACTGGAATGAGTTTGGGCTGTTATCTCTAAATTCCATGTTTGCACATGACCTCTGCAGAACTGTATCTCTGAATGGCAGTGCCAGATGAGGAGCCAGACATTTAGGCAGCACAACTCAGAACCACTTGGACTGACTTCAGTGGAGCAATGTTGGATGACACCAAACGAGAATGCAGCCTCACAATATTTGACATCTGCCCCTCTATGAAGGAAAAGGATTTCTTGGAAGCTATCCTACCTTCAATATTTAAAAAAAATGAAAATAGCCTTTATTGCTTTTTAATTGGGCTGAAGGAGGGAGTATGTTTTCTCTGGATCTTACTTCAAAGCAGATGATCAGTGTTGCTGAAAATAAAGAGCCTTGTTTAGGCCTCTTCTGATCTTGCCCGCTAAGCAAAATAAACTCAGGTAGAAGCATCCCTCTCCACTTGTGCTCTCAATGCAGGTCATTTCCCTTGCAGGTTTATTTGAAAAACAAGAAATGCCAGGCTTCAGTTTGCAGTGAGCAGTTCTCAGGAGATACTAGCACCCCTCTCCAACCAATGCTTTTGTCCTCACACACTCAAAACAGAAAGAGAATAGTCTTGTCTTTGAGCTGTCTCTTTCTGCACCTTCATGTGTTACAAGAAACCACCTTAAAGGCCACTAGCTGCATACGCATAATCATATATGAGAGCTGTCATATGAATCCTACTCCTCCTTTAACCCAGTGTTTCTCCTCTCTAAAGGAGGAAAGAAATTAATTGACGAGGAGCTAAGATTATTTCCTTTCCCTGGCCTTCATATCTGCGCCACCTTTATTTAAGGCAAGTACACTGAAGATTGGAAATAATATTGTAACACTGATAGGGAGCTTTCAAACTTGTTCTTCCTTAGTTGTTTTCTTTAACTAGAAATACAGCATTCAAGCTGAGAGGACCATTTCCTGCCCTTTTTCCTTCCCCTGAACATGGAAAACTGGATCCTCCATGATATGTTGTGCCTCCTGCAAATTAAACTCTGGACTAAGTGACTGACAGTGTCCCAAAGGCACTACACAATCTAGACACTGAACAAGAATAACAGGAGCACATCTGATGACCAGAATGATTGCTGTGCTTCTGAAGAGCCATTTAACTGCTTGCTGGGCAGAACTGGTTCTCTATAGCATATGCTTTCTTCTTTCTGACAGCAGGGCAACATGCTTTGAGAGTCACCTGGTTTCCTCAAATAAGGATGTGGGGAACTTAAGGATAAATTTCAACCTGATAGTCTACCACAAGATCAGAATACTGAGCCCTGGATACAGACAGAAATGACCAGAAAGTGTATGCACATTAGCAGTTTAATAGTGAGGAAAAAGTTGAACACACCTCTGTCACCTCCCATTGCAATACAGCTGAGCTCTCAGTATAGGTTTCTGTGTCTGTATGTACTTCACTTTACCAGACACCAAGTAACAAGTACATTACAGAGTGCTAATTAACTTCTCAGTCTAGTACAGGGCACGTTGTTATTTAACATGTACACAGAGGGTCTGGGAGTGCGTTACAGCATTTTAGAAAAATGTTCCTTATGCACACCGAAAATATTTGGCTGGAAACCATAACAGCTCTGTCACAGAGGCCCTGTGGGACCTTCTGGGAGCTATAGTTCACACATTTCACACTCCCATTGTCCCCCAGACATGGTCCTAGGTTGGGCTAGATCTCCTGTGATGCATGATCTTCTCTCCTCTTGTTCTCTTCTCAGGCCTTGAGGGTGAAGCAAGAAGCAATAGATGACGTATATCTTGAGTTCAGTAAGGCTTATGACACTGTCCCATGTGACATTTTCATAAACAGTGAGGGAAACAGTCCCTCACTTGAACAGTCCCTCCCCTTGAAGCTACTCAAGACTCAGTGCCAAATTATCCCTCCCCACAGATCATTGGAAACGACAAAGCAAGAGACTCTG
>JANZLQ010000100.1:22825341-22855926 GCA_026212715.1 Elanus axillaris
CCGCGGATTCTGCCAGCCCCCCCTCCCTCCCTCCCCAGCCTCCTTTTTGTTCGCAGCTCCGGTGATGCTTCGGCTGCTTTTCATGCGAAATTAATTTCCAGGCACTCTTGGAAGGCAGTCGGGGAGAAATTTCTCCCGCATCATCCTTTCGGGGCTAATTGCTGGTGATGTGACGTCAGGCCGATGGATTTCTCTCTGGAATGGCTGCGGGAGAGGCGAGGAGGGCCTGGCGCCCGTGGATGTGCACCCGGGCTTGCAGCCCTTCTGCTCGCCGACTGCGCCAAAGCTCCCACCCGCTGCCACCGGAGCGAGCTCTGCTGCCTTATCCAGCCTGGATTTAGTATTATTTTCTTTTCTCCCCCTTCCCAGCCGTTCTCCCTGCACGCTCCTAATCTGACAGTGCCTGGTAATTAATCTGGCTCCCCCAGCCACTGCAATAGGATTAGAGGGAGGGGAAGTGCGTCACGAGGTACGAAGAGGGGTTATGCTTTTGCTGAAAGTGATGGGGGGGTGAAGGAAAGGGGGGGAAAAAAAAAAAAAAAAAGAGGGAAATAGGTTGGTGTGTTCCCCGGGGGGGTGTGTCGGCAGCGAGCGCGCATGTGAGGAGGTGTGGGGCGGGAGGGACCGACTGCGCCGGAGCTGAGCCCGGCTCGTCCTCCCTTTCTCTCAGCATCCTCCGGTGATCCTGGAGGTGATACAGGCATAGCAGCATCCATGGCCTGCCCTTAGCCTCGGCCCTTTTTTTTTTTTTTTTTTCTTTTTGTCTCCGTGTTCTTCTGGCAGCTAAGCAAGCCGGGATCGGAGGCGTTTGATTGAAGGGCTCGTGTTAAGCATCTGGTAACTGGGATCGTATTCTCCTGTATTTTTTCAGGCTTCTTGGAAATTGAGGAATGCAATTCTGCCACCATGATGGAAGGTAGGTGATGATCTGAGCATGTCTTTTGGGATCGGTAGAGTTTTAAAAGCAACGGTGGAGGAGGAGGATGCGCTGAACCTGCGTGCGTGAATCTTTCTCATTTTTTAAAAAACAAAACAACCCCCCCCCCCAAAAAAAAAAACAAACCACAGAGCAAAACCCCCCAAAAAACCAAACACCCGAAGTTGGCCAGTTGAAACAATTATTAGAAAGAAAATTTGGGGATTACCTGGTTGCAAGTCTATATTGACAAAGACCAAATACTATGCTTAGGCAGAAATAACTAACTGCACAAAATTCAAGAGATGGTGAATGACCAAGGAAACAACAGGTCTGCAGAAAGTGTTCTGGGGATTGCAACGGATAAAAATCTGAATGTCAGCCAACACTCCCATCCTGCTGTGAGAAAAGCCAACTTGAAACAAACAAAAGTGCCCTATGAAAGACTTTGCAAAAATGTCTTCCAGTCTGTTCAGTAATGGGAAGGTCTTAACTAGAATATGGACTGCAGTTTCAGGCACTGAACTAAAGATACAGATCAGTTGGGGACATTTCTCTAAAAACAGTGATAATGATTAGAGGATTTTAAAAAAAACAAATAAAAATAAAAAAAACCAAACAAAAAAACCCAACACCATGCCCCCAGCCCTTACATGAGGAAAAGAATTTTAAAAGTTGTATTTAGTATTTGGAATAAAAGCCTGGAGGACAAAAATCTTCAAAATAATAAAAGGAAAACAAGAAAACAAAAACTTCCAATAGCCATAATTTAAAAAATGCTGGAATATATGGCCTGGGGAAGTTTGAAGGTTTCATTGTTGCAGATTTTTAGAAACAGATTGAAACAGAATAAATACGTATGAGGAAGAGGATGGGTGCAATTAATCTTGCCTTACGGCAGTGGGATGGGCTAGGTGACCTATTAGATAAAGGTATCTTTTCTTCTTATATTGAAATACTTATGATTCTATGTATGCTGAGCACAGCACCTAAACCACAGAATTGCACAGGGATATGAAGCAAACAGCTCCTATGAGACATTATGAGAACATTTCAAAGTGGAGTTCTGTATTTTAGCTAGTATGTTGTGGCTAGAATACTTCATTTTTCAAGCATTTTAGGTTTTGACAAACATACCTGGACATTTCAGCAGGAGGCAGACCATTTTCCCTCCCCGGAAAGTTTCCTGCTATTTAAGTCCCAAATTCTACATAGAAAAGTATTTTTGAGGCAGACTTTCAACTACCTCCTTGTGTTGGATGCTGCATACTAGAAATGTGATGTGGATTACTAATGCTATAGCCTTCACAGTTTAGAAAGTGGAGCAAGGGAAAGACGATAGCTTTCATGCTGGAGAGCATACTTACTTGTGAAAGGTGATTCCTCATTTCACAGCAATGCCAGAGCTCCATACCTTGGTAGCAACCTAGGAAGGAACTGGGTGACAGAGCAGGGAGAAACAGTATGCAGGGTTTTGACTTCAGCATCCTCTTTCCTCTCCTGAGTATGAGGTTGGGAGCAGGACTCACTCCCCAAGAACCCCCTGAGGGTCAGGGCAGTTAAATGCACAGCTTCTCTAGGCTTCTTAGGGTATCTCACTCTGAACAGACCTAGCAAATAAAATCACATCTACTGTGATTTCTGGCACCTCTGGTCCTTTCACTATTGCCCCGTTGCTTTCCTGTCAAACTGGCTTAGCTCAGTGGCTCTGTTGGCACTTGGCAGTGAATTGTCACAAAACTTTACTGGTTTAGGTACCTTTTTTATCTAGTCGAATACACAAAGAGCCTCAGCATTTGGAGTCTGATATTCAAATGGAAGAGTTGTACACCCTTCCCCATCTCAGTGTTAACAGTGACCACACGTCTCTCTGCCCCTTAGATCCTCCTGTTTGCACTGGAGTCCATCCTGACAACTTGTATCCCCCCTCCCTGTCCCTTTCTGGGTGGCACTCAGGAGTGGGTGCAGTGCAAGGGCCCCTGTAGCCTTCAGGAAAATTTCCAAATGGTCTTAACCTTAATTTGGGGGTGGTGGTGGGGTGGGAATAGAATTATAAAAGGAACAAGGAGTTTTGGTCTCATTCTCTTCTTTTCTTCCCCTTCCCTGCACTGGCACTCCACATCCCACTGTCTGGGTAGTCAGGGATAGCAGCTAACCACAGTCCTGTCTAATGGGTCAGGAATGTAGCAGGGGCACTGCAGCACAGAGGTGCACCTACCACTCCCTATCGCAAAAAAGAAAGGTGACAACCATGAAAACTCCTCAAGCCCTGGAGGCTCAATACTGCAGCAGCTTTTCCACAAAACCACAAACTTCAGCACACAGTGTCATAGTGGAAACCCCAAAGATAAAGGAACAAAACCTTAGAGGTCTTTACACTCTTCAGATGTGCTGATTTTAATGGGCAGCAAGTGCTTGATAGGCAAATTGGTAAATATATTCCAGGTGTCCAACTCACAGTGAAACCCCTTGTGATGCAGGGAATAAGTGCAGTTGAGGAGTTAAGCCTGAGGTCTTCTGTCCACAAAAAAGAGACAACTACAGTTGCTGCATGGTAGGTGGCTTATTTATGTCTTCACCCAGCACCCCCAAGGAGCCAGGAGACCTAAGCCTCACTTCCATTTAACTTTCTGTAAAGACTCCTTGCTCTTTCTGTGCCATCTACCCAAGACATATATGCACAATCTCCATAAGAACAACTCTCCTTTGCAACAAGATTGACCCCACCATACTTACTGTCAGAGCTCCTAAGGTAATAATGAACCTGAGTTATACCTGGGGTGGGCTGAAGATACAGGCATTTGTTGCTTAAATGATTACACAAGGTCTTACTCTAATTACTCATGGAGCCCATAGGGGGTGAACAGCAGCCCCTTAATTCAGAGATCAAATTAGCAGTTGGGTGTAGAGCAGAAGGGAAATGGGCTGGTGGCAGGAGGGAGGACAGCATGCTGGTGGGAAAGGAGCCCTTGCTTTTCCTGTCTGATCCTAGCACCTCAGCCTTGGCCATGCAGCCCTGCTGGCCCCAGAAAGTTTCTCTTTACCCCCTCCAGGCTTGAAGAGGATTTTATTTTTAGAAAAATCAGTGCCACATGCAACTGTCTTAAGCAAAGGCAAAAAAAAAAAAAAAAACCAAACAAACGAGGTTTATAAGCAGTGCAAATCCAAGGTTATTCCTTCACTAATGGAGATTGTCTGGTGTTACCAAGATCTGAGCCTGGGCCACTGGTTACAGGGAACACAATGGAATTTGAAGCCTAATTAACAATAGAAATCCCTCCACCTGCCTTTAACCAGCACACGTGTTTCCAATTGGGCTTACAGCCACAAATGGCTAAAATTGTGCTGAACAACTCCATTCAAGAGCACATGGCAGAAAAATAGCCTCCTGAATCATAAGCCAGATCCAGATGCTCAAGGAACCACAAGAATCAAAACAAAACCATGTTCAGGGATGTGGGTGTGGGGGAATGGGAAGGATAATTTTGTGAAGATAAGACCTTAATACTCAGCAGCCCAGTTAGCTGTAAATAGCAGTCATTGCCAGGCTTGTGGTAAGATGTTGGTGCCTGTGCTGGTGACCACATCAGCATGAAGGAGCCAGGGGAACAGACTTCACCACCACCCCTTATCTCTTTACCCACTGCAGTTAGGACTCTCATTCAACCTATTACATGAAACCCATGCACTCCAAAGCACTGCAGCTGTCTTCTTGCCTCTGCACATAGCTAGGCATTTCAAAGGAAAACATACACCAAATGTCCACTAAACTAACAACAGAGCCAAGTCAGTAACATTTTGCTCCTCAAAAGGAAAAGGTGTCTCTCACTTTTGAGAAAGATAAAAAATCCACCAGCCATCTGCTTTTATCTTATAGTTGTGGTATGCTCAATAGCACTGTATGTTGACTACCCCAAGTCTAGCTCTTTAGACAGACTTGGTGACAGATTGTAACAGGTCTGCTGATACCTACTGTGACCCTGAATCAAAGGATTCACAGGAATTACTGCTGGGCTGGAGTTGCTCCACTTCCGCAGTTGAAATGCAAATGTAGGTAGCTAACTACAAGTTCTTTCCATCCCCAAACAAAACCTTTTAAGCTCTCTCTAATAGTTACTAACAAACTACTGCTTGCATTTTTTCTTATTTAGGAATGGTAGCATTCCCTGGGACTGGCATAAAAAGTGCAAGGAGAATTCAGATAAAAGTTTTGGGTCCTGCTGTGTAGAAAGTGCCATCCAGCTAGATCATTCACACCCAGCCCTGAAGTACCCCCGGGAGGTGCTGTCTCCTGGAATCAGTAATGCCCAAGAGAAATAGTGACGCCCAGTGACACTCCCCCAGCTTGGGGCCCAATGATCAAATCAGGCTTCCTTCCAAGGAAATGCCTCAGGTTGAGTCTTCTGGAGTTTTCTAAGAAGTTACTGATGAACCAGAAACTTATCAGCTGGCCCTGGCTCTTTGCTTTCTATCAGTAACAGAGACAATTGTGAACCACAGCATCAGCCCCAGTATGCAGGGTCTTGCCAAATACTGGAGCAGCCACTTCCATTTCAGGCACAGAAGGGCCAGCTCTGGAGCTCACTCACAGCCTGCACAGACAGGGAGGAGGACAGTGATGCTACACTGCGCAGGTGCAGAGTACACATTCAAAAGCCTCTATACAGCATGCGTTCAGTCCAAGAAGACACTGGGTAGCTCTGGTATGGGATACATATGCTATGTGCATGGCACCAGACCAGCAGAGGTCTTTACGTTACTATGAGCCAGAGTCATTGGTACAAGAGCTCAGTGCTGCCAAGTGTTACCTTACAGTGGGGGAAGAGACAGCCTGATGGGCTGTCCTTTTCTCTGGGACAGCTGTTTGGTGTCAGTGTCCTTCAGGTGGCTCCTAGGGACCTCTCAGGTTTTGGAGAGGCTCTGGTTTGCAAGGCTCAGCATTACTGTTCTGCAAAAAGAAATGTAATAGGCATCTGGGATTAAAGAGTAGAAAAGCAGGGTTAAGGGTCTTTGTGCATAGGCTTCCTTAGCTGAATACCACTGGTGTGATCAAAGCCAGCTCTGCCAAGGACCATCTCTTTCCAATAGCACAGCCTAGGAGGGTAACACCCATCCTGTGCTGAAGCTGCATATTAGAGAGGACAGAAGTGCACTGTGGCACCAGGAACAGTCCTGCCCCAATCATTCCATGATCACTTAAATTATCATCACTGGAACTTTTCTAGCTCTAAAAATTTTAAATACGCTTTGCTAGCTTTAGGGTTACTGTAAGTCTACTGGATTTATACCTTGTGATATATATTTCATATGAAAGCTGTAGCAAAAAATCTATTTAAAAGAAGCTGCAGCTTCTGATATCTCTGGAAAGATGGAATTAGATTACTGTAGAGAACACACTCCACCCTGCCTCAAACCCTGTGAATGCATGGGTGGGGAGGCAGCCAACCCACTGAACAAATCTAGTCCAAAGCCAAGTACAGGGGAGCTGGGGGATGGAGAAGGGGTGGGTTTTGCCTGGCCAAGTGCTTGAAAGTGACACTACCTACGTGATCTGCCAATTCTGCCGGGGGCAAGTTTGGGATGCAGCCCAGCTTCTCAATAACCTTGTGCTGTGCCAAGGAATCCCATGCAGGCTATGCTGCTTATCAGCCAGTGTAGGTCCTGCTGGTTGTTCAGTCCCAGCCCTCACCTCAAACTAGTGACAGGAATGGTGAGACTGCACCTACCAAACCTACTTCTAAAAGGGATTAGCAACCCCAGCTTTCTGCCCACAAAGGCTTTCTGTGCCAGCACACCAGTCCAAGGAGCCTTGTTTCCTGCTGTAAAAGGGAAATGTGCTGCATGGCAGTGAGAAAGCAGGGATGTTAGTGATGCATCTACCTTTGAAGTGCTGAACATGCTGCCTGAGGCTGGCCCATGCACTCATTATTAGCACCTGCCTGGAAATCTAGGAGTGAGTGGAGTTGTACTCTTCCACAGAGGGAAAAGAAGCCATCAGACAGGGAAAACAGGGCTTGTCTCCTGAAGTTTTCCTGGGAGAAGTAAGGTTTCTCCCTTGGAAACATCAGTAGTTGTCCTTAGAAAGATCAAAGCAAGCCATGAGGCTGTCTATGTCCTCAAATCTCTCCTTCCTCCTTGCTGCTGTTGATCATTGTTCAGACAAGCCTAAAGTCAATGATACCTGCCCTTTGACATCGAGCATGGTTGACAGGACTGCCTGGGAGCACAGGCAGACAGGATGACAGCAAGCCAGGGCAAAGAGCTGACAGTCCAGAATTAGCTCTGCACGTGAATTTGGGTGTGCAGGCCTGAAGCGGTTCTAGGTCCCCATACTCTCTTGGAGACTTTGTGGCTCAGTCATAGATGCAGCTGGGACTATACTTCCGTGCTAGCAGAAGGAAGCTGGCTTGAAAAGAAAGGTTTCCTGGGAAGAAGAGAGTGACTGCAGAAATCTCCAAGAAGGCCAAAACGGAGAAAAGAAGTCTAGGATTTAGAAAAAGGAGTTTGGATAAAAGAGGACTTAGAATAAGATTCTTGAGAAAAGAATGAGGTGCAGAAAGATAAAAAACAGGCATGAAGAGAAAGACAGAACAAGGAGGGAGGACAGAGAGAAAGATGTGGGGTTTGCAGAAGGAGGAATTCAGTATAGGGAGATACATCAGCATTAACCAGGGAGGCAGGTAGTACTTGTGGAGACTGGATGTGGAGGAGCACACATGGAGTAGAGCAGCCCTGCTGGTAATATGACAACAACGCCTTGACGCCTAAATGTGGAAGCCTCTCAAAAAAAACCAAAAAACAACTAAACCAACCAAACAAAAAACCAAGCTAAAATAAAAAAACATCACCACAAAAATCACACATATGCTGCTGGGTCACAATATCCACCAGTGGAAACATACCTGTGGATGAGCTATATATAACGGAGGATGCTTTGCTAGATTATTTTTAATGTCATAATTAATATCTGTTCTTAAGTGAGATGAGCTATTGTGAAAAGTCTAGGGTCCCCTGGCCAAGCATATAGCACCAACTCTGTAGGCACAGAATGGACTTTTTTCAGAATTTATCAGTCTATTCAGTTACTAGTTTCTGAACTGGAGAATCAAAACACACAAAACCAAACAAAAACCAAAGAAATAAAACCCCTAAAGAAACCTCAGTTAGTTTGTGGTTGGGTTTTTTTTGTTTGTTTGTTTGTTTTAAAGTGACAGACTATGTAGGTAATTTTCCTTGTTTCAAATTACATTAGGAAAAAAAATGCATTTCAAACCTTCATACTATTAGCATTATTTGAAGTCTTCTATGCAGCATGCATAGGGGAAGAACATAAGCAAAATAGTTTATCAACTCTTGTTGTTTTGAAAGCTGTGGAGTTGGAAGTGTTAGCCCAAAGTACTCAATCTAAACAGACCTTTCTTTTGCTTCACATATAAATCATGTTAAAGTACAAGTCCATATCTGGCTAGAAGGAGAAAAAAATTAACTTGGAAATGGAGAAGGGGATGGCTTTGAAAATTTTAGACTGGGATATTCAGCGTTATGGTGGGGATTCAGACGCACCATCCCATTAATTTTAACAACTGCCTAAATTCCCTAGTAAGCTTTGAATAACCTCAAAGTTAAATTTTTGTTATCTTTGGATATTTCCTTTACTTGACCCAGGTTTGTCCTTTCACAGTGAAAAGAAAGAGGTGAAAAGAGTGTTTTGTGCTTTCTGCTCAGAAAGAACTCTGCAGAGACTTCACTGCCTAAGTTTGCAGTGGTCATTGTCGCTGCTGCCTTCTCTCCCAAATACTCATCTCAAGCCCCCAAATGCTATTTGTTTGCCATGTTGCTGACAGAGATTGCACAGATCGCTTGGGAGAGGATGGTAAATCATAACTATATGACAAGCTGCTTCTGACAGCAGGTCCCTCTTGTCCTGTTTCTGGAACCTTTTGGACTTTGTTTTATGTGTTTTTGTGGTCTGAAATATTCTATAAATCTCTTTGAACCTTTCAGAGCCTCCCTTTGTATCTCACTCACACAGTTCTGCAATTACCTATTGGACTGGGAAGGTCCAGAGCTGACAACTCACTTTTAGCCTGGCTACAGTTACTGTATCATTTCACTAGCGAGCTCCTCATTAATTTTCCATATTAAATTTTTATGAAGAAAAAAGTATTTGAGCAGCTATAGAAGACACATAAAGAGCAGACATAAAACCTCGAGCTCAACACCTTTCCATCTGCAAAAACAACCTTATACTTCTGGTTATTTTAAAAAAAGTTCTTCCTCAAAGAAATGTAAACACATAAAAACATGAGAGCTCTGTAAGGGAAAGTGGTTTACCTAGTAGAGGGTAGGGACTGAGGCTTTCAGCATTTTCATGGTAATTCATCCTCTTTGTACCCCAGTTTTCTCCTCCATGATATAAAAATAATAGCAGTGCTCATTTTCCTTGGTAAAAAACATCTTTTTGTCCATGAAGGACAAAAGAATATAGTTTGTCTGAAAAGTGAACAATGGCGGATTGCAAACTGAAAGGTGGGTTGCTTTGAGCAGTTCTCTAGGTAAAATTAGAAATGAAGAAAGCAATTTTTCTGCTCTGCAGCTGACACTCACAGGTGTTACACACATTAGGGTTTAATGCCAAGTCATATGTGTCACCACAAGCTCCTGGTTCTACATTTTGCATTAACATACATTCATCTCATAAGCTTACTGGCATGCAAATAAAATGCACACTTGAGTCCAAGACAGCTGAAATGGCTGAATTACTGCAAAGCCAGAAGCCTACCAGGCAGTAGGAAGTTCAGCAGTGTGCCAGCAGAAACAGGGATGAATAGCAAGGAAACAAGATGGGGAGAGGGAAAAGAGTGACAAGTGGAGTAGTGCAAGGACCATGAGAAGGATCAGAGTGTTGGCAAGACTAGGAATAAAGGTCAGATTCAGGGTCTACTAGTAATTAGACAGGCCATGGAAAGGAGAGGCAGCGAAGAGGTTAGAAAGGGTACAGAAGATGTTTTATAGCTGGAGGTGATTGGATAAGGAGGGGTATTGCTCTGTGTACAGTTCTTTTGCTCCATTTTGTGTACACTCTGGGAAGGTTCACAAGGAAAGAGAGTCTGCTGAGACATCCACATTAGTGATACTGCCAAAAAAATTTCTTTTTAAAAAATATCTCAGACTGGAGTGGTCTATTCTCTTCCCTGACGCTCTGGGGACAGTTCAGATTACTGCTTTTGCTCTTCACACTCTGCTGAGGCTGCCCTGCGATGCATCACCCGCTGCCTGCTGCGTCCCCTCTGGCTTGGCAGCGTGCTCGCTCTCCAGGTGCCTTCCCGAGCAGCACTCCCCTCCTACCCTCCAGTGAACAGTGAGCATCTCCTAATCCGATTCATATATTCAATAAGTGAATATATTGAGCTACTGGCCCACGCTCCCACTGTCGCTCCCCCTTTACACACCCATCTGCTTTCATTTACAACACCACTGTGTGTAAGCGCTTCCTCCCATCTGGCAGATTGGACCTACGACAGGCAGCGTATGGGGTGGCACAGTGGTAGCGAGGGATGCTGTCCAGCCTCACAAAAGAAACCCTATGGCACATTTGCAATGCCTTGCAGAGGTTGGTGGCTCAGCTCAAAGTCCTGGGTCAGGGAGGTGCTCTTGCTCCAATACAAGAAGGAAAGACATGTGGCTGTCCAGGCCGGTAATGCTGTGTCCCAGCCACAAGCAGGGAAGGGTGTATGAGACAGGAGACCCTGACACAAGAAAGACTGGTTTGGAGCTTCAAGTAGGCAGCTATTAAAACAACCAACCTCAGACCTCAGGTCTACCCTTGAAGAAGCCCCTCTTTGTATTGGTTCACATCTGCAAGAGGGGAATTAGTAATGCTTCCACTCACTGCGTCTCTTTAGACATCAGCGCAGGGATCGTGACTATGCACAAGATAACCATCTATTGCCGTGCTAACTCTGGACACTGGTGCACCTGCAGACCACAGGACTACCCTGGGCAGAGAAACCAACTGCACTTCTGGGAGCAGGGTAACCTTGGTAGCACAGCGCTGCACTGAAGCCAACAAACCTTGATGCTCAGCAGAGCTAAAGACCTGGGATACATGGACACACCAGCACACTTCTAGCACAGGCTCATCCACAGCTATCAGGAGGTCCCACACTGCATTGTCCAGCCCCTGTAGACCAGTCTCTTCTGATTGTCCCATACTCAAGACAGTATGGCTTTGTGTTCAGCTGAGACTTTTGGGAAGGTCTAGGACACTCCATACAAATATGTGCAAATAAGAAAATGTTAGATTAGTCAAGATTGCTCTTTTTACTAGCATTAAAAATGAGGAAACAAAGCTAAGGATGAATTGCTGTATTAATGATGCCACTCAAATAGTAAAATCATATGTAATACCCTAAAAATAAAATTGAAAGCTACCCTCAGTTTTACCTAAGGAGCATTTGAGAAATATTGTTATCAATACTTGCATCTACATTTCAGAACCATCATTGTAAGCCAATTTCATTACAGTATTTACTCCTTAACAGTCTTTGAAATAGATGAAACATATGGTTTACATACAGTTAATTCACATCCTTGAGAGACATATGTAATGTCAGTCATTTGAAAAAGTCTTATCTGATTCCATAATATTGAATAGTACATTAGTAACATATGGGTTTGTGCTGGTTTTGGCTGCGATAGAGTTAATTTTCTTCATAGTAGCTAGTACGGCTTTGGTGCCCAGTAACTCCACACAACACACCACTGTCCTGTCCTGAGTGACCACCATAAGAAATGGAGCCCAAAGTCACAGACTAAATCAACTCAATGGATATTTTGTGAATATTTCTGAGTTTTACAAGGGTGGTCCATAGACTGAGACAATTATATCTGCATATTATGCCAAAGGATGAGAAAGGAGATGGTGGTTAATTAGGATGCATTGGATATTGTGGGACCTGAGCGTGATGTAAATGGTGTGGGAAAAGGGGTGCAAAATGTACTGGTTTGGGCTGGGATAGAGTTAATTTTCTTCACAGTAGCTAGTATGGGGCTATGTGTTGGATTTGTGCTGGAAACAGTGTTGATAATTCAGGGATGGTTTGGTTACTGCTGAGCAGTGCTTACACAGAGCCAAGGCCTTTTCTGCTTCTCACCCCACCTCACAGCAAGTAGGTGGGGGGACACACAAGAGAATTTGGGAGGGGACACAGCCGGGATGGCTGACCCCAACTGACCAGAGGGATATTCCATACCATATGATGTCATTGCTTAGCATGTAAAGCTGGGGGAAGAGGAAGGAACAAGGGACATTTGGAGTTATAGCATTTCTCTTCCCAAGTAACCATTACACATGACGGAGCCCTGCTTTCCTGGAGATGGCTGAACACCTGCCTGCCCATGTGAAGTGGTGAATGAATTCCGTGGTTTACTTTGCTCATGTGTGCAGCTTCTGCTTCACTTATTAAACTGTCTTTATCTCAACCCACAAGTTCTCTCACTTTTACTCCTCTAATTCTCTCCCCATGTCACTGGGCAGGAGTGAGCAAGCAGCTGCATGGTGCTTAGTTGCCAGATAGGGTTAAACCACAACAGTTTTATAGTTTTTTCTCCTGTATTAGTGACATAAGGAAACGCATGAGCATAAAAATCTTAAGAATGGGAATAAAAGTCCCATGAGTTTAAAAATCCACAGTAACCATAAAGCAATGGCTCTGAAGAGTGGCAAAGGACTTGCAGGTCTAAAGAACCAAAACTGACTGCTTGCAAAGTGCTTTCAATTGAAAATAGGAAAAACTTTGGAGATAAGGAAAAGGGTTTTGTTCCTGAATAAATACAGTCACATACCAATTCACAGTGGCTTCTGTGTCCTTCCTTATAAAGGGTTTAATTTTTAAATAATTGTAAAATAAAATAATACTTTTATTTAAATCTTTAAAGCTCCATGAAAATGGTACTTCCCATTTCAATTAAGACTATCATGCACCTGGGGTTCCCTGGAAATTAACTGTTTTTCCAGCCAGATACTTTATCAGGGTGAACATTGCCCAGGCTGTGCAGGCATCTGATATGCTGGGAGGTCAAACACCTCCATGGAAGAGCAGCAACTCTTACAGGGCTACCCGTAGAGCCAGAAGTCCCCTACAAGCACGTGGGTACACCCCTACAAGCATGTGGGTACACTCAGTAGCAACTCTACTTCACACATGTGCAAAACTTTAGCTCAAGAGAAGACCTTAAATCCCTGAATTCTATTTAAATCAATAAAATATATACACTATAGATATATTCATAGTTCTGTGATACACTTAAAAAAAATCACCTCTGAAAGTAGACCCTAAAAACACAACCAAAACCCAACACACAGTTCTATAGCCCAGTGAGTTTTTAGATGCAGTGTTTTCTAAAACAAAGCTTTCCCTCTCCCCATGTCATAAATAATCCAAATTTGTCACCCCTGCATCTGAGGTCTGCTTATGTCAGAAGTTCTAAATACATGAAAAAAAAAATCACTATGCAGAGTGAATTAAAGCAGTGACACCACTTTAGCTAAGGGTTGTGAGTTTATAGATAAAATAACACTGGCTTCTATGGATTGATTTTTCTGCTGTTATAAGAACATTGCATTTAGTCCAGGAGTGGCACTGGAGAAGCTTGAGCTCTCAGAAGAATAAATTTCCAAACAGCTGTTTGTGAGCAGAGTTGAGCCCATAGCTAATGATCACTTGTGGCAGATGGCATCAACATTTTGGCCATTAAAGCAGCTCAAGAAACAGCACATGCTTCTGGCAGGGGGCCCTGAAGAAGAGAGACACTACCAGGTTGAAACTAATCACCTTTAGGATCTTAACCCAAAGCTTGTTATGCAGTTTCCAAATTGTGGGGATCTGCACTCTGCACTGGCACACTTCTGGAGGGACCCATCTGCCCTGCTGAGACAGTGTCCTTCTCTTAAAGCAATGCTGGGTCTCAGCTCTGTCTACAAGTGCTCTGGCAGCTGCTGGGATAGGGAAGTTTAAGGCTGCTCCACTGTAGCAATCCCTCCTTACACTAGGGATTCTAGATGTTACACTGAAATGAAAACAGCTGAGAAAGCTCCCTTTTCACGGGACAGTGGTGTAAAGTTTTCGCTGCTAATTACTGTTTCTTAAATGGAATGATGTTGGCTGAAAATCCCCTGAAACTGAGTCAGGAAGCCACAGCTTTCTTTGCAGGAGGAAGAAACGTGCCCAAACAGCTCATAGCTCTCTAGGGGTGTCCTGGGGCTATATCACCTGAATAAAAGGGAAACATGGCTGGTGTGAATCCCCGTGACCATAAGCACTTGCTCTTGTTTTTAAAAGCTCTGTCTTCTAAAAGATAGATGCACAGATGTTCAAATCTTAGCCAGGGTGTGCTGCAAGTCCGCAGCGAGCGTGGTGATGGCAGTAACAGGATCACTTTTTAATCTCACAGTTCCCCCCACTCCAGCTGGCAAAAAGGACCAAAAGTTCTTTCCATGGCCATGATCCCAAGTATCAAAAGTAGTTTGCAGCTGTGCAAGTGTCATTATTCATCCTGGTGCCCAATTCCCAATGCCAGCCTCCTTCTGCAGCTCTACCCCAGTACTAGTTCTTTGTTCTGCACCATACCCACAGCTGCAAATCAGGGGAATTCAGGTCCTGCATTTCTCAGGCTCCAGGTCCCACCAACCTAGGGATACTTCAGCATTTAATGAGCTGCCTTCTCTTTGACAGGCATGTCTCCAGACGGGACAGTTTTGACTACAGCAAATATATTCTACATATGCTTTTGATTAGGATCCACTCCATTGTCCCAATATATTCCCCTCATTGCTTTATGCCATGTTACACAGGGTCAGCTTCTACATCTACATGTAACATGACATAATTATCAGTGACAGGGCACAAAGCCCCAGGGCAACACAGAAAGGGAGGCCCATGCTGCTCAGATCAGATGTCCACAGACAGCTGTTTGCTTGTCACCTAGTTGACATGCAAATAACATGTCACATTTCTGCCTGTTGCAGAATTTTGACTTTATCTTACTAAATTGTTTGTTCTTCCTTTAATAGCCAACACAGCCAGAGTGCCAGGATGGCCACAAGGCACTTCCAATAGATATATCCATGTTACCATCAGCCTGATGCTCAGAGCTGGCTGGCACACCAAGGAGCATGCGAGACCTGAAGGTGCTCTGGGATGTGGTAGCCATTAAAAAAAAAAATAAAAAATTGCTGTTACAGGCAAGCCACAATGGGTGAGCTGATATGGATCAGTGCCAGTGCTGATGGTTATGCTGAGAGTGCTGATGGTTATGCTGAGAGATGCTGTAGGCTTTCTCATTTCCATAGATACACAGAGAGTTAAGGCTCCAATACTCCTTGTGGGAGAAGGAAGTGGCCACAGTCCTCCTCATCCTCCAGATAAGGCTGGGACACCTCTCCCACTGAAACCATGGGCAGTTCAGGGTCCAAAAGCCTTCAGAGATGTTTGGGTACAACCTTTTCTGCCACATAGTGAGTGCTCTCCATACCTGCTGTCTGTCTTGGCAGCAGTGCCTGAACTTTCTTTAGAGGTTAGCTTTTCCCTCCTTATTTTGCAGTGTGTTGACAGATGTCTGTTAAGAGAGGCTGACCCCAATGCAAGTGTCAAACTTTATCTAAGCTTTCATGGGCTGAGTTCATCCTGAGAAAGGGGTATTTTGGAAGTATGCCCTAACTGCAGGCATGCTCATGTTAGCCTTTGGTGATCTAGGACAGCCTTGGTACCACCTTAAGCTGCACCAGTTACGTGTTGTCTGAAAGAAACTGTGTATTACATGACCTGTAACATACATGCACTTGTCTTCTCAATTTCTATCCCACAGATGGTAAATTTGAGGCACCAAACAAATCTGGGACTTGTTGTAGGTCCTCCAGAGAGCAAACACAGTCACCTTTGCGGACTCCTGCCCTTTACCACCCTAAACATTGCCAGTGCTACCTCCACTAAGCACACACACCAAAGCCGGGAACCGCAGGTGACCTGTAGAAATGAAAGTGCTAAAAATGAAGTGAACCCACCCCAGAGCAGGAAGGGGCCAAGGCCAGTCTGCAGAATGAGATCAAAAGAGTTATTGGGGGAAGGAATAACACAGGAGACTGAAGCAGGTGATCTGACTCCAACTGGGCTACAGGGCTAGCCAATCTCACTCTCCAGCAAGGGGTATCTCTGCAGCAGGGAAGATTTTCCCTTTCTTTTCGGTGCTGTGGTGCTCAGCTGCCCCTGCATTTTGCAGGTGCACTCAGCTGAGACTTGTCCCAGAGCCTTGCATTCAGAGTACACAAAAGCTTATGCCTCCCTCTGTGCCCATGTGTCACAACAGTGTCAGCCCATGTCACCGATCAGAAGTGAACTACAACAGGGCTATTGCACAGCCCCCCAGCACAGTTCTGGCCTGCCAGCCACTGAAAGGAAGGTTAAAAACATGACTGAATGAGGCACTTCTACAGGAAAGCAAAGATCCAGTACAGGCTTTTATAGCTTAGCATTTGCAATATTTTACCTGCAAAACAAGGTTCTTGAAAGAGTGCATTTGACTTGCTCAAAACACAGCCATTTCTCTAAACTTCTCCAGGTTGAAAGGCTTCGTCTAGTCTTGCAAAAGCATGACCAGAATCATAGTTTGGCCCGTAGCCTTTTCCCCCCAGGACCAGCTGAGCTGCCTGCTGTACATCAGTCTGTAACACAGGCATTTGGATCTCCTGTAACCCACCACCTGGTAGCTGTTGAAATGATCCCATTTCCTTCCATTTAGTCCTTGCCTTTTTTTTTTTTTTTTTTTTTTTAAAGAATTCGGTCATCGAGTCAGATCAAGTGGTTCAGAGAGCTTCTTAGCAGTCAGAAAAACACTGCTAAAAATGCTAAAATGCTCTTGGCTGTGTCCTGTCAAACTAAATCCAAACCTCATCGGTTTTCAATAAGCCTCTGAGAACACATTCAATTGATATGAAATCAAACAGACAAGGACATTTTGCTGGAGCCAGTCAGTTTTGCTGAAGGTAAATCACACCAAGCTCTAACCCACAGCCATGCTCTCCAGCCAGCACAGCTATTCTGGAGTCACACAACAAAGCACACACACACAAATGCATTTTCTCCCATTAGGCTGTTCAGTAATGGTCTTTTTATAAAATCCTGGATACACACTAGCTGCCTTCGGGAAAGAAGAAGCCACATGCTGAATGTAAATAGTCTAAGGGCAACTTTAGTCCAGGACTTATGCTCTTTGAAGGGAAGTTTTGCCTTTGTTCATAAAAAGGTGGCTGATCTGGTAAACTGGAATACAGTAATTTTAAGTTTTTAAATAGTTAGGAGGGAAGCTAGGCTTCTTCTAGGGTATAACACGACTCTCTAAAGTACGCAACATGTTATACATTCCTCACCTACTTGGATTTTACCTGAACATAGCCACCATCTTTTACATAAGATAAGGCACAGACCCGTTTTTCTCAGGGCAGATACGTAGCCTACATGCAGATGCACAGGCGAGAGGACAGGGTCTATGTGTGCCACATAACAGAGAACAGGGGAGGCACATGGGGCACAGCACAGTGGGGGAGACATTGACACCAAAGATGGCATTAGTACACGGCTACTACATTGCAAGGGGCAGCATGCTTGTAAATAGTGTGTCCAAGCAAACGCCTGCCCTCCTGTGCATGCTCCACAAGCACCTTCTTCCCACCTGGCTCCATCCCCCAAACACACAGAGCAAGCAGGACAACTTGTATCAAAGCAAGCCCAGCACATGGCAAGGCAGGGGGACCCAGCCCATCAGCAGGGGCTCGCCAGCCCCTCACCACACAGGAACACCAGGATTCTGCTTTCTGACATCCCCATACAGCCCACAGCAGCAGCTGTGGCACAAACCCGAAGTCCCCTCCATAAGGATATACCTTGGCAGGAAGCCTTCATGAGTCCTCAGGTTGAGCAGAGGAGGCAGATCCCAGCAGGAAGGGTTAGCAGATCCAGAGACCTCCAGGTGCAAGCAAGCAGTCGAGAAGGGCACGTGCATATGCATGTGCTTGGGGCTGGGACAACCCCTCCCCACAGAGCCTCCATGCTGAGGGGGGGGGAAAGGCCTCCTGCCCCTTCCCACCATGCGTGTGGGCCGGAGCGTGGCAAACAGACACCACCCACCCCCAAACACATAACAGCCTGAACAGACTGCCATTAAATTAAATTCCTCATTAGCTGTAATTAGCAGGCACGTGACACCCCTTAACAGAAGCCCAGCAGCAGAGGGGCCTCTGCCTAGCAGGAGAGGGCCAGTGGGAAGCCAGGTCTTGTGGCTTGTTTCACCAGCCCTCCTTTCTCTGAGCTCCCTGTGACCATGCTGGAGCCTCACCAGAGGCAGCACCTGTGAACGTGAGCCTGATCCACAGCTCACCGGAGTAAGGTGGGCATCACTGCTGATTTCAGCAGGCTGTGGATCAGATTTTCCCTGCATAGGCTGGAAATAATAGCTCAGGAGAGCTAAGCCTTGGGCTGAGCTGCAGCCACCAGCACGAGCTGTTCTGGGGGTTGGGGACTGCATGCTACTAATTGAACCAAGAGCAACTCCCAGTAATTATCCCACCTTTCCTGCTTTGTGCTTCTGCCCTCTACAAAGGCACAAAACAAGGTCTACAAGTCTCCTTCCCTGGCTGAGATCTCTTGCCTACCCTCTCACCCAGATGAAATCTTCAAGCAGCAGGAACTTCACCTTATAGCCCCAAGGTGGATAAAAGGCTAACCCGGGGAAGGAAGACCTGCCAACACTCTTTTTGTAGTCAGACATTACCCATTACACTACTGGTCCTCAGCAAATCAAGTGGGTCAGGCAATATAATCTTTTCGACTTCACGGCCAGAAGGAAAGAGGTCCCTAAAGTGGGCCACTGACCTTTTGGTACAACTTTGTTGCTTCAGCACATGTGGGTGGCAAACTGCTTTGTCTCCACAAGGCTCTTAATGTGTGTGGTCTGAAGGACCTTGTGTATTTTCAAGGCAAAATAATCTTGGGCATGAAGGAAACCAAGAGGGAACAATCAAAGAGAAGAGAGGAAAAACTTGCAAGTGCTCCTATACTTGCTTCATTTTGAATTGGTTTTAAATTGGGCTTTGCTAACTGGGTGTAAGGCTACAGGGTGATGCTATTCCATTATCAGCCAGTATTGCACTATTTCTTGTGATTTCCATGCTCTCACCAAACTGGTGTGGAGACCTGCAGCAACTGCACTGAGAAGCAAGCGGGAGCAGGTGGCAGGGCAGACAGGCATGTTGGGTGGCTGCACCACAACCACTTGGACAGTGTTTGTTGAACAGTCAGTAAGATAAATGTTCACTCTGCTTTTTGTAGGGGAAAAGCTTTGGATCCTCTTAAAAGCCTGTCCCATCAGCCACCACCTGTTTATTGTATGTCCACATCCTTTGATTAGTTCTTGAGCACCTGGCTTTCACTTTGCAGCACATGAGCTTCCCACAAGCTTTAATGCATTTATCTTCACAGATAAATGTGAGGGAAGGCAAGAGCTATTAACTCCCTTAGAGCAGATCTTTTGATGAAGGTCCTTTAAATCCTAGGCTAGCCATTAAATCCCTCCAGTGTTCAGTGGTCTCCAACTGGTTCTTTAGGTCATTCATTATTTATAGTATGTACATGGTTGTATGGTATTTCATTACCTCTGGAGGAGGATGGCAAATAGAGAGTTGGGAATCTCTGTGTCCTCCTTAGCTTCAGAGACACTGCAGAACTTCAGCCTCTTTGGAGCTAATCCCATGCTCTTTTAACTCATTTGTAGAGTTACTCTTTATAAGAGGGGAAAGGATCAGTCAACATGGTGCTATATTTTCACTTTGTTACTGTCATACTGAGCCTGCAAGTTGAATGTAGAGGAAAGCTTATAGAAAGCAAAGCATGATAAAAAAATAAAAAGCTATTATTTCTACTTCAAATTTAATCTCCAGCTGTGGTTCTTGCCATGACTCCACAAGAGTAAAAAGCCTTTCACAACTGGGTAAGCTCTTCCCATGAAAGCACCTACCAGTCTGAGCAAGGCTCCTCTTTTTTTTCTTGATGTTCTAAGTAGCCTGAGCTCTCCAATCCCCATATTGCAAAGTGATCACAAACTCTCTGATCATTTTTTGGAGTGTGTGTGTGTGTGTGTGTGGCTTTCCACTGCATCCTCTCTAATTTTTCAGTTTCTTCAAAAGTAATCCCCGTTTTAAAATCTCCACAACAAACGTTTGGAAGGGGAGGCAGCATCTTCTATTAAACTAAATGACATAGATGGAAAAACTAGACAAGCCTTCAGTTAGTGAAGGCTTTTGTCTAATGAAAGATACTACTTTTCTCCAGCATTCCTGCCTTGCTTATAGCCTTAAACCACCTCATCTTCAGTAATTCCAGTACCACAAAGAAAGCATAGAAATCTTAGAAAGGCTGGGCATTTAATCTGTACTGCCACAAAACAGCATTATTATGACTGCACTGCCTGGGCTGGTTTGTTGTTGTAGGACAGCTCACCAGTACTAGGCAGCTCCTAATTCTTAAACATAAATCACCGTTAGAACAATTTGTTTGAGTTCAAAACCAACAATGGCATACTTGAATTGCAATAAATTAGTTACACAGGGTAGCACAGACAATCACCAAAAACTACATTAAGTCAAGGGGGATATAGTAAATATTTTGATAAGCTGTTGTCAGAGCACAAGGCAGCTACCTTTAAGCTGTATCTTTAATCTCTGGCTGGTTACAGATAGTGGGGGAGCTCCCTCTGCCTCTTCCTGATTTGTCTTTTCCTCAGGCTTTGAAAGTTAGGACTGGGGTAAAACATCCTCCCACCTTCAGGCAGGTTTTGGGATACAGCTGCCCAGGACATACGATGGTTACCTGAGCTGACACCCTGCAGTTCTCTTTCCCAGCAGCTAATGCAGTACCTGGGGAACAACTTAAAGCCAAAATATCACATGTACAGAGAAAAAAAAAATCAGGAAAGCGTCACTCCTAAAGAGAATGAGGCAGACTGTAAATCTATCCAGCTCAACCTCCCCTACAGCTGGGAAGGTCTCTCGCTTCAGATTCCCTCCATCCGTCTTTTCGGCATTGGCCTGTCACCACAGAAAGCTGCTGACAGATGGCCCCGATTCACACAGCCATGCAGGAAATCCAGATAACCCATTATCACTGTGCAGGAATTCATCTTGCAGACAGGCATCCCTGCCTACCAGTGTCTGCAGTTTAATACTCTGAAGTCCCATCATCATTGTAGCTACATCTTATTTATCTAGTTAAAAAAAAAAAAAAGTTGAAAAAATCAGCAGCACCAATAGGTACGGTCTGCCTTGTTCAATAATGCTAGTGGCAGCTGTTTGTGCCAGAGGGCTGGGAATGGTTTGTTCTTTTCCTCAAAAAATAGACTTCAGAGAAGGTCATAAAGTTGCAATCAGAGTAGCTCTGCTGCAGTCCTCCTTGCTGAGTAGCTCGTTCCCAAGAGCAGAGTGGATCTGGCAAAGCAGCTGTGAGATAATCCCTCAGTAGAACCCACTTGGTAGTAAGGATTTCTCTATCTGCCCTCACAACCATCCCAAGAGACTTGCAAGAATACAGCCCTGTCCACTGCAGCTGCCCTGGTACCAGTGTAAGGGAATGCATACTGCCATTTCTGTTCCTGCACAGCAAGGGAGGTAAGTTGTACCAATACAAAAGGTGTCACATTTCAACACTAAAGCTGAGTTGATGTAACTGCTTTGGCTTAAACAGAAAATTACATCTTTACAGCATTATTCTGACCAAACTTTTATGAGGAGATCAGGACATAGAGAGTGGCCTAGTGAAAAACAAAGTCTAATAGTACAATGAATAAAAAAATTATATTCTGGATCAATTATTTACATGCTGCCCGCAAACACACATCCTTAGACCTGTTAAGGAAAGACTGTTTATTTTATGGTTAAAGACAGACACCAGCAGATACAAAAAGCTATTTCAGACATTAAATGAAAGCATTCCTGAATGGTGAAAACCATTGTGTATAGAAAGGGCACAGAAAGGAGGCTTTGAGAAACCTGAATAAGAAAATAAATCTCTCTTGGAGAGTCTTTTTTTCATGTCAGCTCAACTTTTCTTTGAAACCTTTACCATCAAGTTGCATAGTGCAAAAGGGAAACAGAGATGTTTATTTATCAGCAGAGAATCACAGGCCAGTCTCTGCGCGGGACAGTCTCTGTCCTCTTTACAGCTGCTGCAATGGCAAATACATCTCCTAACCCTGGACAATGGTATTGCCCAGGATATACCCCAGCAGCAGTATGCAAAACCCATCTAGATCTGGGGTGCCCAGAGGGACAGTGTGAAAATATTCACAGCAAAGGGTGAAATGGCTTGAAATTGCATTTGTCATATTCTATTCTTTATGAACAGAGAAATATAATTTTTTTCCCTGTTCCCTTCCCCAGGATGGTGGGGAAAATCACCGTGTTTCCTGAATGAGTGAGTGGAAAAAAAGGCCATTTGGAGTTAAAAATGAACTTGTAATGCAAAGCTAAAAAGACAAGGTTTTCTCATGTATACTTCAATGCAAAAGCAGCTTTCCTGCTAAATTCCTTGGTAGTTTCATAATGTAAGAGTCACCCAACATAAAAGCACTGAAAAATATGTTAACTCCTTGACTACCAGAAGGTTACAGCCTATGACAAGCTCAGTATTTTCTCTTCTCAGCCCCTAGCTGCAGCACCCACCACCCTCATCATCCATGAACCATGCAGAGAAACAAACTCCCTCCACAGTGGACTCCTCTCTGAAGTCTGAAGCCATGAGTGCAGGGACCATGGGTGGGGGGTTTGTGCTGCCAACAACTGGTGGTGGGACAGGGGTTGGGGTCTACACAGGCTGCTCTCTGATGGCAAACAACCTCCAGCATGAGCTAGGTTTGGGCTGATTCCTAGAAAGAAAAAATTTGAGCCTCATGGTTACTGTGTTTGGATTTTCTTCAAATGTGTCTTCACTGGCAGTGGGTGTGTTTTGACATGCTCTCATTAACTAGCCTCCCTCCTCCCAGGGACTAGAATGCCTGAATGCATAATTTTCCTTTTAACAAGAAAAAGTTATTTCTTATTGGCACCAGTGCCAGCAATTCTTTAATGCTTGAAGAGAACTTTACCCTTTTACATCATTATGTTCTTCACAATCTCTACCCACTTAATAGCTCTATATAGTAGATGGGAAACTCAACCAAGTGGTGGATCAAGGATATCGAGAGAGTCCCCTAGCACACAGGAAGCTGTGGGCACTGCTCCTGGGCTTACACATGGGGCAGGTGCAGTGAAGGGCCTGGAGAAGTAAATGCAAAGGACACAGACACAGAGGCTGCAGACCATTGCACTGCTTGTCACCATGGGAGAGCAAATCCTGTCATTTCAGCAGGTGCCAGCCCTCCAGAGATCAGGTCTTAGATGGCTTCAGACAGATCCTCTGTGCTGAAGCAGTGCTTTCTCTGCCAGGAAAGTCCTGATCCATTTTCCCCACCATCACAAACCTTAATGCCTTCAGCCAGCTTCTTATTTTCAGAGATTGGTTTCCAAACACCAAGATGCCCAGCTTACAAACTCAAATTGTTTTGTGCAGGTGATCTTTAAACCGAAAACTAAATACATCTCCCCTAAGATGACTTATTAATATTGATCCAGGCTCTGAGCAAATATATGAATATACTTCTACAATTTAGATGGCTAAGTATTTCCAATTAAGAGCATTATGAACAATGCATAATATGTTTGCTTTGGAGGGAGGCTAAGGATTTAAAGCTCATGTTAGAAACATTAGCTGCTGTCACTAATGTGACTTGCTGACTTGAGTGTTTTTCTGATTTTTCCCCCATTCCCTCCAATTTTTCAATTAAAACTTAATTGCCTGCCCGGTTACTCACTGCAGAAGTGATAGGGAGATTATAAGCTGTCATAAAACCTTCTCTGGTCTCGCACTTCTCTGGCAACACAGAGAAAAGGTCAGTTCTTGTACTGGCCTACACACTAAGCCACACTTTTATTGCAGTCTTACGGCTTAAGCACTTGCTTTACAAATGTGCATTGGGTGCTGGATGGTGTGTTCATGACCCATTTTTCTTCAGCTTTGCCTAAGTGTCTTCTAGTGAGCTGCATTGCTATCTCGTCAGCAGAAATCAGGATCCAGCTCCTGGGTGACATACTACTCTGACTTGGGTAGGTTGATCTGCTTTTATGGCTTATTTCCGTATGTTGAATCAAACTAGAGTTGTCTCTGCATATGTGGGATGAGAAAAGAACAGCAGACCTGTGTCCCAGTTGAGCAGCTGCAAGTGGAGAGAAATTTCTGTAAAGATCATTACCTTGCTATTGAAAGCAGGCCGAGTACGGACAGCACACCACCTTAACTGCTCGGAGACAATAACAGCCTAGTGCTATTGCATTCATTTCCTTAAATAAGCCTGTAGCTCTACAATGAACAAGGCATTGTTTAAGCTTGTAACCAGAGCAGTGGGTGGAGGGAAGCTATAAAGGGAGTTTGTATATATGTGTAATGATAGCAGCAAGAGAAGAGATTAGATAAACAGAAGATCGTTTACAGCATCATGTGTCTCACAAACCTCTCCTGGCAGAAGATGTATTACATCCACTCCCAAACAATTAGCTGGGCTGACAAGCAGGGAATATTCACTGGGGGTAGGTAGCAGGGGTGATTTGTCATTGAGACCCCTAGGCTATCAGAAGAGCAGAGGCCAGGGTTTTCCTGGACTCTTTTATGGCCAGTTGTTTATTTTTAAGAACTAATTTATTCTTCCTAGTGGGTTTGGTGCAGTTGCCATGCTAAAAGAGCTGTTGTGAGTGTCATATCCTTATGGGAGGACCCAGGGAGAAAAATGGATTTGGTTTCCCTGGTTTACTGAGTGGGGTGGAGGTCAGCAGCTTGTACCTACCTTGCACAAACAGAGCAACAGGGCCTGGAAACATCATGGTGATCCTCTGCACAGGCACATGGGGTGTGAGCTGCCATCCCCGAGCAGGCTTTCAGTCCCCCTGCCTCCAAAAAGGAGCATAAAGTCTCCTGAAACAAGATTTTTACTTTGTACTGCTGTAAATAAAAAGAATAATTTACCACCTGCAAGGATCTTTTCTCCCAAGGTGCTGAAAATGGGAATTGGCTCAAGTCTTTTCAATAGCATGGGGAAAATTCCCCTTTCATCTACATTTTTGGGGATGGCAAATTTTACAGGTGCAGCAGAGGTGCTCCTCAGGTAGAAGTGTAAGGAATCAGTGGGGCTTTGAGGTCCCAGGAAATGTTTCAGAGTAGCAATTTGCTCCTTCAGCTCTCACCTATTTCATACAAACCTAAACACAGCCCTTCTGAACGCTTGCTGTTCTCACTGGCTGGAACAGCCATGTACCTGGGAACCCCACACAACAACCACCTACCCAAACTATACCACAAAGGAACAAAGTGAGGCACAGAGCTTGGTGAATCTGCAGTGCCCTGGAGAAGATCACAGACCTGCTGGCAGAGCCGTGGAGGCCTGGTGCCCACCGCCCAGGCAATGGTCCTTCCCATGGCCCTGGTTAGCTGCTGGCTGTGTTGGGGGAGTGGGTGAGCCAGCATTTACCTGAACTACAGATTCATGAGTACAGCTGCTCTGTATCTTTGTGAAAAATATTACTTGTCATCCCTTTTTACAGATAGTAGAATGGTTTCATCCGGACCCTTTTGGCATTCCCAAGGATTGCCCAGATAGCCGCATAAAAAATATTTGCAACCACTTTCCATATCTGATTGCTTTTCCTCATTTGAGCCTAGCCTCTTAGATCTCATGGCATTGTGCCTATTTCTGATTGGGAGGCTAAAAGACTTGTAAAAGGAGATAAGTAAACAGCAGACAATAATAAGATAACCTTTCTGCCAGGTGGTGTTAGTAGTAAGAACAGGCAGAGTCAGTGTCTAGAGTTTCCATTTAATATAACTAAAATAAATGGTTCTAGCCTCCACCTAATCCCTTGCCCTCTAGAGTTTTAGGAATGCAGACTGTAAATCCCTGATCACCTTTAGTGCCTGTTATTTTCTGAGCCCAGAGTTTGTGTTACTCATCAACTGACCAAACTAAAACCCTTCTGAGAACTCCAGGCTTCTTGGTAAAAATACCCCTAGACCTCATCATCTGCCCAAGAGTCCAGTGTCACTTCCTTCAAATAGTAAACAAGGCACCTTAGCTACTGTCTTTCCTATGCAGCTCTGCCCTTCTTCCCTTGTAGGACACTCAGGCCACTACTACCACCTAGAAGAGACCACCTTAGTAGAGATCACATGCAACATGCTTCTTCAAAACCCACTTGTGACTTATCCATGGTTACAATGCTGGTTAATGAGGTAGCCATCTACTGTAGCCACTAGTCCCACCAGTGTCCTTTAGGCATCCTTCCTCTGGAGAAGCCTTCTCCACTGGCAGACAGTGGAGAAAGCAAAATTTTGGCCCAGAAAAGAGGCAAAGATCTCACTGCTTGGCTGGAGGGCTGTGGATCCACTCAGCATCCTGGAAGAGGGACCTATGAGAGATGTGTTTCCCATGTAAAGAAAAACAACAGGGACTGCAGTGCTTGATGATGATGACCTTTTAAAGCCCAATGGTAGACCCTACTACCATGGAGGAAAACATGAGCATCCATCCCCAAGAAGGCGTTGCCAGGCAGAGGAATTTTATTTGGGAACCAGAAAGTCACACTGTGGTTTGGGAAAGGATTTTCCTTCACTATCCTCATTCCAGAGGAACAGGCAATCTTTTAGATAGACTGGATCCATGCCACAGCGTGCCTTGTAGATTTAGTCTGAAACTTGTACTTGATTCTTATGAGGAAAATTACCCAAATATGGCCTGTGTCTAGTGTGCAGCAGTCTTGAATTTCTTTATCCTAAGTGGGTCCTGTCCTGACAAAAATGGAAAGGTAGCCCTGTCTACGTGTTAAATATCATGTGAAATATTCTAAACTTTAACTGCTTCCCTAATCTCCCACCAGGCAATCCATTAATAGGTAAAAAATCTTATATGGACTTCCAGTTGGATGGCTTTTTCTTTTTTCCATGGACCAAACTCACATTCAGCATTTGCAATACAGAAGAAACATTGTCCATGACACCTCAATAGCTGAGTTTGCAAGGAAACTATGAGAAGGGATTGGGCTTTCCATAGTGGCCTCCCACCTCCCTACTGTGAGTTGAATAGACCAAATCTGTTTCCAAAAGCAATAAGCTACTTAATTGATCCCAAAGCTTAAAGATGCTTTCTAAGGCTAAGCAACTGGTTTCTTTTAATACAAGACAGAGCAGAAGATCCTGCTTTACTAGATCAGCAGAAGAGCCAAAGCAGAGGTTGCCTCCTTGCTAGATCAGGCTGTCAGAGTCTCCTCTAATGCCCTAACCAGAGCTGACCTGGTTGTCACGTGCCGGGCTGCCTCCCTGCATGGAAGATCCAAAAACTACTGAAGGCAATCATGTCCTGTGCCTGTGAAGAGAATAACCCTATTTGAGACACCTGTTTGAAGGAAAATACCTCCTTTGGGCACCTGCACACATGTCCCTTGGTGTGGGGTTCCCACAGTTTGAAATGGACACCTTCTGCTTGAGCTCACTGGTGCTTCACTGAGGCTCATTGCCTCAGATTCAGTTATGACATTGATTTGACCATTGTACTATCTTAATGCTGTTACAGCAGTAGTATTAGAGCTGGGTTTGCTGAATTTTACACATGTATGTTTATTCCATTTAACAAAATCCACTGAAAACTCGCTTAAAAATATCTTTGCTGCTTTTTGCATTTGCAGCAGCACATGTAAGTCAAGAGAGCAAAGATATTAAACTAAGGTATTTAAAGACACTTTAAAGGCTCAGTTTCTGAAAGAATGCCCCTGTCCCTCATTTCCTCCACATTACAGATGCTAGCAGACTGAGGAAGAGACAGGGTGGTTGTGCTCCTCTACCCTGGATTGCAGAGGAGGAACCCTGCAGCATTCGGTACCCACTGGTGTTTCTGGGGCTGGAGGCTTCATGACCAAGCATACTGCACTGCTGGAAAGACAGAAAGCAATGGAAGTATGTATAGGGCTATGGCTTTACTTGTGAGGCTATAACTGAACAACAACCACAGGGTAAAAGATTTTAAAAGACAGACTGCTGCCCCAGGCAGAATTCCTACAAAGACTTCTAAACCTCCGAGTCCTATTTTCTATAGATGATCCAGATCTTAAAAATAGTAACATTTGGGGAATAACAAAATACATCCACTTAGGGATCTGCAAAAGTTTGTGTCAGGAGTTCAGACCGCTGGAAAAATACCTTCTCCCTGGGAGGAAAAGGAAACCCCAGAGACCCGACTGATTTTGGTATAGAGGCTGGATAGTCTATATTTCTTTGGAGGCTCATTCAGCCCTTTAATTTATACAGCCACACTTTACCACACGTGTCCAATGTACCTCCCTGGTAAACTCTTCTCCTTCCTGGCCTTTCAAGTGCAGGATCTCACCTGCTTGGATGTCTCTGAATGATGCTCATAGGAAAACAACACTTGAAATGCCAAACAGATGTGAAAATGCATCTGAGGAGGAATGTATGGGTGGTACCCATCTGTCATCACCCCTTTCACCATCTCATCTCCTCCCCTTTCACCTGGTGCCCACGTCTGGCAAGCTACAGACAGGGGAGCTAGGTGAAATGCAAGACAGAGCCCTGTTTAACCTGACCTCTGTTTCTGCAGTGTGAGCTCTCCACTGGTCTTTACCTGGCTGTGTGAAATTCAGCTTTGCTTCACTGAACATTTACTTTAAGGTGGTAGAGTAGTGCTTAGGTATTTTGGGCAGGTTCCTATGAAGAGCTGGTCCACCTTAACAAAGACCATAAAGATATGAAAACTCAGAAGTAATTTGTACTTACATAGAAAAAGCACAGTGACCACTACCACCCACATGTGTAACCAGTCTAAGATGTTGTTACTTTTATTCTCAGTTGCCCACGTTTGAGTTTGTTTTTTTTTTTCATTTAATTTTCTTTTTCCCAACCTGTTCTGAAAACTTTTAAACAAGCAGGGTTTTTTTGTCAGAGTAAAATGTTGGTTTTTTTTCAAAACAGATGGTTTTGCTTTGAGGGGTTTTTTGTAACAAAAAAAGGTTTTCTGGCAAAATACATACAGCCCTTATTATAGTGATTATGAGAACTTTGTTTGATGGAAATATAAATGCAGGTAAAGATTAATAAGCAGTATATGACTAGTTTCAAGGGTTTTTTTTTAAAAAATCACATTGCCTCCCAAAAAGTACAAGAAATTTTCAGCAGATCCCTAAGGACTTTGTAAAAATACACAGATACAGTCAAAATGTCTCAGTAGAAGTTAAAAATAAGACCTCTTAGAAACCAACAGAGTGACACCATCTTCAGCTTCTTTTAAGGAGGGTTTTTTTTTTTCTCCTTCAACCATTTTTCCTACATGGTAAATTCCATTTTCTATAGGTAATTGAATAGTTACATTAACCAAAACTCTCCTACAATCTTCTTAAATTATAGGCTTTTTCCTGCAAATGCTTTGAAAGTCTCTGATTTCCAGTGCTTTCAAAACAAAGATCAATTCTCTCCATCCCGTTCTTCAATGCCACATGGGACAGAAAGTTCATTCTTGTTGCCCATATTGAGAAAAGAGAGGATGTGACATGATTTGCCTCTTGCCTGTATCAGAATAGCTCCACTGCCTGCAGTAGAATCACTCCTAAATTTTTACCACCACAAAGATTTCAAGTCTTCTTTTCATAATGTCATTTGCTTTTCTGTAGAAGTCCACAGAGTCATTATGGGGATTTGAATCACTTTGGTGCCATCCTCCCAGGGGACCCGCTGTTAACACATTGTGCAGATTGTACCTTCCCTGCTCCAAGGCTGGGTCCTGAAGATGTAGCTGTGAAAGTGCACAGCTTTCTACACAGAGAAGAGCTGTACGCAGATGTGCAAATGGTGAGAAGACCCCAGCAGCAGCTGAGGCACTGGCTGGGTGCTATGAAGCCTTGGAGTTTCTCTCACCCTCTTACCAGAGGTGGCCTCGGACCACCATCATCACTGCCAGCACATGGGAGCTCCCAAGAGCAGGAGACGTAATTCACCAGAGCTGGTTTTGCATTCAGTGCAGGAGGTACAAAGGCATACATGGCTGTGAGTCCAGGCAGGCTTTCAGATGTGTGGTGGGTTGACCATGGCTGAACGCCAGGTGCCCACCAAAGCCGTTCTATCATTCCCCCCTCCTTCGCTGGACAAGGGAGAGAAAAAATATAACAAAGGGCTTGTGAGCCGAGATAAGGCCAGGAGAGAGATCATTCACTAATCACTGTCATGGGCAAAACAGACTCAGCTTGGGGAAAATTAATTTATTACAAATCAAAACAGAGTAGGGTAATGACAAATAAAACCAGATCTCACAACATCTTCCCTCCACCTCTCCCTTCTTCCCAGGCACAACTTCACTCCCGGCTTCTCTACCTACCTAGCCCCCCCCCAGTAGCACAGGGGGACGGGGAATGGAGGTTGAGGTCAGCTCATCACAGGTTGTCTCTGCCACTTCATCCTCCTCAGGGGCAGGACTCATCACAC
>JANZLQ010000100.1:22860823-22929054 GCA_026212715.1 Elanus axillaris
TCTGTTCTATTAAACCGTTCTTATCTCAACCCATGAGTTTTACTTCTTTTCCCGATTTTCTCCCCCATCCCACTGGGGGGGGGAAGGGGGTGAGCGGCTGTGTGGTGTTTAGCTGCTCACTGGCGTTAAATAACGACACCTTCCTAGATGCTTTTAGTGGATGGAAGAGCTGTTCCCTGTTATGGAGTACACCATTCTCTCTGTCTGCAGGATCTGTAGGTTTTTAAGTCCAGAAGGAAATGTTACAGTCAAACAATCTGGTGTCTGGCATTGCACTGGCTGGAGAACACCATCCCCTGTGATGGGGTGAGCCCATTCTGCTCAGGAAAGTTGTATTTTAGAGAGACACCTGGTCTTCATTTAAAGACTACACGTGATAAAGAACTCTGTACAGCCTCTAGTAAATTATTTCAGTAGTTAATTCTTTTCACTGTAAAAAAATCTGCACCTTATTTCCATGCTGAATTGGTCTGGCTTCAGCTTCCAGTTCTCTGGGTCTGCTTGGAACACACCTCCAAAAGAAGCACTCTAGCATCCAGCTTTCTCCCCTGGCGACTCATGTAAAGCAGGATCTGGTCACCTTTAAAGCTTTGCTTGAAGTACACCAGCAAAGTCTTTTTATAAAAGGCTTAACCCCCGCACTGCCACAGGTGCTGAGCCAAACAGAAGAAAAAGCAGATGCATAAGTCAGGCCCAAAGACCACTCCAGCTCAGTTTCTGACAGTAGTCAGCCAGAGTTATTTAAATAAAAATATAAAACCCAAGGGAGGCAGAGTGACTCTGCAAGACACATCTCTTCAGCTTCACTCCTCAGGGGTTTAAAGGCACCAAGCTGAAGATCATAGTGAGGTTTATCAGCTGAGGCATAGGGTCACCTAGTTTGCATTTGCATGGTTTCCAGTCTGCCTGGGCATGGGCATATTGAACTCATGTCTACTTGCATAGCACTTCACAGGTATATTCTTAGATAAGCATAACAGATGAGCCCTCAGGGCAGGTTTTGCAGGTATCACCTCACCCACTGTTGTTATCTCATCATAAAACTTGATTGAAGATCTGGGACTTCCCACCAAGAGTCCCCAGTCACTTTCCTCTAAGGTTTTCCTATGCAAAGCATGACCAAGACCACGTCTTGGTACCTATCCAGTCACACTTGGACTAAATTAAACACAGGGAAAAGGCTTTTGGCTGTATTTTGGCCGTCTCCTGGACCCACGGCTCAGCATTTCTGGCTCAGTTTACACCACCACTACAAATGCCCTAAATTGACAGTATCTGGTTTACATTTATGGCAGTTTATAGAACTCCTTTAGCTAGGTTTTTTGCAAAATTTCCAGCGATGTATATAGCCAAATGCAAAAAATCAGAGTAGATTATTGTGCTTTTCCCTGACAAATATCACATGCTTCTCTTCTATGTTTACTATTTCTATGATGGCACATAGGCACACCAGCCTCAGGCCAGGACACTTTCTGTGCTCGATGCTATACAGTTACAGGAAGAAAAAGCCACTGCTTACAAGGTTAGGACGGCAAACACAAGTTAGGCCAGAATTTTCTGGGACACTGCCACCTCCCAGAATGAAGTGTTGCTTCCTCCCACACATGAAGGTCACAGAAGCACCCAACAAGTTTCAGATATACTGACTGACTGGCAAAACCATCACCTTACGAGTTTGGCCAAATTTGAAATGCACCAAGCACTAGCAAGGGGGAGGGTAGCAAACTCTGCTGCTGACTGTTAGCTTGTGATGTGCGGTGAGAATGATGGGAGAAAAGGGGCTTGTTGACCCTGACAACAGCCCAGCATAGGAATTCCCCCCTCTTCCAGATGAAGTTTGGACAGGACATAAGGCTTTTTGTCACTGGCTGGGAAATCTGCCTAGCACCTCCCAGCTAAAGCCATGACAGGGAACTTCTGGCACCAAGCCCACGCATCGTGTAACCCAGTAAGGACTGCTGGCAGAACGCCTCCATAGCGGGAGGTGGGCTGCAGGTCAACACCTGATTTCATGCTGGTAGTCCAATGCCAACACTCAACCACTGCATATAGCCAGAGGGCATGTATTTGCTCAGCGTACTCCACCAACAACATCAAGAAGATTGCTGTAGCAAAATGGTATATGGGAAGCAAACCAATTCTTTCTGTGACATTGCTGGATTCAACTCCACTTACTTGTGCCCACCCACTGTCAGCAAAGCAAGCGGCACAGGAGACAACTGGTCATGATACAAACTCCTGGGAGTGCTGATAGGAATGTCTGAGCTTTCTACAAGCATTTTTGTGGTCTGAGTTTTACTTGCAGGAAAATTTGCGGAGAGCAACTAAGTGTGGGGAACAGCATCAGCATGGCTTCCCATCTTTTATCACACTCATATTTCAACATTTCTCTCCTTCAATAGATTCACTGGTCTGATAAGTAGGTCACAAAGAAGTGGTGGAATATTTTCCCTGTTGCAAAATACAATCCAGCAATATGACTGTTTGTACTATGTCAGTACCACTACTACTGTACCCCTTGCAACACTGGAATTACATGGTACCTTCTGCAGTAGGCTGTCAACAGGCAGTGCTCACTCATTATCAGCACCTGGCACTTTGCACACATTGAAGGTGCAATCTGTGTCCAGATGAGAACATGGGGCTAAAGCCTTAGCACAGGTTGCTGTTAGTTTCTAGCCCAGAGTCCAGCTCTCTTAACTCCATCTCTCACACCTGCTGCTTGCTGAGGTTTAGCAGATGGTCACCAAGGCAAGACTGGCTCAACTCTCTGTACAGTTACAATGAGCCACCCATGCCCATTGCCTTTCCATGCAAAAACACAACAGAAATAAACAACCTTCTGATTTCTAAGAAAGGATAGCAAAAAAAAGTTTACAAACTGGCTTCCTCACTCCTCTTTCTAATGGCTGCACAGTCACTGGCTTTGTGAACTCAGTAGTCTGTTAACACAGCAATTAATTACAACACATGCTGGGCAAACACAAGTTAGTTTACAAAGATATAGAGGCGGAGCTGGTTGTTGATTTGTAAGTGATCAGGAAAAACTGCAGTGGTCAGGTTTTTTTTTTTCTTCTGTAAGCCTGTTGCTCTATCACAAACCCAAAGATCCCTGGATGCTCACAGTGCAGGCTAAAATCCCACTGCCTGCAACAAGGAAAATTCCTGCATAGAAAAATTGGACAAAGCATCCACTGAGCTCTGGGATGGTCAGGGGAGCAGCCCTTAATTTAGCATACTTAGCTACACATGCTCACTTTCATTTGTACAGACAAGGAGAGAGGGCTCTAGAAAAAGAAACCAAATGTGGAGCAAGAACTTTAAAAGACAGAAAGCTGCCAGCTTTACTATCCAGCCTCACTGCTGTAGCACTGACCATACCTTGATGAGCTTCCAGCCTAGATCATGAGACATTCTGCAGTGCTCAGCTCTGGCAGCACACTGCAGGGATTGCAGCTACTTTTTAGTGGCTGGGTATCACTTGAGTGTCAGACATTTCTTAGGAGCTCTCACAGCTGTGCCACTGCTCTCTGCACCCTCAGCCAGCAGTTATTTTCATGTTGCGGTTCATCAAAAGGCACCTCTCCACCACCTTCCATCATATGTCTGCAGCCTACAATTGCAAGCCTGCGCATGGTCATGGTGATTTCCAAAGAGTCACTGAAGGGCTCAGGGGCTGCATTTATGCTTTTCCCTCTCCATGGCTTAACATCTCTCTAACATCACCAGATTCCCCCCCTGGAGGTACAGACATCCTGACTTCAGCCCAGCAGACTAGATAGGCACTTCTGTCCTACATCTGCAGGCTATGGGGTTTGAGTCTTCCAGGGGCAGGGACTGTCATATTGGGGTGCCAGAGGTAGATGTACCTGCTCAGTGTGAGGCCACATGCAGTCAGCCCAGCAGGATGCCCCAGACCTCCAATCTGCCTACAGCTCCATGTGCTGCCTGCACCAGCACTTGGGAAAACCTCTGGACTACTGTTTCCCCTCCCACCTTCTCACTGTCCAAGGCAAACTGCAGCACGTGGAGGTCTCCCTCTTCCTCTTGAAACATGAATGTACTACAGCTGGTCAGCAGCTTATTTTTTAATGAAAAATGGCTGTAATATAATCATTTGCCAGAAAATCAATTTTCAGAAGCGACAGCTAATCTTTCTTTTCAAAACACCCACCTCCTCTCAAATATTAGGGTTTTTTTTCTTTATTTTTAAGAACTTTAAGGTTTTGATTGCAAAGCACACACAAACTCAAATGTCATCCAACATTAGAAATTTGAGAAGGGTCACCACAATATCTAATGAAAACATAGGTTTTTTAGAAACTGTCAACAAAAAAAGAACACTGAAATAATACTAATAGAAAAGAATATGGAAAACCAATATCCTCAGCATCCCAAGTCTGGCCAGCACGTAAACAAAGAAGTCCCAAACTCACAAGGCAAGTGACCCATCTGCCATAGCAGTAAGCCAATCTTGGTGTGTAATCTGGACAGTCCAGTCTGCAGTGGGACCATGACTTCACAGCACCAAACACAGCAAACCTCAGTTTGGTTCTGTACTGAACCCCATACAACAATGAACTACACTGGATAATGAGCTATACTGGTCTCTACAGCTTTAGGGGGAAGTAGCTACAAGTTTATTAGATTGCCTACAGCCTTTGCCATGAAAGGACATTGATCTTTGCCAGGTTCTGTGCTTCAGTCATCACAATTTTGATGCACACTACAATTCTCTGCTGCTACCATTTTTATTAAACTAGTCTATTTAAAGACAATGCTTTAAACCTGCATTTCCTCTGGATCTGGAGAAGAACCATTCTTTGCAATGGATTGATACAACTTGGTGTGCCAACTGCTTACAGAGATAAAAACAGCTGCCTGAGCGACCCTATGCTCCCAAGGGCTTTGCAAATCAATGTTCAGTCCATGCTGATCTTCTCCAATTCCCGGCTCCTGGTGAGGCTGGTGGCAGGTATGGAGCTTATAGCTTTGTTGCCTAACGAGCAACACTGAAACCCCACACCGGCAGGGAGCACAGATGCTTCCCAAGATCTAGACGAAGACTTCCTAACAGCAGGTACCAGGACAGCTGCTGCTGCCGTTGTTCCCCATGCTGTGAGCGACAGTCGCACTCTGGCCACCACTGTTGGGGAGCCACCGCTCCTCACCACAAGGGAAGGGCACAAGGAGGTGCCCCATGGGAGCCTGCATTGGCTGGGCTTCTGGAGAAAGGCCCAGCTGCCAGGTTGACCATTAACTACTGCTGCAGTGGCTTTAAAAATAATTGACCCAGGATGCAAGCAGCATGCTGCTTTTCCTCCTCATACACCACCTCCTTGTGGCCTGTGGCTGAAGGCCCTCACGGTGGGTAAGGGAGGTCCCAGCACAGCCTCCCTCTGCAAGGAGGCTCCCAAAGAGTTTCCAGTGGAGGCTGGGTCTGGGGCCTTCAAATGGAAAACAAATCTCCCTGGAGAGCCCCAGGTGCTACCAAGGGGCTGGAGGCTGAATGGGGACCTGCATACCCCTGCGGTGGCGGTGGGCCTGGGCCCATTCACCCCCTTCAGCAGCAGGTTTCTGAGAGCACAGCCCAGTTCCCACCTGGTCTCTCTTCCCCACCGACCTCTGTTTGTATTACAGGGACACCGCCAGCTAGCCAGGCCCAACTCCCATCGCAGGCATCACCACAAGCCCCCACTTCCCACGAGGACCATAACCCCCTGCCCCCAGCTTTCCAGCAAAATAGCTGAAATTCCTTAGCAGGATGGGCCTAAACCAGGCATGAATATGCGACCCAACAAATAAACAAACTTCACCCCCAGGTTGTTTGGCCCTTTTAATATTTCAGTCAGCACAGGAAACTTCTGGTGAAGGGAATGGGCAATATTTCAGAGGGGGGAAGCAGCCTGTTGGTCATGAGTTTAGCAGGAAAAGCCCCCCCCAGAAGACCACAGGAGGGAAAGAGGCTGTGTGTGTCCATTTCTCGTCCCTGTTATTTTCTCTCTGTTAAGCTCCGGCAGAGATAAAATACCACCAAGGGCCAGATCCAGCCATATGATCTCTCAGTTTGAGTTGCCATTGTGGGCTTTTGCTGACCACATCTAAGGATACGAACTGCATGATTCTAGGAGACAGAAGAACAAAAAGGAGAAACAAATACTGATGCATATTGCAATTTTAGGGCAAATAGTTTGGTTTTCTCCGCAGGCACCTGGTCCAGTTATTATAAGATGGCTAACAAGAAGCATTTTTTATTCTGTTTACACTCTGTGGTTAGATTTTTCTTTATTTTTCCTGCATTGCTTTATTTGGCTCTGGAGTCTCTGAACTGCAGCCATGGCCAAAATGTTTCTCACCTGCTCTCATGGAGCCATCCCTTGTAGTACAGAGCCACGTAGTCCAAAGTGGTGGCGTTACCTCCTGTCAGCTGAGATGAGGTACAAAGTAAAACGTTTACCATTAATTTCCCTGGGTCGGATGCAGTGACTTCTCCCCAGCTCCTACAGCCCAGACCTCTAGTCCAAGTGCAAACCCTTCTGCACCTCATTCATTTCAGCAGAGGAAGGGTTTCCTCACTCTCCATCTGTGATCCCCTGCCCTGGGCACCGACAGCTGTTGGGTCACTGGCACCAAAGGCAGCAGGGTCTTTTCTGGAGGAACCACTTTAGGGAGTTCCCCAAGCCAAGTGCCTCCCGTGTTCACAAGCAAGAAACAAATGGTCCTGGGAAGTGCATTTGGCATTCAGGGAGCAAGGAATAGCTTCGGTCTAGAAAACTGCCACATTGCACAGACTGAATAGATTGCTGTTCACCCCGGCTGCTTGCTGCTGCTGCCCTCCCTGCCAGAGACGGGGTCAGAGCTGGTGCCCCAGGGGAGGGGGTCAGGCCCCCCAGCCCGGCAGCAAGCCCCTCTGGCAGCGCCTATGCAGGAGCAGGGCACTGCCCAGTGCAGCAACATGGCGCTGACATCTGCGTCTGAGTGGGGGCCAAGCCCCATGGGGTGCGGTGAGGGGCCAGGCTCTACCTTAGCAGCAGACAAGCAAAGGCACATCTGTGATCTATTTCTTGTGATAACAAGGATTCCCTGCATGAAGTCTTTTAACTTCCAATTCCTGTTCCTGAAGATGAGGCTAATGATAGTCCTAGGATCTCCTATACAGAGAAGAGGAAACTTCATTAATGCTTGCAAAATCCCTCAGAAAACAGCCTGAGGATGAGCAAGGGTGGTTTCACTGATAAGCTGTGAATTAACCTACAGCCTGAAGAGTCCGGTTTGCTTCTGACAGCAGAGCAGAGCAGCCAGAGGAAAGTAGCTGTGTTGGAAACACTTCTATTTTGCCCACCCGGACGGCAGTGGGATCAGCTTAGGACTGAAATAAGCTTTGGGGAGCCATTGAACTCTGACCTAAGCTAGAATAATAGGATGTGTTTATGTCTGACAATGGGGGAGCTTTGCAGAAACCTCCAGTGAGCTCCATATGCAACACTGTTTTTATGGTCCTCCTAAGAAGGGAGTTTCAAGGGATCGTATAAGCCTTAAGTGTAAATTATGACATGCATTAAGGACCACCCGCATCAAATGGATGGTCGCCCCAGTACAAGGTTTTCATGGTGAATTGAGAACAAATTCCACAGCCCCTCTGGTTTGCGCTTCCATAGAATAATATATTTTCAGGTCAGCAGAGCTGTCTGCTTCTCACACAATAGGTCCTTTCTCCCTTTTCCCCATACCTGTCAATTGCTCTCTGCCTCAGCTGTAATTTATGTTTTACTTCCGAACTGTATGACTAGACTCTGGAAATGTGTGAGGGTACAGGAGCTAGGAAAAGCCTGTTCCCAGCCATGGTCAGTTACCACTGACCAGAAGTCCAAATGGGCACAAGGAAGCCTTGCAGATGCACTGCATTACTGCACAGCCTACATTCAAGATGGAAATGCCTCTACCAGTTAGTGTATTTTTGCAGTTTACTTCAAATATTTCATGCTGCATATTTGTAAGGAAAAAAGTGGGAGCATTTAGAGGTCAAAAAACTTGCCAAAGCTGATCTGCAGATCAAAGAATAGAGGTAAATGGTTATATGGTTCAAGGCAGGACATAAATCTCTAAACTCTCCCTTCAGTATCTGCTCAATACTGTAAGCTACATACAGGCTCTGCCAGGTGTCTCTGGGATGAGCAGCTTGTAATTGCCTGCAGAAGCTCTAGCTAACCCAAAAGGACTAGATTTAGGACCACAAAGCTGTGTCTACTTTACCTTCTAATTTGCATTACCAAGTTACAGCAGAAATAATCATATCTCCCTTTTTAAATGGGAGGGTTTCACTGTAGGCTAAGAAGTAACTATTTTGCTTGGCAGGCCAGAGACTGCCTATACTCCTCCAAACTACACTACAGTTACAGTGACTCTTCTGGAAGGTTCTCAATAGATCTCTCTCATGCTTTCTTCACACTCAGGTTAATTTAAAAATTGAACCTTTATCAGGTATAGCGTGCCATTGTTTTGCAGTTCTTGATCTCCAGTGGTGTTACTAAGCTCACAGATTCTTTCCATCTTCTATAGAATAAAGAATCACTGAATTTTTTGCATTGACTACATTTGAAATCTTTTTCTTTTCAGGATTAATCATTGCTATTATTTTCAAAATGGAAAGTTTTTCTTCATCAGATGCTGACAAATAATATTCTACTGCACAAATACTCTTTGTGAGAGACTACTTGAAGGTCTTCCATAAGCTGCTTTGTTTGTATTTTTCTAAGTCTTTCTTCTGGTTCTTCATTATCACTTCATATGGTTGCAAGTAAGGCAGTGCTATTGCACGGACTGTTTACTTGTTTAATAAATCCAGGTAGGTATCAGTATCTTTTGCTCTGCCTCAAACAGCATTTTCCAATATAGCATTTTCCACTGTTCCTTCCCCAGTGTGCGGGCCAGTCAATAGTTCTTATCCCCAAGAGCAGCCCTGCTCTAGTGTATTACACTTTACATCTTAAGCTTTCTGTGGCAATGAAAAGCTCCTGTCCTTTCCCCATGTGCAAGAACAGAACATACCTTCAAATTGCTGGGCCTTTTCTCCACTGCTTATCTGGAGAATGGTTTAATGAAACTGTCGTCATGTGGGACTGCGTTATCACAACTATTAGACAGCAGGACACATCTCTGATGAAGGGCTATAGTGTACACCCTGCATGTTTTTCATGCCTTATTTCAGGCAATAAGTAGCAGTGGAAAATGCCAGGGAACTTTATGCTCTTGTGGGAATTCATGCTAGTCTAGATCTAGAGCAGTTAAGTCACTAGGCACCCCACTGAGACTGTGCTTTTACATCTCAGCCTCAGAGCTCAGAGAAATCCAGGATTTGGGATTGCCAGGAATGAACAGAGGACTGAGAACTAGCCCTGAGAAAGAGCTGGTATATATAAATGATTCAACCCCACCATAATTTAGAAACCCCTCAAGATGCAACTTCTCCTTCAGCTTTCCCAGAACACAGACTCTGACATCACTGTTATCAATCTGGCTGAACTGGTTACTCCTATGAAGAAATACCAGGGACATCAATGGATATCTAATACTACTTGATTGTGCAACTGGTCCCACCAGCCAACCAACACACCTATAAGGATGGTGTTCTTAGTGACTTTTTCAAAACAATGCAGAACACTAAGTATAACTATTACCTAATTCGGAATTTGGCAGAAATGTCTCTTAGAAACAGGCCAGCAAATTTCATCTTCACCTCTCCCTTTTTGCTGGTTCTGCTGTTTCCTATATACCGGTTTGCTCCTACCCTCTGTCAAGCTCCCTCTTCCCACCTCCTTTTTTCCATGTGTGTAATTCACTTAACATCAGATGCACCATTTTATGCTGTATGTGTTTTCAAGACTTCTGCAATATAAATACATCTTGTCAGCAGGTTGTATTTACTGCCAATTTATTTACAATCTGACCCTGGAATAAGCACTTCATTTTTTTCCAAGTTAACATGGTTTAGGTTTTATATAGAAAATATTTTGTGTTGACTGCTTTTCAAACTGCCAGCCATCTGTCTATTATTAGCATCAGACCCTGACAACAGGAATATTCTGCTCATTAAATCACTGTTGAGCAAAGTGTTTAGGTATTATCATTAAGAAAAAAGAAAGGCTTTTCATGTCATGAATGGTTCTCAGGAGATATGTGCTACCATTTAAAGCCAAAGCTAATGGGGTCCTCAGAAATCACTGTTTCATGTTTCCAGCTTCAAAACCAAAGGAATGCAGGCCTGGAAAGGACTTGCTGGATCATCAAGTCCACTTCTCATAGCACCACACAGTACAGTTCCTAGAGACTCGGCTCATGTTTGGTTTCTCCATACTGAGTGGCAGAAGATGATCACTGTCATATAGGCCCCCAAACTTCAAGATACCAGCCTATAGTCAAAGGGAATTGCAGATGTTCCATACAACTGAATGGTAGGGTCTTTAATTTAGGCATCTAAATACATCTCCAGAGTTTGAAAACAGTAGTGTAGTCCAATGTTTGGCATTGGCTCTCTCAGATATGACACGGAGAGGTCACATCCACAAAACTAAACTGCCAATTACATTCTCCCTCCCCTCGTGACTTCAGACAAAGGTGCAACATTTGGGCTTCTTGGCAAGGCAATGAATCCAGCAGCATTCCTTCTGCAGCAAAACTTCCAGGGGTAGCTAATCTCTCTTTCAAAGAAGTGGCATCCCTCCAGACATCCCCTAAAACTTGCAATATAAACTCAGCAGCAGCCTTTTGCAGTCAGTGAAACTGATATTCAAGAAGAAACATGTAAGCATATTTGCTGCTTGTGCTGAGGACCAGACGAAGAACCTCTGCACACTGAGTGAAGTCAAATTCCTGTGTGCATACTGCAAACCAAGAAGGGCAATTAAAGACTGTTCATTTCTGTGCGATGGCAAATACTTTGACCTCAACTCAGCAAAATCAGCACATTTGCCCCACCAGCCAGCCAACACACTTGTAAGGACTTTGCTCTTAGTGACTTTTTCATAACAATACAGAGCACTATTACTATAAGAGCAAGCTTCAGGTGTCAGCTCAGAGAGGCAAAAAAAGGTTCCTATCATCCTATTTTTGAGGATGCATCTTTTAATAATAGGAATGTAAATAAGTAAAGAAAGAAGGCAGCACAGCAGACTAAATGTAGTGCTGCTTTTGCATCCAGTTGCTGTTCAGAGGAGCAATCCTATTTCCAAGTTATTAATAGCAGCATAGTTTAATAATAATAGTAAAGACATCTGGATGAAATCAGAAGTGGGGAGCAGAACCACATGTGCACAGGGAACCCAGGCATGTCCCAGGCTCACTCACGCATTTTGGTACAGAAAAGCCAGAGTATTTCATTGAGAGGGGAGGAGGAAGCCAGCCAGAAAGCACTTGAAACCTGGAGCTCTGCTACTTCTAAACTAAACATCAGTACATTTCTGCTTATCTCGTCACCCCTGCAAAGACAGCTTTTGCTGAATATCCAAACATGTATGGAACAAGCCCACAGGGAAGGCAGCCAAGCCAAGTATCCCTGCCCAGAACTAGGTTTTCTCCTTGATTGCTCCCTTTTTTCATTTGTCCAATGTTTCCCAGCCTGTGTCTTTCTCCTTATTATGTAGAGAGATCATCCTGACATCCTCCTAATTCATCTTGACTTGTATAACAGGCCCCCCCAGCCCTAGGTGCCTCCAAATGCATGTGGTTTGCACTGATTAGGCAGGGCAGATAACAATTGCTTCTCTCGTACAAATCCCAGCATGGATGTTCCTTGGCAGGGAAAGGGAGCTGCTTGCATTGCTCTGCCCTTGAAGGGGGAGGATGAGCTAAGATGGAGTAGCTCAGTCACTGGGCAACACAAGCTTTCTCAGCTGTGCATGAGCCAAGACATCTTTGAACACAAGTTACAAAGGTAGCACCATCCTGCAGTGTCTTCCCTCCACTTGTCAATCAAGTTTCAGCAGACAACCAAACACCGCTGCCATTTGAGAAGACAAAACCAGCCAAGGTAGCCAGCCAAATACATTACACAGGATCGCTTGAGGGAGGTGCCTTGTTTGTACTTGCACAGGGAGAGAACTGAGGGCAACTGTGACCTGCAGGGTAGCCAGGGCAGGTGTTCCCAGTTCTGCCCTCTTTGGCTTGGCCTAGGGCAAGGCATCTTGCTACCCTGAGATTTTGCTGAATTTTTCCAGCATCATACAACTTTGTGAAGGTATCTGAGAGAGTCCAGTGGCTTTCTGATGTGGTACATTGACTGCTGGTTTAACAGCAAGTCCAAAAGTGATGTTAAGGTAAGGTCTTTCCTGCACTTGCTCAGCACAGTGAGAGAGAGAGCAAGCAACTGAGTCTTGCATACTGAGGAAACTGACTGGAAAGAAGTTTTGTTTTCTGTTTACCAGACCCTCATTCTAACAGGTGCCCTTCTTTCACATATCAGGAGACAAAAGTTGGTTTGTTCACCTTCTTCTGTGAGTGGGTAGTTCCAGCTGGGACCAGCGGTGGGCTGGTTTGCTTGTCACACAGTCTGGCTGAGATGACCTTACCCTCCTTAGGCTGACAAGTGTGAATGCACACAGAGATGAATTGGGGCACTTGTCATTTCTGTTGAATTTTTCATGCTCTGTTGCAGCCTTCAAGATCCATGGGACCACAAAAAGGAACCAAAGCTGTGGAGATGAGGACCCTCTGGCAGGAGAGGCTCATCTGTGCTCCAGAGACCATTTAAACTTTATATAAAGATGAGTACCACCAAATTTAACATCTAATATCCAACCAACAAATTAAAGTGTTTTCCAAGACTCCATAGTTGCCCTACTAAGTCTGAGCATCAGCTATATCCAGGGTGCATCACAAACAAAACCTCTGTGAACCAAGGTAGAACATCTCATTCAGCTGCCTCCCTCCCTCAGCTCTCACAGTGGGGACAAAGGACTTCTCTCCAGGAGCTATGGGATGGATGGAGAATGGAGAAAACTTGTCGACAATGATCCAGGGGAAGGCAAATGACCTGAGAATGGTCCAAGCATGGTCCTGGGGGATGAGGAAAGACTTCATGGCAAGAAGTACCCTGGGAGCAGGGAAATGCTTGAGCTCCATCTGTCCTTGCTCCTGCCACCTCTCAGGTCTCCCTGTGCAGTGCCATACAGAGGGGAGCTGATCTGCAAGGATCGCAACCATCTGGCCTCCACGCAACCCATGTCACTGTGGCTTTTAAAGTATTCACACAAATGATAAGGAGAAAGAAAACTTAGCCCTGCAGAAATCTCAACATTATGTGGCTTAGCTGGGGTGAAGCAGAGAGCTCACATAAGTGTTTCTGGGGAAAGTCCACGTGGGCCCACTGAGTGATCCAAAGCAGGCAGGCAAGAACTGCTGCAGTCAGCTTTGCACCCCATTGAGCTGAGCAGAGGGGTTACCTCTGCTCCCCCAGGGTCTTATCCCAAATGGCCACAAGCTACTCTGAGGGTAGGATGAGGGGTCTTCCTGGGGAAGGGGAGTGCTGAAATCCCATCAAGGTCATTAGAAAATCTGGGGCCACTGTAGTGGTTCAGGGTCCTGTTGCAGGCTGGAAACCCTGTGTGCCAGGTGCTGCAGAGACATAGCAGGAGACAGTGTCCCTCCCCCTGCAGAGAGAAGCAAGAGTACATGGCCGGACACAGACAGCACATAAGGACACATGACGAAAGCAAATAAAGACTTATCAAAGTGTAAGAACTCGGGTCTGCCCCAGAGATGAGACAAGAAACCCCCTTTTGCTTTGCCACAGCAGGGGAGCAAGCAAGTCCTTCCTGCTGGAAAGCATGTCTGGGAACACAAAAACTGCAGAAAGGGAAATACTCAAGAGAGGAGAGCAGTACATAGGGCCTCTGACAGCACACAGCTCTCCTAGATTTACAGGGCAGCCTCTGCCTCTAGTACACCAGACCTTCCTCCATCCTCTTAAATACAGCAGCTTGCATATCCCTTCACAGCTGGCTGCCTAGCCCAGGGGCTAAAAATCACTACCATGCCTCCCTAGCAGACTGCAGTTTTACTGTTGTGCAAATACAAATGAAGGAAAAACACCTCTGCCTCAGAGCAGAAGGAAACACTCCAACTGACCAGCCCCACCACCCTCAGCTGCCTTTCACCCTCAGCTATGGCATGGGAAAGCTGGGAAACCAGAGCTTGCTGCCAGCAAGCTGGGCTTCAGCAGGCTTTGCAGACCCTGAATACTCTTTGACCTGGATCATAAGGTCCAGTAAAGCCATCGGGAACTGTTCTGTTCCTTAGCCTTCTGACCAGGATGTCAGTGTAGTGTTTCTCCAGCAACTATGTCTAGGCAAACAAAATCTAGGTGGGAGGGTGTAGCTTTCAGAAAAGACATCCTCTCTCAGAAGTACTGGAGAGCTGACTGTTCCCCACATGATCTGATCCAGCAGTTGATCACCACATCATGGGAAAGGTACAGACTGGCTCCAGTGCAGACATGTGAGTGAATATAAGGATTTATGGTGCTGCAGACAAGGAGGTGGTTACAGTTTGTCTCAATAGTTACCTGGGGACTAATGACCTTACACAGATGAAATGGTGAGACTATTAAAGCTGATTTACTGAAAATACTCAAGTAGTCCTCTGACAGCTGGACAGACAGGGACATTGCTAGAATTGCTGGTTGGAGCAGTATCTGTCAGCATGCCACCAGGGAAATATGCTGCAGGAATGGAGTCTGCCACACATGATGCTTGCAGAGCCTGCTGGAGCAGCTTTGCTTGTAACAAGTGATTTGTAGGTATAAGAACAAGGAAATCCTTTTTCCTTCACTTGAGAACATTAAGTATCTTCCCACCTCCCCAGTATTTTTGTGAACTCCATTGTCATCTGCTAAATCAATGCACAGCCTAGGAAGAAGCATTATTAGTATGGAACCAAGAGAGAGTAAAAGGAGGAGGAAGTGATACTAGGTGGCTGCAAACAAAGAAATCTGTGACCCACAGGAGGGCAAACTTCAGGGAGCTAGATTTTTCCTGGGGCAGATACTCCCTATGAACCTTCAGTGGGAAAGAGAAACAAAAACTGCCAAGCTGCAGATATAGACGGTCTGCCATAAGAAAGCAGACCACAGTCCTTAAGTCTCTTGTCTTACAGCTGAGGGAATGCCTTTGCAGTAACTTCTTCTCAAATAAAGAGTAAGTCTTTTCCCTAAATAGAAGTAATACGGAAAACTGATCTCATTTGGGGCCTGAAAAGTCAATACACCTCTACTACAAGTGGGACTAAAAAAGAAAGAACTCTTTGAGGAAATAGCATTAAGATATGAGCACTCATACATTTTTTACAAGATGTCTGTAGTGTACAACTGCAACACACAGCTGAAAAAAAGCCAATATTTTTGATAATTCAGGAATGAAAGGACACCGCAACCAGAAGCTGCTTAAATGGTTACATACAAATGGGTGGGGAATATACTTCCCTCCCCCCATTATAAATCTCAACCATTTTCCTAGTCCCTGCTGAAAAAAACAGCTCTGTTCTAACTTTCTGAATATCAGCCAGAAGAACTCACTTATAAACTCTGCAAAGGATCATAAATTGAATGAAGCTGCCACTCCTTGGAAAGGAAGGATCAGAATAAAAAACAGCCTTGATAATTGGAGAGATGGTCCTAACCAACATGAAATGTGGTAAGTTCAAGTATAAAGTATTACCATTATAAAGGGAAATCAGGTGCAGAAACAGGAGAGAGAATGATGAGCTATGCACTGACTGAACAGGAACAGCACAGCCTAAAACGATCAAGCCATAAACTCAATGAGCCAACAGTGTGATGCCATTGCAAACAAGACATATTTCTTTCTAACATGTATTATCACAAGTCTTATGTGTATGTAACACAAGACCAATGATTTCACTCTTCTGGAATACAGTATTCATTTTCGGGCACCGCAACTAGAGAGAGATGTAGAGAACTGGAAAAAGTCCAAAGGACAGTAATAAGAATGATCAAGGTATAGAAAATATGGCCCAGGAAGAATAGATGAAGGAAGTAGATTTTTTTAGTGTACAAAAGAGAAGACTGAGAGATGTAATAGCAATCTTCTCACATTTAAAACGTCAGGAAGATGAGGATCGATTGCTCTCCATGTTCACTAAGAGTAAGAGAAGAAAAAATCAGTTTTACTCAAGGCAAGGTAGTTTTAAAGGGGATATTAATAAAGCTTTCTGACTATCAGCATAGTTAAACATTGCATCAGGTTACCTAGGGAGGGTTTTTTATAAGTCAGGCAAACAACCATAAGCATTGTCTAGAAATAATTTTCCTGCCTAAGTGCAGAGTGATGAAGGAGATTTTTACAGGCCCATTCCAGCTACAAGACTATAATGAATCTATGATTGATTCATATTAACCTTAGTTCCAGGAAAAGCTCAATAGATCTGGCTTCTTCCGCATTAGAGAGGCTAAAGTGACTTTAACAAGGGACAAAATTTTACCCTTGGGTTACCTGGACCTTCCTTTGTTGCTGAGCACAAGTCAAACTAGTATGTGTTTAGCAGATGAAAACTGATACAGAGATGACAAGCATGCAAATGAACTTGAATGCACACTTTCCTCTATGCCCATAAGACACCACAGTTTGGCCCTGAATACCAAGCCTCTCAGAGCCATTGGACTCCCAATGCCACATGCAGAATGGAAAAAAAATGTTTGCAATATTTTATTATGGCGAGTTAATTTACATTTCTGCAGCCCATTTCTTAGTTCAATAATAAGGATCTTCGCTAAAATTTGTTTCCAGAAAAATGTTATCCTTTTGGATTCAGTCCTTCTCTGGAAGAACAAGCTGACAGGAATCTGAGTGTCTTCAAATGTTTGGACACTCTCTGCCCCATGCACATTCGGGCCTACTAGGAATCACTAGACATCCAGGTTTCTTGCCCAGCCCTGCAGATAACTCCAAAGTTTGTTAGTTTCCACCGTGCTCCTGGAATCTGCCTTTATATATTTATTTTGTCACCATAAAACGCTGCATCCTTTAGGTAATAAAAATAAATAGCAAAAATTCACAGGTGAAACTTAATTCAGAGGTGTTACCAATAGCAGGGGAGACATAGAAAACACAAGTGCCTTTAGAGGGATCTTAAAACACACTCTGAGTATACTAGAACAAGCAAAGAACCAGACTGTGGAAAAAGCAAGCAAATTAATTTAGGGAAAATAACCTGAAACAAAGATCTGCTTTAGGAGAGTAGGACCTGGAAGCAGCAGCGCTGGCAAAGGCTTTAGGAATGGCAGCAAGCAGCAAATGATGTCTGAGCTTGGAGACAGCAGGAACTGCAAGGTGCTGTAAACCTGGGGAAACAGACCACATGCTTGTATTAGAGAAAAATCACGTTTTTGCATGAATCACAAAGTTTATGTCATACCAGGTGACAACTAGATAGCTCAGTCCCCTTTCTTGGGGATTTCTCCCTGCCCAGCCCAGCAGCAAGCCATTCGGATATTTGTCTCGGGCATTCATGTAGCAGAAGATACTGGTGTCTCCCTCCACCCTGGCATGTCCTGCCAAGGCTCAGTACCACTGCTAAACCCATCTTCACTCCCAGCATTCGTGGGGCAGAAATACCAGGCACATTTGCTGTCTCTCTCACGTCCCAGAGGGGCTGAAACCCTTGCAGGAAGTAACAGGGTGAGGCACAGCACTGCTGCAGCTGGGGTGGGAAAAGTGCTCTTGAACACAAATGCAGTCCCTAGCCCCAGTCCGTGGGGATCAATTCCTGATTTCACTCAACTGCTGCATGCATGAAGACAACCTGTCTGACCCTTGCCTTTGCTTCACTCTTGCTTTAATTGTTACAGCAGCCTTTTCCAAATCCCCCTGCCAAAGGCCTTTTAATCCTAGTGCTGCATGAGCTCTGTTGCACATCCAGACTTGGCACATAGCAAACACCATAATCAACCATATTAGCAGGGAATGGGGAAGCTGTCTTCAAAGAAACAAAAATCATCCCTTCTGGAACATAATGCTCTATTTACTACACATGCATGTATGCAAGTGAGATCAAAATGCTGCTCAGAGGAGTGTATCACCAAAGGAAGAGACAGAGCAAGACAATTGCAGGGAGCCAACTTGATTTGCAATTGCACCCTGACCAAGAAATAAACGCATCATCAGCAAACTGAAAACAGATCAAGGGTTGAGCATGGAATTGAACTGTAATAGAAGCCCAGTGTTGCTGACAGAGAACGTGGGTCTGAAGGAGTTCAGAGAGGGTTTGTCGTGATGATAGATGTTGTCCCTGGATATTTATCCTGTGGTATTAAGCTACTCACCAAATGCACAGAAAGCCTGATAGCCAATGTTCATAAAATTCCTATTTGTGCTCCAACAATGCCGACCCTTCAGCTGTCACAGCCACAGGGCCCCCACCACCAGCAGAGGCTTCTTGTGCCTCCAGGAGGGAAAAGCAGCTAGACAAGCCATCCACAGCCATGGGGGTGTCCCATTTCCAGGCTACTTGCATGCTGCAGACAGACATCAGCTGGTGTTTCTTGTGGTTCAAGGATGTGGGTCAAAGTCAGGGCTGGTTTACCAAAGAAGTTCACTGGGGGTTATCAAGAGCAAGCACTTCAAAGCCACAAGTATTTAAAAACTGCCTCAAAAGTTTGGGATTGGACAATGCCTGGAGGCAGGACATTTTTGGGTGGAGGGTGGGATTTCTCTGCCTGCCACAGAGGCTCTGTGATGACAGAATTTGGCAGGGACCCATCCAGTCCCCTCCACAGATCATTCACATATACCCACATCTTCCTTCTCTACATGCAATTCTCCCTCTCCTTCAGCCCAGGCAGTTATTGTTCAACTTGCTGATTTTGATAAACACATAGGTAGGTAAAAAATGTTAGAGAATTTTGGGGAGGACAGAAAATACTGTCTTCTGCAACAGTATTTATTAATAATTGTTGACATAATGCTATAAATATACATTTTCCCAATTATCCTAAATTTAAAAATTGTGGGAAAACACACCAAATCCTTAACTTTTTTCCGTTTAGGAAAATGCTTCTTCCATGATACACCCTTCTGGCAGGCACCAGGTCCACAATACACAGAATGAGATGAGACAAAATGGTGGCTCAAGGGAACTCAGCTCAGTGTCCCTTCCCATGAGAGGATAAATGCAAGCTTTGCTGAGGTTACAACAGGCAGAATATGAGATGTCCAAGTCTCTACAGTACTAGAGGCATCCCACACATTAACACCTGACTGCCCTGCCACACTCCCAGACCTGTGGTGCACAGTCAGACCCTGTTCATTCCCAGCCCAAACCTTGATGCAGACCACATGATCGGCTTCCATTCACAGCTAAGGCTTGCTAAGCTGCCAAACTGGCCACTTCCTTGCCAGGTCCATACATTCTCATCCCAAAGGAAAGCAGAACCCATAGATTACAATTCCCACAAAACAAACCCCTTATATTATATTCATGTTAGAGGCTGCTTCAGAAAACAGTGCCTAAAGAGAAGGCAGCCCCTGCCCTGCTGTAGGCTGTCTACGGGGCTGGTCTGCAAATGATGGGACCCATGGGGACCCCTCCCCAGCCCCCCCCAGCAGCTCATCCTGGCTGCCTATGGGGACCTCACATGGCAAACATGGCAGAGCCTGTGCACCACTGCTGTGCTAGCACAACCCCTTGATTTGAAGGTGGAGCACAAAACAGGGCTCCCATGGCCTTGCCACATCAGAAGGTACTTAACACCTGCAGCAATAACACTGCTCTGGCCTACACATTTGTCACATCCAAGCTTAAACAACTGTACATCTTCTTTACAGCCTGCAGTATCACTGAGCTGCAAGAGGGGATTACTGCATGGAGTAGGATATTTAACACAAGTTATGCCCACGAGCATACAAAGAACTAGTGACAGCATCAGAGGAAATCACAGAAAACTGAATTCTGACATTAGGTGTCTCAGTCTAAAGAAGCTGGGTTCCTAACTCCTTTGGGCAGCTCTAGAAACCCAGGTTTCATCTGCAAGAGGGGCACTTTATTAGAGGAGGGGGAAACGCTGATGTCATCCAGGCAGCTCTGAATGTCAGGAGTTCTGGATTCAGTTCCTGACAGTTTGTTTTTCCTTCCCCTGTACGTACTCAAGGAGTCTTTAATTTAGCTTGAGTGACAATTCCTGTCTCAGAGGTGCTTGGTGAGCAGCCAGCAGCAACCCAGTAATAAAACACCTTTCCATTACTGATAAGAGAGCATAAGGGAATTGCGCTGTGAAGCACTGGCCCTGGAGAAGGAATGCAGGTAGCCTGCAATGGATCAAGCCCAACTTCTTCACTCTTCCCTCCCTCCCTCCCCCCAAATGTCCTGAGCAATGAAGCAGCAACACCTTCCCTTGCTGGTCTTACTCACTTGACAGCTGGTTTTTGCAGTCTTGGCTAGAACAGCACACAGACATGACCTACGCTTGCAACACTGCCTACCTACCTACCATCTTTCCTTAACCAAATGGGAAACCAATCACCATGGGGGATGCCCCTCTACCCAGGTCTGGGAGCCTCACTCAGGAATCAACTCACCCCAAAACCCAGGCTGGTTTCCCTGCTATAGTTTCTGGGGCTAGATTCAGTCTCTGTCCAAAGGCAAAAGCCATGTGGCCACAAAACACCACAGCTTGGAGCACCTTTGGCACCAGGTGGCACAAAGATGACTCTAAGGGCATCAGGACAGAGCATCCCTAGCCCCACACCAGCTGATGGATAGCTGGAGGGTACCAGGGACCATTTAAAGCCAGGGACACTCAAAGTCAGACTTTGTGGTTTGTAAAACAAAATGCTTCAACAGTAGGCTTAGCAGCTTTAATTTGTAAACCACTGCAAACAGCAGCTCTGGAAAGGAGACAGCTTCATTTCCAACTCCCATGAGACAAAGCAGCCTTGAGACTGCAACAAAGTCTTTCCTGAGCTGCTGAATTTTGCAGCAAGCCATGTACTAGGGAACTGGTTCAAGGCCAAAGAGAGAAGACAGGGACTCTCATTTCCTCTACCAAGCATGTTTCTGTTTAGGCTGCAAATTAAGGCAGGGCCCTTTTCTGCGCAGGACCCTGCAGAGCACCATGGCTTTGGGCAAGCACCTCCAACAGTGGTAGCTACATAAACAGCCAAGTCAGTTTTCACAAGCTGGTCAGACACTTGGTTATGAAGCCCCAGTGACTGGCTGCATGCACCACTTCATAGCAGGATACAGGAGGGCAGAGCTTATATATGGTACCTCTGTACATTTCCCAAAGCAATCATATTCTCCCAAACAGCTGCACATGGGAGGTGATCCCCAATCCAGTGGGACAGATGCTGGACCCTAATGCAGGAAAGTGTGTGGTAGAAAGCCTCGGAAGTTACTTTTACTAAACATTTAGGCACCTAGGTTTTTGTCATGAAAGTACTTACCTGGTAGCAGTATTGGTGTATGACCACGAGAGAGTGTTTGCCAGGAATGCAAGAGCTTAAGGGATGAAAAACTCAGGATCATCTTTCAAGAGATGCTGGGGAAAATACACCACTTACTACCACAGCCCAGCTGCCGTACTTCCTTGTCAGAAAGCAAAGCTGCTTTTTAGGGATTGAAGGAGGAATGCTCACGCATACCCCTGGAATATCCGACAGTTTGTGCAGGACAGATATGTTGGCAAGAAGGAAACCATTCCCCTCAGCCCTTTTTAAAATATTCGTATCTTACTTTTTTCTCCTCCTTCCTAAACTTACTATTGAAATTGCAGGGATTGTATGGAAATTTGGACATGAAAACAACATTATCTAGAGCTAAACCCAAAACATTCACAGCACTGTTCCTTTCACATATGCCTGTCTTTTGGTGTCCAGAGCAAGTAGTGGACTCCAAAGGGAGTTCATCCCACAAGTGGTAGGATCAGCTCACAAAATGTTGCCTCCAGATCCAGAATCTTCCAATGCAAAGCCAAGTCTGGTATTTCTAGGAGCACAATCAGACCACAGCAATGTTTCTAGCCAAGCAGAGATGAAGTAACAGACTTGGTCTGTTCCTGTTTGGCTTCAGCAACTACCAATAAAAAACAAGAACACAGAATGGTCACAGGCCTGCTGATAATTTGGGTTGTTCCAATTTGTGAAACAAGCTTCACATTTCTCTCATGACTAGCCATGGAAAAACAAACAGACTGGTCTAGTTTCACTGTTGCTTGGATTGTTAGTTTCATTTGTTCTCAGATGTTATAGGTTACATACTGTTTTACAGAGATACTCAGCAAAGCAGAAACCCAGAGAGCTCCATGAACTAATGACACAGTTTCCTAAGGGTCTCAGTCTCATGGTAGTCGCAAGATTTTCCTGAAGTTGCAGCATAGTGTATTTCTCCTGAGACTCACCCCCCCCCCCTTTTTTTGGTGGGGGTAAGTTTATAATGCCTAATGAGTTCAGCTCCCTGAAGTTTTGCCCCTTGCTTGAAACATTAACAAGGTCTTGCCCCTCTCTTCAGGCACTGATTTTCACAAAGCATATTAGAACACAATTACCTTTGAAAACTGTGCCTTTATGGTAAATTTGGATGAAATTAGTTGCCACAATAAAACCACTGCATATATGAGGGTTTTTTTTATCTCTCCCATGTACAGATGGATTAATTTCATAACCTTTGTTTCCTTAAGAAACCGGGGGAGGGGGAACCTCAACCAAAACCACAGAAAAGAGTGAAATTTACTAAGGATGAGACTAAAAACAAATCACAGCCAACATGAGCAACCAACATATCATCCAGTGAATAAAGGTAGTGTGTGTGTTTCCTACTGCTCAGCTGAGCCTAGCAAGGTGTTTCTACTCTTTGCAGAACAGATTCAGCTTTCATTATTCGTTTGACATTATTTTTATTGTTAACCTGGATGGCCCTGGAAAGAAAAGGGTTATAAAAAAAAAAAAGGTTCACAGACTCAACTAGCTTTGTGAACCCATAAAACAGTTCGCAAGGTTCATAAAACTTCAAAATCCAGAAAATCCTCCACTCTCAATTTCCTTCTCACTTCAGGTCCAGTCTCAGTTTAGTCATTGCAGGATGTTATGAGCTCCCTCCTCTAACGGACTGTAACTTTTACACTCAGAGCTGATTACGTTGCCTTCACTCTTTAACATCTCCATGCTGGACTGGAGCCTGCACTTGAGCAGAATCCCCCATGTAATGAACATGACCCTCCTGCTTGCTGGCTGATTGTGAATGAGCACTGGTGGGGTTACTTGGCTTTGCTCTGATGCCAAGTAATTGTTTACACAACAACATATAAAGTCCCTAATGCATCATTCTGTATTTTTCTTTTCCATTCTGCTGAAGAGAAATCTTATTCAGCTCCTGGGCAAGGGGAGTGCATCCTCTCTGCAGCACCCCCAGCTGGGTACCAAGTGACTTGGCCAGGGGAGGGAATAGGAAAGCTTTATTTAACCCAAGCAGCAAGCTTGAATTAGCCTCCACCTCCTAAGGGCCACATTTTCTGGCCTAGTAAAGCCCTGAAAAAGAATATTTTCAGAGGGAAATAATTTACACTAAAATACAGCCTGTGAGACTACTCCCAGAGCCCTGAATTCCTGCTAGATCCCATGACCCAGGTCCGTATGTCCCATAGCTTGCACAGCCAGTAGTTGTCAGTTCAGGCTGCTGCCAAACTCCAAGCAGGCGGTTTCAAGCCTCTTATAGGAAACATGGTGGAGCCACTGCAGTGAAAATGCCCTGGTCATTTTCTCTGCCTGACATCGCTACAAAGGCAGATGAGGTCTGGAGGCTGTACAGAGCAGAGGGTCTGGACATACAGTAAATACATGAAGCCTCCACTGCATTTTCGGGGGCCCATGCTCACAGCCCCCTCAATCCACTTTCAAGCAGGCTTCACTGGAGGCTATCTAAGGTTTGCTTTACCCTTCATGTAAACCTGCATGGTGCCAGTGCAGGGAGATAGATACCAGATGGAGGCCACAGAGAGCACCTACCTGCACATGGTGCTTTGTGTCAGCTTAGCAGCAGGCAAAGGCATCAGCAGCTGATCTTGTGCCTCTTGGGTCATCCTGACAAGCTCAGTGACTACTGCCTCAGCAGGTCCACAGCAGCTCTCCCACAGTGTTTTGCAGTGAAAAAAGGCAGGACATATTTCCATTCTTACTCCTTGAGAGAGCATTATTAGACAGCCAGATTTGGTCCTGTGTATGGCAAAGGCTGAAAACACTATCAAGGGCCTTGTCTGCACCATCAGTGGTTGCTGCAGCTGAGGACTGGGGCACTGGTTGCCTTTGAGCAATGTTCACGCATGTGGCATGTGAGTCGCAGATGCATTAGAAATAGAGCCCCTGAGCCCAGCTTCTCCTCATTAGGGCAATTTGGAGTGATAGGAGAATTCAAACATTCATGCCTCAGCCCTCCACACTGTTTGACAGCTCTGCCAAACTCCAGGGACTGCAAAGGAAGTCTGTAAGGTAATGCTATGGGGAGACACAGAAAAGAAGCTGACTCACCAATGAGAAAGTCCAGCCCAGACTGAAAATATAAAAGGAAAAACAGCAAAAAAGAGAATAAAGTACCTGCCAGCTAATGCCAGTAAAAATGAACCGGTGACCTGCCACCCTTAAACACAGGCAGAACTGCAAACTTCCCTTAACTACCTAAAAGTAAAATCAAATCCATATTATTTTTATTAAGAAAAATGTACACATTCGTCTGAAGCAGACACCAGCAAAAAAGCTTCAGCTCAAACAGCAAAAGGTTGCCAAAGATACCAGCAACTGAAAAACAGCTCTTACAGGAGAAGCTGTGCAATCTATAGGCAGTGCTGCCAGGTCTGCAATCCACAGCATGGCACAGTATTTCACCAGCCCGCCTGGGGGCAACCACTGCTTGCCTGGAGCCACCATGCACAGAGTGGGTACTCACTGGGGGCAGCAGGAGAGAAGAGCAGAGAGCCTTAGCTTTTCTACTTAGCGAAAGGCTACCAAGGCCTTTTTGAAACAAATCTTTAGGTACATCCTATGCAGCTATTATTTAGAACATGATGAAAGTGCCAAATAAATCAAATACTTTGCAGTAAACATTTATTAATCAGTCTTGATGAACAGAAGCATAGTTATAATTGGAATTTAATTGCTGTATTAGTCATTTACTGAACGTATGTCTTGCATTAATGATGGCGTTTCCTTTCCCCATAAAGCACATTCAGTATTTCTCAAAAGACAAACAAATGCTTCTAAAGTCTCCTGAAGAAGATCCAAAATCCTTCATGCGCAGCAGCTCCCATTGTGCCTGCAAGAAACCCTGAGCTGTTTGAAACATGGTACTAATCGCAATCACTGCTTGCAGTCAGAGACCTTTATCCAAATAGGGAATTTTAACTCACTGAAACAAATGAGTTACTTATGGAAAAGGAACCCCTTATTTGCAGCCACCACATCCAAATAGGCAGACAGACTCTTTCTGTAAACCAATATGGATAAGTGGCTGCAATTTTCCTAAGCTGCCTTTAAAACATGGGCTTTATTTTCAGTTCAGCCAGAAATGACCTTGTGTGACTTCGGTTCTAGTCTCTCCTCAGTCTGCAAATTATTATTCTGTAATAAGCAGAAGGCCCTCACTCATATTACCAGCATGCTGTAGCCAACGTGCTATTTCTTGGAAAGAACAAGGCTGCCGGAGTCCAGGGCTAAAGCCTGAGAGCACTCAGTGAGTTACATTCATTACATAGCAAGAACAACTGAGAAAAAATAAACACTTCTCAGGTCTATGACTAACTGAAGCTGTAAATTTCAAACACTTATTACAGAGTCATAGATTAGTAAAACAACACGGGATGTGTTACGTATCAGAGGGTAACCTTTAAAGAAGGACTTATGCTCTGGGGAAAGTTTTAAAACAGAGCAGAATGAAGTTTATGTGCCTTTTTTTATGTGGTTCTTATAATTGACCAAACCATCACAGAAAACTCTCCTAGAGGTCTAGATTCAATCCAGCCTTCCCTAACACACATGTCCCATCGTCGTCTCTACTACTGAAGTACCCATACCATATTAGTTAAATAATTAGAACTGGTGAATAATTTTTCAACATATTTTTTCCAGACCCTGTTTACAAATTTCCTCTAGTCAGATTGTGGGATTTATCCCTCTTTTCATTTAATAGAGCCAAACATAACTTTTCCCAAGGGACTAGAGCACCAGGTGATTCCCAAACTGTTCTTAACACATCTACCCAGTGTAAGTAATTTACTACTTAGGCTCTGTGCCTGGTCATTTGGGGCACATGGCATGATTTCTGATCACTGACTACATGACCTTACTTGACTTTAATACATTACCTTTGTTTCAAAGTTAAACAGCAAAACAAAATCTATTTCTTGGCTAAATGCATGCTGGCTACAGGCTCAAAAACCGCCCCCCAACAACAATGTAAATCTTCCTATATGCAAGAACTTGAAAAACAGCAAAAAGAGAAAGCTGCACAAAAGGACCAGATGGCAACTTAACTTCTGATTCAACAAAACATTTGCAAATAGGTTTCAGCTTTACAACCACTTCTCTGTACAATTGTAAAGGGCAGTCACAAGGGGCCTGGAGTTATATTTTTGTCCAAGATATTTGGGTGTTCATACCTGGATCTTAGCTTATTCCATTATAAAGATCCACATAAAGGGAATTTGCACATGGGAGGGAGGCTGAGAACAATCTTTAGTCTGAGAAAGTTTAGCTCTGCATACTGGGGATGGCCACTGTTCACTGAAGGTCACAGTTCATTGTGTCCAAAATGCTCACCGACATCACCTCTGTTACACGAGCAGCTGGGATGAAAACCTACATCGAGAGATATGTTGCACACATTTTCTTCTCCATTTTCTTCCTTTCTCTCCATCTGTTTTCTCAGATTCAGTCAGTGAGGAAATCTGTCTGGGCGAGGATATATGTAAACACACATGTTAAGCCATGCAAATGTCTGGAAAATGCCTGCTCTGTGTAAGAAAGAGCTAATGGTGGAAAGACACAGCCAGTGACTGCAACATTTACAGCAAGAGAACAATCTAAATTGATGGTTCTTTGCCATCTTAATATATATCATCTTAAAAGAAGAGATCTACTGGAGCAGCAAGATATTAATATCAGCCAACAGTGTACCTGAGTTGTACGAATAGTATCTCAAAATAACAGATTGAGGTTGGGTTATAAAACAGTCACTGCTCAGCATGCCCAGTTTGATGCAAAAGGCAACTGCGTCTCCAGCTCTAGTTAGTAGTGTGTAATTGTAGAACCACAAGGCTGGAAAGGTTCACCTTGTTTACAAGTGAGGTTGTTGCCTTTCTATACACTGACAGGACTATTTGTTTTGGTTATACAAAGCAGTTTGAAAGAGCAGCTAACATCCACACTCTCATTCTTAGTTTTGTTTTTGATTCACGTTGGCAGTTACAGATGCACAGTCTGTTCTCCAGGTATTCATATGGAAGTGACTGAGACATGCCAAATTTACCAGCAGCTTCTCATTAGTGGCTCTTCCCTGATTATGACATCTGGTGAGGTTGATGACAATAACAGAAGAAAAATGTGAAGTTCAGTCATTTGGAAATTACTTAAGTGGAAGCTGTTTTGCACAGTATGATGTTGAAATGTTAGGAATGATTGAGGCCAGATTTATAGCTCAAGCAGTCTTGCATCTGTATTTCATTTGTGAACAACCAATACAAAAACACCTTTAAAAAAATCTTAATTATTTCCCAACTGACCAAGAGCTCTCAATATTCTGTCAGCGATATAATCTAGACCACAAAATGTTGTTCTTGTTGAAAGGAATTTTCAGAGTATTGTTATATGGCTAGTCCAATAAACCTGTACTAGTCAAGGCTGTCAGTATCCCACTTTTGGCCTACAGAATGATCTTCAACTGCTGGTCAGTAGAAGAGAAGATTCTTATAATACTCCTGGAGAGGACACAGAGCATTCACAGACTTTTAGCTATGAAGAAAGGACACCCAAAATTTGGAAGCAGCTCATGTCTGCCCTTCCTCAATAACTAATGGTCATTCTTCAGACTGGCCTGCTGAAGTAGTTTCTCCCCCAATACTATCCACAGCTCATCATGACAGAGAGGCATGCAGACATAGGGGAAGAGCTGAGAGTTTGGTGGCTAGGCTGTTAGCAAATTAACTACCTTTCAGAGTTACGCAAAACTGCTTTCATTTGCAGTGATGTTTTCCAAGTGTTGGATAGTTGATGAACGTCTGATCAGTTTTATGGCAGGCACACAGTGAGCACAAACTGAGATTAAACTGTACTTACTGCTACCCAAATGTTCTTACATAGCACAGAGCAGAAAGCTCAGTCAAAACTTAATTCTTAATTCAAACTTAAGTGTCTTCTATATAGCACACTTGATTAACACTGCCACATACAATCAACAATGGTCCAAGAAGATAAGATTGATAAAATAAGTGAAACCATCTTTTCAAGACAGCCAGTGTACAATACATATGCATGTATTGTTTTTCAATGAAAGTTAAGCCCTTAATTAAGTGCCTAATCACTTCTTAAGTGCTCAGCCACAAGACAAAGATGCACTTAAATTCCTCCCATGTCCTTAGAAGAACAAAAATAATAGTTCTTTTGCGAGGATGCAGCTTTCCTGCTTGCACACCATGTAAGGCAAGGTAATAAGACAAAACACTTATCCCAGATACAGTAGGCAAGTATGCAGAGAAGAGACATTTCTAAAGCAGTTGAGGAATCACTGCCAGCAACAAAGGGAGGTTATGATTTTTGCATGCATTTGAAGTCCATGGTTGGGTCATAAACCAAGATGCTCTGATTAACTTCAAAATTCCTATTTGTCAGTATTATGACCTTTGAGCTAGGAATCATCTTTGTTACCTATCTGCCAGACCCTCCTACAGCCTGGTGGGGAAACTTGATGAGTTTTGGTGGAAAATTTCTGACAGGAATTTCTGATGAGTTGCTGTACTCCCAGAACTATCCTCCTCCCCACCAACATAGTCCAACACTGCATTTGCAAGAAGCAATCAGAAAAGAGGAGAGATTCCAGCAGTCTCCCCTTCTCACTGTCCTTTTCCTCTCTTATAGGCAGGAAGGTAGACTACATTGACTGCAGTGATGGAAATTCAACAGATGAGGGAAGGAGAGTTCTTTGAACAGATGCCTATTGCTTTTCAAGTAAACAGGTTGCTCTCTGGTAAAGTATGAAGCACATATAGTAAGGTAAGAAAGTCTTTCTGTATTTACTTCTAAACTGGAATTCCCCTCTGCTCTGAAGGATTTACCATCTGCTTTCAGCACCGTGGTCACACAAGATTCACTTTCCCTGTGCATTGGCTGATGGGAGGTCTGGCTGGGGACAACACAGCTTGCTCTGGGGATGCCCTGAGCACAAGGGATCCTGTCCTGGCTTAGCAGCTACCTGTTCTACCATACAGAGCACTGACCCCACAACTGTTTTCTGCAGGGAAACTGGCAGGGAGAGAGACATGCCTTACATCAGTGCTGTAAGTGCCCTGTCATCCATAGGCCATCAATGAGCTCCTGAACTGATAACATGTCAATAAGGAACCCAAGAGCTCATGGCCAGTTTTTGCCCACTGACTGAAAGCCATGCCTGTTGGGAGGATGTCTCTGTCACTTGAGCACACCACGGTTTGTCTGCCCCCTCCCTTGCTGAGGTTACCACTATCTACCAGGGCACCTTTTGACACCAGAAGGGAATAATTAGAGCTACACAGCAGCCCCAAAGCAAGATTTAAAGCTGTAACATCCTATACTTTGACAGAACAAGGGATTTTACCTCACACATAAGGGATATTAAAAGCATGTCTGAAAATGCACTTAATGTGGACGCACAACTTAGCAGTGATGAGACGTCTGAAATTTCCACATTGTCTTGGTAAGTTTTATCCAAATAAGACAAGTGGAAAACCATAATCAATTGCAAATAACACAAAATTTCTTCCTCTTTATGGCCACAAGGCTAAAAGGATCTCCCCTGTCCTGAAGCATGCAAAGAAAAACAAATTCACAGTCTATAAAAACAAGCTTCTTAAACTTCAAAGATCTTGTGAGCTAGTAATGGTTGTAAGGCACTTTGAAAGTAAGTGGCACTTACTACAACACAAATGCCTGTTTGAATTGAAAGTTGTGGTTGCACATGTCAAATGCCATAGGGCTGAACAGTGAACAGAACGGCTAACCAGGAGTCTGATCTGGTTTTACCAGACTGACTGTTCACAAAGATTAATGCCTCCCTGTTGTCCTCATGAATCTTTCTGGGACTGGCTCCAAGCCTAAAGAGAACTTCTTACATCCATACCTGTCATAGGCCACCCAACCAGCAAATGTCCATCTGCAGAGCTGATCCTGCAGGGAGTTGAACATCTTATCTCAGACCACTATGGGCACCAGTATTGCTGGGCTACATCCCCAAAGATCTAACTTGACTGATTCACACTTTTTTTGCTCTCTCTTATGTTAATTATTCAGGACTGCTTGTGTTGGAGATCACTTCCTGATTAGGCCATGATCTAGTAAACCACACAGGCCTATTCAAAATTAAATTTTAAGGCAGACCTCTGGACTCAGTAGCTGGTCTAATATGCTCAAAATTAAACTATAGTACTTTGCTGAATCAATGGTAATTACAAGGAAAGCAACAACCTGCAGTAAAGGCCCCAGAAAGACACTAATTGTTGGCAAGCAATGGCAGCTATTAGCAAACATGAAAAATGATAATGTCAAGATACACAAAGTAATTATCTGTACACAAAACTGCAACATGAACTCTATGTAGCTATGAATAAAGGGCTTTGTGAAACTGGCCATTTCTCAAGGTTTAGATGCATGCGAACAAGTTGAAACATAAATCAAGGATACAAGCCAGGAGTCCTCAACACTGGTGCTAATATTCTTGAGAGTCTGGACTGCACAACACCTTTCACACAAAAGATATTTCTACAACAGATGCTGTTTATTTTCTTCTACTTCCCTGTTGGCAAAGACACCAACTGACCAATTTACTTTTCACTGGTTTCAAATTTTCTGGCTGCCCCTTCTGATTGTAAATAATAGTGGAAAAACATTTATTTGTTTAGAAGTACTCTCTTGAGAAGACTGATAAAAGCTATTCTTCAAAAACCTGAAGCATAGGCCAAATTTGAGAAGAAATTACCTTGGCATTGCAAAGTCTTGTGATTTTCATCCTACCTCTTCAACATGCAGGACTTTTCCTCCAGAGTAAGCATTAAGAAAAGGAAATGGGAATCTTGGATTTTGTTTCTAGCCTCACTACTTACTGAAAGAAAACACAGGAAAGCGGCTGAGCAGCTCTTACCCCATATCCTCACCTGCTGCCTCCCTCCAGGCAGCACAGGGGCAGCCAAGCAACAAGAACACTCCAGGGGGAAAAGATGAGATAGGTTTGCATCAGTGCAAACTGGGACCATGGTATGGCTGTGGACATGGTCATAGGCACTGAACACCAGCCTGGGTGCTGGTCACATTACAGAGAACCAAGTTTTATTCCATGTTTCCAGCCACTTTGGTGAATAAAAAAAGCTAGAAAATTTGTCCCAGACAAAGTTGCTCAAAATTCAGAAGGCAAATAAAGAGAAAGCAACAACTGTGGCATTTGGTTTGGGTTTTTTGCAAATAATGATTTTGAAGAGAAAACTGAGCCTCATACGGCTGACTCGTTAGCAAAGGTACAGGATTGACAATGTTCATTTCTCTTTGAAAATGCACGTTAGCCAGGAGCAAAGGGGATTTATTCCTTACCTTCCTCATGAGTTTATAGTCTACAATAGACACTACCTTTGCAACTAAGTAGGTTTCTTTTCATTAAACAAGAGCCGAATTGAGCAAATCTGTCAGTGAAACACTTGCAATGCTTACGACAAACAGAAAAATGCCTGGCTCCATACCTAAACAAGTGATAAAGTTTTTTTGGTTTTGTTTTTTTTTTATGTGACGTTTCCCTGTTCCTGTGGTCTTCAACAACACCTGAGTGTCTTTGAAGAAAACTAGTCTGTGGGTGATGTCAGTTTAGATGAGAGGGATTTTTGTGTGGCCATTGCCCTGAACATTGGTCAGCCTTCTGCACCTTTGCCCAGTGCAGTGAACAAGGCAGAGAGCATTATTCTTTCCTGTCAGTTATGTTATAGTGTGCTTGCACTGGAAGAACAGTCACTACCCTGTTACAGTTTTAACTCCTTTTCCCACCAGAAGATCTGTTTTGAGACCTCTCCCTCCAAGTGGATGATTTCTGCCCAAAGTTTATCCTGTGTGGTCTCCCTCCAAATTCTTTTGTAGCGGAAGTCTGTGGCTAATCAGACAAGGCATTCAAGTCACTCACATTTGGAAAAGCCATCCTTGCTTTCCTTGGGAAAGCACAGTTACAAATATCTTGTCTTCATTCATATTTTTCATTTGCTTGCCCCCACAGGGAACTCCTGGGCAAAGCAGTGTGTAAGTTTGCAAGTGATTCTGCAGTTGCTACAGGTTTTTCTTAACTACTTAAAACTCTGAACTCCCTTCTCTGTAGAGAAGATAATTCAAGAAAAGTTAATCCTCTGGATGGAAAAACTTTATCTGGACCTTTCAAACTGCATGCAAGAGAGTTTGGTAGCAGCCTGCTGATGGAGCAGAGTGCTACATTCCCCAAGGTCCTTGGACAATCCCAAATATAAATGGTCCCTGGCTGGGAAGTGAGGAGAAACCAACCCCTGCTTGTTTCACTTGAGCGGTGTACACAGCCTGCTCTTCATGGACAGAAGGGTGGATATGATGCTGCTGGCATCTGGAGTGTTCCACACAGTAATCTTGCCCTCAGCTGCAAGCATTGTGTATTCCACAGTGCAAGCCCAGACAGCAGTAGCAGGAACTGCCTGATTCTCTGATTGGCAAATCAGGAGCCCAAAGTCTTCCTGCTGAGCTTAGAAGCCAGTTAATAGCCAGGCTTTGGACTTTTCCAGATGGCATGACATGAGCTGGAGGAAGCTGATTAGCAAGCAAATGCACATAGTTTATCAGGAAAATTATTTCCATCAACTGTCAAAACAGCAGTTTGCCACAAGGTTCCACAAGCTCACTGGAGAGAGGTAATGTCCATCACTGTGGGCTTGCCATTTCTTAGGAAGTGATTTACTCTTAATCACTTTGTCCCTGTGTTTACCCAGCTAGCTTGACTCATTGCAGCCCAGCTGAAGAGGAAAGATGCCTGGAGCAGCTAGCATGCAAAGACCATTAGCTGTCTCCCACCTCCCCAGCATCCTCCTTGTACACTTCATCACACAGCATTTATACACCCATCTGCACTTGAGCTACACTGAACAAGAAGAGGCAAAACAACCATTTTAACAGCAGAGAAAAACTTATAGTGTAGCGAGTGTTAAAATACAGGTCATGGACTATTGTTCCATCAGATGTCACCACACTGGAAGGGCAGGATTCATTTAAGATCTTCTCACTGTTTTCTTCCTCCTCCATTGCTCAGCATGGGCTCCTAAGCCTTGATGTTTGCACAACGCTATTAGTTTCACCTGTCAATTTATTCTGCTTACCACTGTTCAGGCTCAGTGCCCCACAAACAGTAAATGTGACAAGTTCCCGTGAGGGTAGGGCAGCATTACCCTCAATTTACAGATAAAACAGCAAGGCACAGCACTAAAGGCCAAAAGTAGCCATGCTGGAAATCAAGTCCTAAGCCATCTTGAGCGCATGCATGTGTTTTGGGACACAATTTGCACAAAGTCTTTACACTGTATTCCTAGGATTTAACCAGCATTAACCATTTAGCCACGCTGATCTTGTAACAGCATCTTTCAAACTGCTCTGCAACACTGCACATCCCCTCCAGGCAACCCCAAGCCACCACACAACCCTCCTTTCGTACCCTCAACACACAAGTTGATGACAGTGATTAACCAGTCTCATATGCAACCAATTACCCAACTTTTCAGGCAAGTCCCCAAGACTCCATGCTTCACTTTGTCTCCATAAGGCATTTTTATCATGATTGATAACCCATCTTCAGCTCAAAGAAATTCCTCCTGGGACAGGTAACTTTCCTAGAGGTACAGACTGTTTATGCAGCTCTTCTAGGCATGTAGAAAGGGAAGAGGTATCTGAGGGAGAAAGAAGGGCCCGAGCAGGTCCAATTGCGTGAATCTGACCAAAAGAAAGTGAATGAAGACTGATGGGAAGAAATGGCTCCTAGACCAAGGAGGAGTCCAGGAAAGTGACAGATTTCCCATTACTTAAGACCATTAAAGGTAGTTTAGACAGAGTTCAGGAAGGAATAATTGGTCTTAGTTTTCACATGCCTCATGTGCCAAATAACAGTTATTTCAGCACCATACTGCAGAATTGGCTTGCTGCTATAGTATTTGTTTTCTGTACCATTGTTTTGTAGATATTTCAGCTGCACAGAGAAGCTATTTTTTACTCATCTTAGTCTTGTTAGGTGGTAGAAAGCAGTATCCTACTCAGATCTGACCTTCAAAATCTGCCAGGCCCCTTCTACTCCCTGCTGACAGGGTCTGCAGCCAGTGTTACAAAACCCTTCTGTATCTCTTTTCCTAGGCAAAGCATTAACATACAGAGTGCAACTGCAAGCAAGCCTCCATATAAATATCACTATATTCCTTGGCACAGAGTTCACTGAGCCTTTTGGTGTAAACTGCATTTTCTTTCAATCAGGAAAACATCAGAACTACAGGAAACACAAGTAAACATGTTAAACCAAGCAACACTTTAATGTCCTCATGCTCCTGGTATTCTAATTGCCAAGATCAGGAACTTAGCCAAATATGTAACAGCCACCTTCTGTCCTTCAGGATGCCTTTGCAAGGGAGAGGGCAGCGGACCTCATGGGATCTGGTACTTTTCCTATTACAGGGTTGAAACACATCCAGGACAAAGACACAAGTCCTGAAGCCAGTGTCAGGGTGTACTGGCACAACCCATGCACACTGCTTTACACACCTGTGCTAGTGTCACAGCACATTTGAAGGAGCACATAGTTTCCACAGAGGCAACTTCCTCTTGCTGCAAGATCTCAAAGTTTTTTCCAATGACCTTGGGGTTTTGCTTCTACTTCATGGCAACCTTTTGGATAGTCAGCTAAAGGGAGGATCCAACTCCCTTGAAACCAGCCACAACATCACCAACCTCTCTAAAACCCAGGTGTACACCTCCTTTGATAGCAGCTCTAGCCATGCTGTCCTGGAGGAGCCACCACCACCAGCAGAGATAAGAGGCAGTGGTTCCTCAGAGCCTACTCTGTATTACTTGAGAACAGATTGTTCCAACATGTGGTGTTGGTTTTATGAGACAGACAAGTGTCCATTGGGACATAAGGTGTAATTATAGTGCAATTTCAATTAAGAGTCAAACTGTGGTCCAGTAAGGTAAAAAGGTCAGTGCTATATCTAGCAAAGCAGCTGGATGGTGGTTTTGCACTTGGCTACAAAACGAAGGGAAATCCTAACTGCGGCCAAAAATATCCCTGTCTTCAGCCATGATTTGCTGCCAAGCATCAATCCCAGAGCAAATTCTGAAAGGATATTTGCCTGGATTTACAGTTTAAACAATGCATTATACACTTCTTTGTTTTAGCAGGTTCAGGCTGCAACTTCCACTCTTTCCAGAAAGCTTTTTTTATTTTTTTTCTCCTTCCCAAGCTTTGATTATTATAGAATAACTAGCTGAAGAGATTCTCCTTCGTAGTGAGAGTTTCTCAGCTGTTGAGTTTTAGATTATAGCAAAAAAGAAAACTAGCACACCATCCCGATGTAGTTTAAACAAAGATTTAAGGAGCAAACACAGAAAACACTTGCCAGTTTATCATCAACAGTGGGAAATTATCTCAGAGCACCTCCTAGGGGACAAAGTCTGAGAAAACATCTGGAAGGGAATTTGACAGAGCCCTATAACTAGGACAACTAATAGTTAGCATAGCAGTCAAAAGGTAATGTCAAGGCAGCATAACTTGTTTGAGATCTAAAATTCCCCAGAAAATTCAATATGTTCAAAGGTGTTGGGCAGTGCTTAACATCAAAAGTCAAAAGCTGGGCCAAAGTGGTATGAAAGGGTATACAAAGCCAGAGACTGAATAGGAAACCAGCTGAAAAAAACAGAAGAAAAGCAGAGATCAGGTAAATTCAGGCAGTGGCTGGGACTGTAGGTGAGTCAGTCCCAGCACTGCAATTGTTTATTGGGGCTTATACAAGTGGCTTAGGCCATTTACAGACCACCCCATCTTTACCAGAATTCAAAGAAATATTAGACAACAGGAAGGTTTTTTTTTTTTTCAAATAGATCTTATCCTGGAATTAAATTCTTCCAAGAATCTGGAAGATCTGCAAAACCCATGTGTCTGCTTTTGTCCATTCGTAGATCTGCAAGCAAAGGACAACAAATTACAGATTTAATGAAATTATCAGTCTAGCTTCTCACATGGGGTCTGCAAATGTCTACACATGCCCATGAATACTGCCAATCACAAGGACTGGAGAGAGGAACAAGCTGTCCATCCCAGCCCCCTTTGAAAACACCTCTGCCATCAGCTGGAATACCATCTATCCTATTAAGTTTTTGGCAGCTACAAATGGGAATCTGGTTTTAAAACTGGGCCAGCTGCAATGTCAGACACGTGCTCATGTCAGCCAACCATGACGTGGCATCCCATTTTAAGTGCAAATAGCCTTTTAACTTTCTAACCATCTAAGAGGGCATCCAGGGGGGAGCAGCAGCATGTGTAGCTTACTCCAGAAATAGAGGGTGCAGCCTGTGGAAGGAAAGGCTGAGATAGTCATGAAAGCAATGAATTTTACATTGGACTGGAATAGCAGGGCCTTTCCAAATAAGGCAGACTTCACAGAAATAATTAGTGTTCATTTGATGTCCACTAAAAAAAGATTCCCTTGGGCCAGATGAAAAAACACACCTGGGCACAGAGAACTATGCCAACAAGATCTGGGTAGAGATAAAATGGATCTGGAAGATAACATGAAAAACAGAATGCAAGTCTATGAACTTATCGCCCCCAGATATCACAGAAAAGGACAAACGCTGAAAAATAGAACGAGAATTGGCATGTTATTACCTAAGTGACAATATCTGAGAAATTGCAATAGGCATAGGTTCACACGAACTTTCTGCATCCCTAGCAAACCTGGCGGCAAATTAGGGGCAGAATCAAACTAGTCTGCTCCTTCTGGCGTGGGCAACATTTTCACCCTGTTCAACAACACTGATCAAAAATTGAATAGCTCAGAGCTGCCTCTTTTCCAGAGCTAACCTGCTTGCAAGAAACCTTTGACAAAGTAGACAGTGCCTCCATAGCAGATTTTAGGTTTCTTATTTATCTAGACTTTCCAGAAAGTTGCCAAAGAAGTTTTAATCCCTGAGCAGAAGTTAACTGATTTGATCTTGCTCATACTAGTTATCTGAATTGCCATCAACTTCACCAGGCAGACTTGTACCAAAGAAATCACTGGGAGAGCTGCCTAATGGTTTTGAATACACTAACAGTCCATCTCCCAAATATACTCAACTCGCATGCAATTGATAAAACAAATGCAGCAACTGATCCATCATTTTGTTAAAGGTATTAGAAGACATTAGGCAATCTCGTAATAATAGAGAAAGGTGTCTTACAAACTGCTGAGGTCACTTCTGGGGGAAACACCTTTTATTACCACTGGAAACACACCAACAGTATGTTTTGTGAGGCAAAGGCAAGTGCTGGTTTCTAGAGTCTCACACCAACATGGAACTGTAACCTTATTACAGTATCAGCACCAAGACAGAAACCTCTAGCAGCAATGCAGGAACAACAGTCTATCCAGCTCTCAATTACAGTGCCTGAGCCAGAAATATGGACAGGAATAAAGAATGAAAAAGTTTGGGAGTGTGCGTGACTGACTGCCCGCAGCCGCACAAAATGTGGAGGAGAAAGCCACCTTGATTCAAAGTTGCTGTAGAAAAAGTCTTGTCACTTGAGCTTTGGTGATCCCTAAGACAAAAGGAAGAAAAGCTGATCCTTACAGACCCAGAGTAATAATAATGATCAAGACCTAACCTTACACACCAGCAACTTGAAGAAATTAAAGGAACAGACCAGGAAAATATTGGCTGGCAATTCTCAGCCTTCTGCACCTGACAGTGCAAGCCACCAATTGGTTTGGCTATTTTGCCATTTCCAGTTTGATGTGACATGGGAAACAAAACTTCTCCTTGTCCTGGCTGCTATTTGAACCCAACATTTATATCCCAAAGGAAGAGGCTTCATTAAAGATGTTGGTTTCCTCGCCCTACAAGACACATACCAAACACCCTGAGCTCTAACTAATTAACCTTTTATCTCCTAAGCTCTCTGCCCTTTTGCTGGAATCACACCATGAAAACATAACTCTTTCTCCTGCGCCTGGTTTTCCATCCTTCCCTGTGATCCCAGTGCCTTTGGCTGAGATTATGAATTCCCGACTCCTCCAGGCCAGCCCCTTACATCCAGCTTCCCTGCAGCCTGACAGCCAGATGTGGAGCTCAGCCTGAGGGCCACTTTACTTTCCTTTTCAGACTGAAAAGTTGCATCAGCAACTGACAGCTATTTGGTTATATCTTTTTTAATAATCTGACTTGCATATGTATAATCAACTGAAAAGTGCTCACAGCTGCTGGAAAAAGCAGACAACAGAGTGTCCAGCTTGCCCTGTGGATGCAATAGAGGAGCCAGGATTCAATGTCTCAACAGGAATGCCTCCAGATCACACTGGACACAAGAATCAGACCAGGAAGCCAAGCTGCTATACACAAACCATAAACTACCTGTCAACACCCAGAACTGATCCTACCCAACTTTCTAAATAACTCAGACCCACAATGTTGTTCTGCTGAATCTCTAGAGCTCTGCCAACATGTCTTGGACTGCCCATCACCAGCTGTCAAGATATTGAGACCCGTGTTCTCCATACATTCATGTTGCAAAGGCGGAAGCTGGAAATGAAAGTGTTACCCATATCTAAAGCCTTCCCTGCACAGAGGTACCCACAAGGTGTCAGAAAAAGCAGCAGCTCACCACCATTCCTACTACACAGGTAACAAAGCAGTTGAGCAGGAGGAGAGTTTTTTGCTCCCAACAACTTCCTAAAGTGCCTGGTGCAGACATGGCAGCTTAGCACACCAGGTAGGCTGGTACCTGCAGGACACTAGCAACCCAGGAATACATCCAGGAAATAATCTAACACCTGCAGCAAGGGGATGAATACATTTTATGCATTTAAATCAAAGGGTCCTTATAACTCCTGCCTGAAACGCTTAGGAAAACTAGAAAAGTATAGCAACCATGGGAATACTTTCCTGCTTCTGGGCAGAGAGAGTTTAGTTAAGTACAGCCATGGGTACATCATTTACATGCAGTTACACAGGCTCAGCTCAGAATCTGTTTACAGAGCACTAGGAGTGCATATCATGGATTTGGGTTGTAGCTTTTATTTGTACAGCCCTTGTCTACAAGGCTTTGTACAGCTTCAGAGCTCTTCAGTATTAATCATAACATAAAAATAAATTAGATAAAAGATAGCAGAGCAGAAAAAAGACAGCAATCCTCCCAGTGCTTGCAGTCTGGTTACAAACTGTGGTGGATAGCAAAGTTCCCAAATTCTTTTGAAATATTGGAGTGCTCTAGGGATAACATGATGGATTTAGACTCAAGACACTGAAGAACTATGCAAGAAAACAAACCCTTTGATTTACACTCAAGTAAATCTTCCTCTGGATTAATCTACCCAGCTCTGAGATAACATGTAGATTTTTTTTTTACACAGTCTAACATAAACAAATCGTTCATGTGCAGTGATGGTGGGGCAGTGAAAAGGAAAGCAGTTTGGGAGCATATAGTTTCCAAGGAATGGAAAAACACTTTGTCATTCACTCCGAGTTTGGCTTTCAGAAGTGCTGCCAGGGCACTGAGCGTTTGATATAGTCAGTCTGCTGCCATAAGCTTCAGTTGAGCAGAGAGCTGCCTGCATCACAGGGCTGGGAGATTCCCAAAACAACAAGGGGGTCTGGGTAACATCACCTCACCCACTTCTGCTCTACTTTGGCTAAACATGACAGAGCAATTGTGCCTGATGAAGCTGGTGAGACTCACGCAACTGGCATTACTGGTTCCCAGAGGATACAAAGCTATGAAGGCAGACTGGCAATTTTTCAGCAGTAAATGAAATGAACCTTCACAACTGGGCATCATGTACTTTTTTCCCCATCTTCTGCCATCAGCAGCATCAGTCTGATGTTTCACTGCTCGTTGCAGGAACAAGACACAGTGCTGCAGCATGGACCAAGGTGGGATTGGTCCTTGTTTAACCTACACAGACCTTACATAAAAACACCCAAATATGTCTTGATTTCTGTTCCCAGATTTTATTAACAGCAAGCCTAACCTCAGCAGTAACACCCTCCTTGCCAGTCGTGGCTGGACTCAGCTCCTCTTTGCCCATACACTCCAGTCTCTGCCCCCAGGGCTGCTGGGGGGCTGACTGCCCACCCGGCCCCTCTCTCCCCAGCAGGATTTGTCCAAGGAAGGAGGCAGCTCCCTCGGGCTGGCTTTGAGCACAGCCTCTGCCGCAGAGCCCATCGCCTGCAGGCTGTGAGCACACAGCTGCTGAGCTCTGCTGGGGAAAAAATCTCTCAGCTCCACAGCTGCCTGCTCCAAAATCCCTGCTGTGTCTGTTAGTTTGTTTTCTTCACCAGCAACGTTTTAAGAACAGCTGAGCACTCGGATTCCCCTTTCCCTAGGACTGAAAACCAAGCAAACCCAGCTAGCACACACAGCTGCTCCTTCAGCTAGAAAGAAGTGTTTTGCAGCTGGCTAGGCCTCTCCTCAAAGTCATGGTGAGAAAACACACTTGGATAATAGCAATTAACACAACAAAACACACTTGGAAGTAGTACTTTGCATGCATGCTAAAAGCTGTCCCTTCAGCCAGCATCTTCTGTGTCTCTATCCCACACATTTTCTCTACGGAAGGAAAACTTACCTATTCTCTTCTTGGTACATCTCAGGCAACATACTGCTTCCTAAAGACACAGACCTCTTGTTGGGGTAGCCAAATAAAACAATATGGGTTCTTCAAGCAGTTTCTCCTTAGTGGTGCATCCAGCAGATTCCTATCACTGGCAAGCTTTTGACAAGTGACTGTGTGTATTGCACTGTATTGCACCTGAGATCACAGTTGATAAGTGACAGTATAACAGGCTTTGGCACTCAGTCTGATGCACTCCAGCATCTTTTCTCACATGGTTACACTGAACCACCTGACAGCAGTTTGAAGCAATTGTCCCTATACACCTTCACAGAAACGGAGGCACAGCCCATCCAAGGGCCACCCTACCTGCTCACAGAGGCAGAATTGGAAAGCAAACCCAGATCTGCCAACCCTCAAGACTCTTGACTTCAGTAACAAACTACCTGATCACAGGAAACATCACTAGGATAGCAAGAGACCGAAGACTCAAGCTCTCAAGTCCATTCAAATCGAGGCTGGTCTCAGCTGAAGATGAGGTGCAGCACTGCCAGGAGGAAGCATGGACAGACACATAGACTGCTGTTCAGGGCAGTTTCCCACACCTGAAGCAGGACATGCAGGGCTCTATTTTATACCCCTTTCCAGCAATAGCAGAAGAAACAGACAGGAGGTTACAGACTTCAGCACATTATGTGGAAAGCTAAGGGAATCAAGGGAAATAACTCCTGCCAATTATTTTATAATGCCCCTGGCCCTCATCTACTGCACTGTGGACAGACTGGTGGGGAGGGTGTGGAAGAAGCAGACACCATCTCCAGTTCAGCAGCTCCCATTACAACCAGCTGACTGCTTAATAAGGAGATCCTGGGTTTGGGGAGTTCTTGGACAAGTACAGCATTAGGTTAGTTAACATGCCTAAATTTACAGCTGTCCCAGAGGGCCACATTTCCTGTACTACAAGCCCCACAAGAAGAGAAAATTAGTTTTTTCCTTCATCAATGTCTGGCTCTGATCCAGAGGCTTTGGCTTTTTGTCCCTGAAGGAGCTTCCCCGGGGAAGCTATTTCCTTGAGGTCTACTTTCTCCTCATGCCTGGGCTTTGCCTGAGCAAGGGTTACAGAAAGGCCCCTGCCCCATCTTCAGGAGGTCTCCAAGGCTGAGGCTGGCCAGGATGCTTGCAGAGAGACCAGCCTTGCTCTGCATCAAGCAGCATCTTGCTGGCAGACACCTTCAAAGAAAAGGCAATCGCCCAGCAGCTGAGCCTGCAGTTGCCCTCTCTGCTTCCTCTGGTGAAGGAAACTGGGACAGGAGCTGGCCCCACCACATCCTGTGAGGCAGTGAGCACATATACCCCAGAGGGGCCAGCCTGGACCCCGAGTCCCTGTGAGGCTCAGACTCCTCATTCACACACAGCACCCCAAATTTCAGCACAGGGTCCCCACCAGCTTCCAGATGTAGGAAATCAAGACTCCTTCCCTCCTAGATAGCGTGGCTGACACCCCCACCCCAAAATCTGAAGTTTATCCAAAAGGCTGAAGGGGAGGAGCTGGAGTCATATCTCTTCCTGCTTTCCTGCATATATATCATTTCAGGCTGAAAACTCTGTAAGCAGCAAAATAAGCCCCTGAAAAAATCAAGTGACTGTGTGTGACCTTACCCCTGCAGCACATTGTCAATACATTAATTCATTAATTCACTTCAAGATAAAGTTTTAATAGATTCTGACCTCCAGCATCAGAAGTACTTTCCCCAATAGCCACATGGCCTGGCAGCCTGCTCCTTTGTGCATGCAATGCTTGCAAGAACTTTGCAATAGAGTCAATGACAAGAGCATACATCAGTTTCTTAAAATTGTTAATTCTGTCTGTAGACAATTCTGATATCCTTAACCTTCTAGCTACTTGCTATCCATAGAGAAATCATTTGGGAACACAGCCATGACCACACTTTATTGGAAGAAACATACTTAAAACAAGCCTATAAAGATCAATGTTCAGTCTGAAAGGTAGTATCATTGCAGGAGTTAGAGTCAAGGGTATATTAGCTCCTGGCTCAGTTTCTTGACTATCACACAGCAGGGTCCAGTGAGGCTAGACAAGGCTTTCTTTGCTGCCCACTTAAGCATACAGCACAGCAAACATGCTCAATAGCAAGGAGATGATGGGAGCATGGTTGTGCAAAGGGTTCGGAACACAGGTGAAGTTCTGGCTACAGAAAAGCCACAACTACTCATCCCTCTGTGATCTTGGGTAACTCACTTCACTTCTACATATGTTTTAACTTGACTGACAGAAAAATAAATTTTATGTATAACAGAAAACTGATAAGCAGAACAGTAGATAATGCCTTCAAGGGCTGTCATACACAATGAAGTCTAATATGTTTTGAGGCTATTTTTTACTCTTCAGTACCAATGAGCAACAATTTGCCATTGATTTCAAAAGAAGCAGGTTCATTTAAATTGTACTGAAACTTTGTGGAGGTCAGCACAATTCTGGTATGACACTATGGACAACAGCAAAAGCAGAGATAAACTGAGAGGCCAGGGGGAGTAGGAAACACCTTCTGTCACATGGTAGCAGCGTCCTTCTATTCCTGGTTTGTGTGACATTTTTAACAAAATGTAATACAATTCATTGACAAAGGTTGTGCTAAAGTTAAGTTTGAGGTATGACATGCAGGACTTGGCAGATTTGTGAAAGCAATACATGGTGGAGGCCCGACTTGCTGCATAGAAGAGCTAGGATGGTGGCAGAGTCCTCCAAGAAAGGCACAACCAGTGTCTCTGTACATGCCAAGAGGAAGCACAAAGGAACCAAGGGTTCCAGAAAGTGTTAGGGAAGAGAAAATTTCAGAGGAATTGAACAAAGGAGGAAAGACTGCACATGCAGGTCAGACAAGTCTTTTCCACAGGAATGGCATGCAAACTTTGTGACCCTGTGTTGGCCTAAGCAATAGCAACCACTATCATCCCACCGCACATGGCACAAGTCTCACCCCAAACAGCCCAGCCTGAGGATATGAGCACACAGCAGCTCTGACCCAGGGCAGATCAGGTAGCAAATGTATAGAAAGAGCCACATTCCCCCAGGCCTTCCACAGGGGCTTAGGGAAGGGTAAGCGGATGTGCCGGCGGCTGCATGTAGTGTAGTGGGACTGGGTGTGCGAACTGCGAGCTCTCGCTGGTGCATACCCTCTGCTAGGTTAGAGGGTGACTTTGCTACCTGTCCCATGGTGAGTCTCTTCTGACTGAAGAGGTCTTCATCAAGCTGCCTGCTCTGATACTGTCCTCTGTGCCTCCCCATAGGTGCAAAGGGGCAGGGGGAAGGTGCTCCAGGGCACGTGGCCACCTAAGAGGGTGAGCTCGCAGATTGGGACAGCAGTGAGAGCACACCCAAGCTCTAGCTCACTGTCTCACTAACACAGCACTGAGCCTGCTCCTACTTTTCAGCAGGCACAGAAGAGCCCACACCAGGTTCAGGGACTGGACCTCGGTGCAAAGTGAGATACAACACAGCCAATGGTACCCAGAATTGCAGCAGATAGCCAAGCTGGACAAATATAATATTATGGCAGAAACTTCTGCCCATTACCACAGACTCACACCTGGAGATCTGATGTGACAGACAAACTCAAGTTTACACCCCAGCTTTCCAGCTGAGGCCAGGACAGCCTCCTCCTCTCCCTCCTAATCACACTAGCCATGGCGGAGTCCCAGGGTTTGCAGGGGAAGCCTCCTCTTTTCTGATGCAGTGCCTGGTGCCTAGGCTGGGGGACAGAGAGCTGGTGTTTGGGGTCCCTCCAGCGACTCATCTAACCTCATCTGACCCTCATCTTCAGGAGGTCTGTCTCCTTTGCTGCTGCTTCTCCTTGCTCTCAGCCTCTTCCTGTTCCCAGCTCCAGCTAGGGGTGATGTGACAAACATCCTGGTTTTAAACCTATACACTTGAAACCCTTTTAGACAACATAGTAAAGGAGCTGATGGATCCTGCAATGCTTGTTTGCTTTGTGGCCTTTTGGAGGCAATGCCAAGTAAAATGAAGACCCGGAATAAGTCTTACTGAACAGGAATATTTTCACAAATAACCTCAGCTACATGTCTCACAAGTCCTTGAGCATTTCTGGATCTCTGCAGCCAAACTCATGTGTTTTGTGTTGCTTCACATAAATCTCTCTGGTTATTTATCTGCATAAGCCCTTCTATAAATTGCTCACTGGGCTTCAAAATGCAGCAAGCAGGCCCTTTGATGTATGTCTCAATCACCAGGTGCATCAATCACTGCTGCGCACACCTTGTTTGCTCCCACGCAGGGAGAAGTTACCAGTCCCCTTTGCCAGAAAAGAGGGCAAAAAGTCAAATGGTTTTCATGGATGGATAAATGTCTGTGGGTAAACCTCATGCACAGAGTTTGTTTATACTGAGAGTTACTAACACTCCCTCTTCCAGCTAGCTGATAAAATACTCCTCCTGCATCCATTCTTATGAAATATACTCCAGACTAAGAGCCTGCACATGAATATTTGATCTCTTTGCGAGCTCCTTTTACACTATTGCATTTGCTCCTATGGTGGCAATTGCTGCCTGTACAGGAATAAGTAAATCATCAGCCTTATTCTGTGGTGTTAAGGTGGTATATCAGTCTAGTTACTGACCAGCTCTGCATAGAGGTAGACTCATTCTTCATCATCACAGCACAACTTTTAGAATTTATTCTGTGTCCTGGGAATGAACTGTGGGTTTATGTTAGAGTTTAGCTGAGTAACTTTCTTGATTGAGAGCTATCATTGGATTTCACAAGGGGCATGCAGACTCATTGACAGGCAGGCAAGATTCATCATCCTCGAGTGAGATGTGCTGCTGACATGCTGTGTGATGCTGTCTGGAACAAGGCATCACTCTGCCTCAGTTTCCTCATTCAAAATGAAAATGAGTCAGTGCAATAGAAAAACTGAGAGCATTTATTTTATGTTGATGTAGCACTCCTGTTGGCCATGTTGTTGGGTTTCAACAATGAGAGTCAGCTTGCCTATACAGTACACTATAAAGTCACACTTCTCCAGGGAAAGCAACCCCTTGTGAACGCCCTCTTACCCCTGCATGTGGCTCCTACTCTGCTGCTACAAGTTGCTGTCTCCCAGGGTGACAGCTCATATTAGCAGTGGTTTTGTAGAGGAGGGGCTGAAGGGATGGAGAAGCTGGAAGAGGGGAGATGGAGCCTTAGGCAGCTTGGCCAGCAGCTCAAACACCTAGTGCAACAGCCCAGAGCTCATATCCACTGGCAGCTACTGAGGAAGGAATTGGCTGGCTTTGGGAGCAGGCTACAATCTTTATTCAGGGGTCCCAACAGCAGCTGAACTGCTGATTCAGACAGAATATGTGTGATTGATTTCATCCCTTCTTCAGCTACATACGAATAGGCTGAGGCTTCTCTGGAGTATCTCATAAGTAATTTTTCTGCCTCTGCACTGCTCCTGTGTGGTTATCTTTGGTACCCCCTGGGCTCTGTGCTTTCTTGTGACCTGTGATGTGGGGCTGGACTTCTTTTACTACAACCTACTGCTAGAAATAAAATGCTATTATTAAAAATGGGGAATGGGTCTTCAAGCCCCTTATTCACCTCCCTATTTGATCACTCCAGTCCCATGGGACTTCTTGTGGGGTGAGGAATTTCTCAGTGCCACTGAGAAAAGTGGATGTGTGCTCACATGGTTCATATCCTCCCATGGGGCTGAAACCATGGTTTTCACATCCAGATCACAAGCTATGCCTATATTGCAGTAAGTGATCCCAAGCATAGCCTTTTCCATCTGCTCTGCCTGCCCATGTCTGCTTTACAAATCACTTCTAGCTGCCTCTTAAACAATACTAACCAACATACCCACCTAGCTAGGAGGGCTTTGTCACATCAAACTTAATATACTCTGGGAGTGTTTTAGACCTCAGCTCAGACATGCAGACTCTATGGAAAAAGGCGATGGATCTGGTTTTAGTGTGGCAGTCCACTGAGAGGCACTAATGCCAGCTTCAGCATGATGAGTCTCTGCCAAGTTCTGCAGCAGACTGTCTGCTTCATGGTGAGGAGTTCCTGCACGTGTGGCAACATGGTCTGTGCGATAAGTTAGCTCATTTTTTAACAGATCTGGAGTCCCTGTAGCCATCGTATGGGAGAAGCTCACAGCAAGGGAGCCTCACCAAGCCCACACTCCTGCAAGAAAGGGTGGGAACTGAGGCGCAGCAGGCATATAGAGGACACACAAGGATTGTGCAGGGTGTAGCCATACCTTGGGATCACACATGCAGCTCCCTTCATGTCTTCCTTCCTTTTTTACATGCCAAGTTGAGATGTCCTGTCGTCTGTCTGAGAGCCAAGTCAGGCTCCTAAAGACCAGAGATTCCCAAAGAAGAGGGACAAGGCCCTCAAGTCCACACCACCAAGCCCAGTGCTGAGCTCTGCTCCATCTTCCCTGGGGATGCCACAGCAACCCCATCATGCGGAGGCTTCCCCTTCGCCCCACTCCCTCTCAGTGGAGGCAAGGAACCTGGCAACCAGCTCCTTTGCTATGTTGCCCCTCAGCACAGCAGAGACAGTCCCACTGGAGAGGGCTCATGCCTGAGACATGGAGCAGCCCACCGCTTGGTGCACCAGGCACATCCCTGATGGCAGGAGCAGCCACCTCCCTGGACTGGAGAATTGTGCATCCCACTGGCTGGCATCCCTTCCCCCTCATTAATATGGGGGACCATACCTGTTCCTGTCAGGGCTTTGCCACCTCCATAGCACTTTCTTTGCAGCTCCCAGCCCCACTTCTGTCTCAGCCCTCCTAACCACCCACACTCTGCTGTCAGCAAAGAAACTTCACAGGCAACTGAGAAGCGGCAAGACTGGAGACATTAATTTCCTTGGGGCTTAGCCTTGAACTCAGTCTCAGGTCTCCTGATGTCTCCTCTCCCTCATTCCACTTCAGCATTCCTCATTTAACTTTACCGTCATGCCCCAAAGATCATGAATTTAAATCATGCAATTAGAAGTAATACTACTAATAATAGCAAACAAAGATTTTTTCACTTGGGAATTTTCTTTTCTCTGGATTTTGAGTCTCCTTTTGCAGCTTTTCTCGGCAATTTTGTGAGCTACAAATGTGTTTTCATGGAGAGTCTTGCATAATCGCATGGTTCTGGGAGCTGGGGACCAACCTCCGGGAGCCCTGCTGTTGAACTGGAGATCAGATGCATAGTAAATAAACCTACTTTAGGTAGTTCTTGTTATTACAGCTTGTTTTAAGACACACACATGGGTTTTTCAGTGCATACAGACATACACATGCACACATATACATACATCCTGATCACATACCTCTCGCCAAGTACTGTGCAAAATACTGCAAGCTCAGCACGCACTGCCCAGCCCACCCAGTCTTGGTGAGCAGGGTGGCACTGAGATGGGGACTGATCCCAGCTGTCCTGAGCAGAGCAGAGCCCTGGGGGGATGGCCAGCCAGGAGCCTTTCACACACGCTGCCCCAGGGTGCCAGCGTTAGTCTACTTTTTGGAAAGCCTCTAAAGTTGGTGTCAAACAGATGACCACATAAGAGAAGGGAAATTTATGTTGATGTGCTGGCAGGTCCCCTTCTGAGTGAGGGAAGTTAGCCTGGGGTCGAGGGGAGGAGGTAGCAGTTTCACCGGGAAAGCAGGAGTCACCAGCAAGTCAGAGCACAGCCTACTTGGACCCTTGGCCCCCACCCACAGGAGGGTGATAGAGGTGCTGTAGAGGTCTGTGAGATCCCCACAAGTACATGAAATGAGTTCCTACATCCAGTTTCTGCATAAGATTGCCTTTGCCACAGAGGCACTAACCTCTGTCCCTTTCCCTGGCAGCACCCCAATGCCATCCCGCACCACAATGTGATGAGCTTTATTAACGCCGGATGCCTGGATGAGAGCTCACCCCCGGGCCATTGCTAGGGACAAGGTGCAGCCTGTGCAAATGCCAGGCCTGTAAGCAGGAGAAACACTGCCTCGCCATCTGTGCCAGCAGTGAGAATGTCCCCAGGAGAGGCTGTGAGCACAAAAGCTCTGCACCAGCCTCTCCAGCTCACACTTTCTGCTGGCTCAGCCTACGGCACTGGGGCTGTGCAGCCAAAGGCCTCTGGGGCTGGCTGTCCTGATGGGGGACAATAGGGACAGTATACTGTTGAGCCTTGACCCCAACCCGCCAGGGCTGGGAAAATCCTCAGAGGAGGGGGTGAGTGTTGGGCAGCGTGTCAGACACCCTTTGATCAGATAGCATAAAGCAAAACAGGCCAGTTATTGATGCGTGTTCGCTGCAGCTCTCTGCAGCTTCGCTGCTGCCCTCTCCCCAGTCCCCTTCAGCTCCATGTGGTGTCTGTCATGCTCTTCTTGTTCAGACCGTAAAACTTCATGGTGCCCTTTCATCACCGCCTCGCAGAGGGCTGGCTACAGCCTGCCTTTTGCAGGGAGCTCCGGGCTGGCTGCGCAGCGGTGGGATCCTGCTGTCCCCTGCCGGGCATCCCCAGCACGGCTGGCAGCACTGCCCCGGGTTTGAAGACTCCAGAGGGCACGATTTAGTGGTTACAGCAAAGGAAGAGGGGAACACACTTAATTGAGATTTTCTCTCCAGCTCTGCTGTTTATGTGGCTTCAGGCACCCTAGTGCCATGTTTTTTCCCTACCCCAGGAGAGGAGGGAGGTCTGCCAAGCTCACCTCAGGATGCCCTCAGTTCTTTCAGACTGGTTTGGAAAGCTGTGGACCACTGGTGCTGCAAGACAGGGCAAAACACCTGCTGACTGCAAGGAGAGGTTTGTACCCAGTGAACCCACAGCTGCAATTCATTGGTGTTTCCAATCAACTGGGTCCATCTACCACCAGCCGGCTGTTGTGAAAATCCATTTTCTTTCCATGACAGGTGAGCTGGTGTAAGGAGGGCACAAAGAGGCAGCACATGGCACCACTGCAAAGGCTCTGGGCAGCTGCCTGCTGGCTGCCTGTCCTTCGCTAGCCAAGGGAAAGTGTTGGTGTCAATCTCTCGAACGGACACGGTGGAAAGAGATCCCACCTCTGCTGTCACTGCTCAGAGAGGGGACCAAAGCTGCTTGATGCGGTTGTTATAACTGAAGGCTTAGAGAAAGGAGGGGGGAAATAACAGAAACAAAATTCTAGAGCATTGTGCAAGGCAGTTTTGGAACTGTTTTTACACGATAGGCAGGGATTGAGAATAGCTGAGTAAGTCAAACACGTGCCCATAGGTTTCTGCCAGAGCACGGTTTGTGGTGCCCTATGCCCTGTGAGGGGAATCTCCGCTCACCGCAGCACTCTTGCAGCATCGCCATTTTGCAGAGGCAAGGCATGAGGTGCATGCTACTCCCCTGCAGCCTTCCAAGGGTGGCTGTTCAGCATAGACGCTGCACTGTGGCCTTGGTCACAGACAAAAAGGCCATGGTGGCCATGCCACAGCAAAAGTGTGTGGAGGGAGAGATGAAGATGAGGACTAACATAACCATGAAACCCTAACACTGAAATAAAATCCTCTCAAATCAACCCATATATCACTGGAAGCAGCCTGTAAATGTGAATCTTGGCTGGCAGCCAAAGTGCAAATGGGAAGCCGCTGTGCAAGAGAAGTGCCTTAATGTGTAGTGGGGACCACTGCTATTTATGTGTCCCAGCACAGGCTGTGCTTTTTGCAGTGTTGGTTATGGTCTGTTAAACCCTCTAAGGTCATATGTTCTCAGTCCTCTTCCAACTGCATAAATTCATTCCTAAAAACCTCACTAAAACACACTCAAACGGCTCACAGTTTCATTGAGGGTATCATCTCCTCACTTGAAGAGAGGCAGAATGAGAAGGGAGCCCTCTACCAAGAAAAATCCAGTTCATCTGAGGTTGCTTTGTAGGAGCATTAGCCAAAAAATTCCTGAATGGAAGGAAGGAGCTGATAAAGGAGTGTTGGTACAAAGCAAGTCTGAGGGTACCTGCCCTGCTCACTCCATGCTCCCTTCCTGGGCACTGGAGTGAGAGAAGCACTAGTGCACTGATCAACAGTGAGTGGAGAATACCTTAAGTTACCTCAGGCTAAGGGTCTCCCCAGGCAGGGGACAAGGACCCTCCTCAGGAAGGCTGATGGCCTGTGGGCTGAAGGCCCACTCAGATGATGGAGGTTGGGGAATAGCTAAGGGAACATGGGAGACAGTAGGTTTAAATTGTTAACATATTAATCTGCCTTTCCCAAATAGATTCTGTTCCTCCATCACCACCACCCCCCGCCTCCTACCTCCTATAAATTTATATTTATTTTAAACCCTGGGGCTTGTTGCTCTCTAGAAAGGAAACACTGCTGTCAAGGGCACTTTAAAGTCATTTACTTTCTGGGTGAGAGTTCAGTGCAGTTTAGTAAGAGCTCCAGAGTAACAGCCCAGTGCGCTGCACTGCCTGTGTTGGCAACTGGGACCCCCACCACGGGAGAAGGCAGTGGCTTGCTGCATTGAGAGGTGCTGGGTGCTGCTGAAGGGCGGGTGCTGACAGTGCTCAGGGTTGCACTCTGGTCTTTGCTGCTTTTCTTCAAGCTTAAGCTCATGGCTCTAAGTGATTCTGAAAGGGTCTTATGTCTTCCTTTCTTCTATTTGCTTTTTAAGTAGTTTTCTAGCTTTCATGTTTGTAAAGAAACACCAGAAATTCAATACATCAATGTTAAAAAAACCAAGAGAGCAAGGGAAAAAAGCATCCAGACTGGCTGCACAACCTCAGGGCTCTTAAGCCAGTTTGGTGATTTCTGGAAGCGGAGGGTTCTCCTGGAGCCTGCAGCAATGTGCCACGAGAGGGCATGGGGATCACGCAGGTGGTGCCCGGCTGCAGTGAACAGGGCAGCATGGTGCCCCGGCTGGGCTCTTGCCCAGCCTTTTTGTGACCTTCCCCGCTGGCCTGCCTCTGTTTCCCTCTTTGTGTCTCTCTTGAAAAGGAAGTTTTGACACACTGCTGAGTCATCAGCTGTGCAAAACACATAGTTCCTTCAAACACCCGCAGTGGTGCAGGAGGACAAGAAGAAACAGGAACACCCAAAGGCAGTGCCAGTGCTGCAAGGCAAATACACATTTTGGGTCTGCACCATTCAGCACTGCCCCTTGGGATGCTCTGGAAGCCCTTCTCCAGTGAGATTTTTCACATGGAAAATGTGCTCTGTCCCCCGACCTTGTCAGCATTGCCTGCTGCAAAATCCCTGGCACCCACCACCTTGTAAGTGTTCAGAAGAACACTATCTGCCGTTATTTACAGGAATTAGGGACCCATTTCATGAGCTCAGGCATTTGGCTGTCCTGGGAAAATTGCAGTCTGAAACATAGACTAAGATACTGTGGAAGAAAAGCTGCCACTGTGCCCCTGGACCAAGTCATCTGTACCCCCAGGACATGTCGGTGCAACACATACTGGCCAGGTTCAGCTTTGTGGTCTCAGGCAGGTGAGAAGGGATCACGGGAGACAGGCTTGGCTGGTTGCCGTCTCCCCGCAGGGCTGCCTGTGTGTGAGCTGGGCGTGATTCAACCAACCCCTTGCCCGCACAGCTGCCAGCTTCACAGCAAGTACAGCAAGGAGCAGGGGCTGCAGTGACTCATCTGATGCTGGCCACAGCACAAGGTGAGCTCACCTACCTGTGAACCCATGGCCCTGCAGGCACCAGACGCCCACGCTGACGCCAGGACTGTGCTGTTGCTCACACACCCCTCCTGCTAGGACTTCAATGACCAAATGCTGCAGCCGACATCACCTCTTGTCTGGGCAGCAGCAGGTGGGGATTGACTTAAGGACCCCCAGTAAGATGTACCATGTTCAAGCACAGAGCAATGTGAGGCTCAGGTCCAGAACGGGCCAGCACTGTCCCGTCTTGGCCTTCAGACATGCTTAGGGTTGCTCCTCTCCAGAAGTGGTGTGTTCTGCAGAGACAAGCCAAGGACCTCCAGGATGCCTACCAAATCCAATACGAAGATGTGAGAGCACCTACGCACCCCACTTGACACATCAGGACACTTGTGTGACTCTGGTGCCATTCAAATGGCTCTGGTGACTACAACACAGAAATACATTTTGCTGCTGTGCCCAAGAAAAGAAATACATATCTCCCCTTCTATGGTGGGCCTGGGTCTGTAGGACCCTTGGGAATAGATCTGCTCTCCCCTGACACTGCCGGCGCCGTGCTAGTCAGAGCCTGGCAAAACCTGCACTGTGAGCAGCAGCCACGGCGGGGGGCTCAGCTGCAGGAGACAGCAGGGCTGGGGTGCTCTGGGAGCCCCGTGACTTGTCAGAAGCGTGCCGCTCTCTTGCCAGGAGCAAACATCGCCATCCTCACAAATGGTTAACCTCCCGGGAGCTGCACAGCACTAATGACTTCACATGCATTTAATCAGCTTGGGCTTCCAGAGCCTCCTTCTCGGGAGCAGGAAAGGTCGTGCACCCCGGGTGCAAATGCTCCCGAAGCCGCACCCCCCCTTTACCAATCATTAATCACCACTGGGCCGGCAACAGGAGCGAGCGGCAAGCAAGCGGGAAAAGGCCAAGTCTACACAGCCCCGGTGGGAGCAGCAGGAAGCAGTGCTGGCTGGTTCCCTGTGGTGGCAGCTCCCTCTCTGGCCACCCTCCCTTGGGAGGCCCCGGTGGAGGTGGCCAGTCTCGCACACACTGCCCTTTCCTTCGGGAGTCATTTGGCCCTGGGTGCAGGAGGCTCTGCCTGCGGCTGGGAGGTGCTGGGCTACGCGTGAGGCTGGAGCTCTGAAGAGGAGCTTCTGCCTGGTCGGCACCACAGTCTTCATCTCTTCGCCATGTGGCACAAGGCGTTTTGGAGTGCCCTGGAGTACACCTGCCGATTGCTGGGCATCTCCACTGCAGCAGGTAAGAGCAAGCTCTCTTTTTCTTTGGCCCTAAAAGGCAATGAGCGGGTGTTGGGACCCCTAAACTATCTCCATGCCTTTGGCTGGGTGCAGCCACTGCCCCATTCCATGAGGGGGACAAGGAAACTTGTTCACTTTTGCTTTGGGACCCAGGAGGGGAGAGTGCTGGGTGCCTGGCCAGGGTCTTTCCAAATACTGTGGGAGGCACAGTGAGACATCGGAAAGGAAGAGCCAGCACTCAGTATGGCAGAGGACAAGCTAAAGCACAAATGGAAAAGGAAACTAAATTATATTCTCATAAAACAGACAGAAGCATAGGCAAGATGTGAATGAGACTGAAAAGCAAAATAGTCATGGCTCCGCAAAACTGCTGGGCTGCTCTGTGGGCTGTGACAGTGAAGGAGGAGCTCCTTGTGCTGTGCACAGTGAGATGTCCTGTGCTAGGCAGGATGGAGAGGTCCCAGCCATCATGGCACAGTTACTACCAAAGTGCTGCTCTGCCTCTCTAGCAACCCGTCAGGGAGCAGGCTCAGGACGCAGTTCAGGTTATAGCCGCAGTACAAACATCACAAATTCACCCACCTGGCTAGTTGCATCCTCTCACCCACTGCCAGAGGCTGCTTGGGATCAGCATCCTCTGGGTTTGATGACACATTCAAGCACTTGTTTTCAGGTGGAATGCAGGTGTTTTGAGCCAGATGTCTCAGGCACAGCGTCTCATCCAGAAGGACTGAACTGTGGTGAATAACCCTCTCACATGGGGCGTCTCCAGATGCGACGTGGGGAAACAGCTAATGCAGAGGGGTCAGGGGTTCACTTTGGCACTGCTGCTGACTCTCTGTTACAGGACAGGACCGACAGCACTCTCTGACTCAGTTTCCCCGTCAGTAAATCAGAGACCAAAGTGTCTGATCTGCCTAAAGCCTGGATATGTGATCCAGATGTTCCTGGTGAGAGGTGACTTGAAGTGATCCCTGTGTTAGACTCCTGGGAATTTCAGATTCAGACACTGCAGAGTAGGTTGCAGCAGGCCCCCCTACCTTCACATTTCCTTTATCAACTGCAGGCAGCCATGAGAAACACTTTGCTCAAGTCAGGGGCAAAGTAGAAAGCACACACAGGTGAGCTGAAGAGAGCACAGGTCCCCAAGGACGCCCAAAGCCCAGCTGGGACACTGGAGGCTGTGCTCTGGAATGTGCTTTAAAGGACTGATAACAGGCAGAGATTTGAGTCTCTGAGTTTATACAAACGCACAGTAGATAAGTGCACATCATGGTGAGACTGCAACAGATAGGAGCTGGGACTCAGCTTTAACCTGCAAATGCAAATCTCTTCCTTTCTCCATCCCCATTCCCCTCAGGCTCACATGAGCCCCATGCTGGTCATATTGTCTCTTAAAGCTGCAAGAAAACTCATGGAGACCCTCCTAGGAGAAAACATGAGCTTGTTGCCATGGGAAAGCTAGAAGAGCAAAATTGAAAGTATCTTACAGTTTGGAAGTTTCTAAGTGGAATATAACCTCTCTCTTCTGCTTGCTTTCTTTTAATCTTTTTGCATCATCTGCAACTCTTTCTATAGTTCCTCTTGAAATGAACAGTACAGCTGTCTCTCTGCTGAGCATCAGAGAGTGCAGACAGCTGCGCTACCGACCTCTGTGCTTTTCCATAGCTCTGATGCATTCCCAGTACCACCTGACTTTCCCAAAAGGCCAGTGAAGAATGGAAGGTGCCTGTGTTTTATTCCTCTGGGTGTCTTAATGGAGTAAGAAAAGAGCTTGATGCAGTGTTTAGTGCCTGATGAGGTGTGTGAGGTTTTTGCATGAAATGGAAACCATGTAGAAGAGAATCCCATGGGTTTTGTTTGAAAAAAAACCACAAAGGAGAGAGGAGAGTGCATCAGCCTCACTAATTGATTCTGGGAAAGCCTGGCCGGCTCCATAAGCTGCTTGCAAACACAGAAGGTTACCCACATAGTATAAACCTCCCCTTCCCCCAGGATCTTGGAGTGTAATGGCTGTCTGCAATGATGGGGCTACAAGGTTTCTTGTGTGTGAGAAATCAGACAGCTCTGCCATTGGCAGAGCCTCATGGCAAGTTAGTGAAGACTGATGAAACAGCCCCATAATTCACTGCAGTGTTTGGGGCATCTCTGTAGTGCAGAGATTTTAGGCCTTGTGATTTCTGCATCTAGGAGAGAGTGCTTACTTATTTCTTAAATCTCATGCTTTCAACCATTTAATTCCTAATCATGTGCCTTTAGCCACATGGTTTGGATAAGATCCAAATCAAGGCAGAAACTAGTCCAAACAAACACCTCGGAAACAGCCCTTTGCTTCTTGCAGATTCTTCATCCAAACAGCTTTGTGGATAAAGCAGAAGCTGTGCAAAATGAGGAAACCTCCCCATCCAGAGCAGAGACTTGAATGTAACAGCTGAGCTGTTGAATTCTGCATTCATCTGCAGGGAATGAATGAATGAACTCTGCATTTGTAGGGAAGATTATAAAGAAGGGTTCTCAGTCACATGATAGCAAAGGACAATATGTTGCATGTAGGATTACACAGCTCACACAGCTTCACAGCCCTCTGATGATACTAGTTTCACTGTGCCTCTGCTCAGGGCTGGAGAGGCAGCCTCCTTGGAGGAGGAAGTCGCCTGGGCCCGGTGCATTCCCCTGGCTGACAGGGGCCAGGGGCTGCAGGTGACACAGGGGGAACCAAAGCAAGACCGCAGCACCCCGGCGGGGCTTTGCTTGGCCAGGACAGGAGAGTTGTGTGCTCAGACACAGACCCTCAGCATTGACACACCTTGCAGGCTTGATGGACACTGGTCTGCATCCCGCTTTGGGAGCCTGGTACTCTTCTCCAGCTGGGACAAACCACACCTCAGATAAATGAAGCCAACAGGCACCTCAGGCATTGGCCAGCGTGCATTGAGCAGAACCAGCAGTGAACTTCCTGAGCACCAGTGGATGGGCAGGGAGTGCTCGGTGAGATGTGGAGACACCAAGCGCAGACAGGAGCACAGTGACAGCCTAGAGCGGTGCCCTGGCCATGAGACCTTGGCTCTGCTCAGCTCCACGCTGCTGGCACTTGGGCACTGTGACTGGCTGGCCACATACCGACAACTTGCTGCAGCTGATGCGAGGCACTTCGTTTCTGCTCCATTTTGGAAATAGTCTTGTGGGTAACTGAAGGATGTTGAAGGAAATTTTCCATCTCCTGAAGCTATTGGCCAGCAATGGCCAGTCCAGGGAAGATTTTACCCTCACTAATACTCTTAATCCCCCTAAAACTGACTCCCCAGTGTGCTGTGCTGGCTGGGGCACTGACATTCATTCCCTGATTTTAATCTGCCTGCTCCTGTTATATGTTTTTCTGTTTTGATAGCAAAGGATCTTGATGCCATGGCTACGGCCCTTTGTAAAGGCAGCTGGCACTGTTCCCCTGTCCTGCCACTGCCATGGAGCTGCACGTTGGGTGCAGCAGGCCTGGGCAAGCAGGGGGGGGCAGGGGAGTGAGGCTGGCAGGCACTGGGGGGACCTGGGCAGAGAGGTCCCCAGGCCAGTAGTGGGTAGAGGTGGATGGGGCGGTGGGAGGGAAGACCCTGTGGCAGCCATGAAGGAGTGGTGTGGCAGGGTGTGGAAGGGACATAGGACACTGCTGCTCACCTCCCCCAGCTGTCCAAGGCCAGCTGGTATCCCCACCTCTCCCCACTCCATGCAGTGCAAGGTAGGGATGCAGCTGGGATGGTTTTCTGGGCTGTATGTCAAGGCCATCATTCAGCTCTGACCCCCCTGGGTTGGTGTGTCAGTATGAATCACTGCTGATGGCAGTCCTAATGTACACAGCACAGAAGGAGCAGCCTCACCAGCCCCTGGGGAAACCAGGACATCGATCCTGGGAGCTGGTAGGGCACCAGAGAGTCGGGAACCAATGCTGCAGTCAGCATCTTTCCTATCTTCTTTTTCTAGTGCTGATCGGTGTGGGCGTAGAAACTCTGCAGCGAGGACAGTTCAAAAGCCTGGCTTTCTATCTGCTGTGAGTATTTTTGCCCTTGAAGTCAGAGCTGGCAGGGGTGACACTTTCAACCCCTCCACCATATGTAGCACCAGACTAGAATGCAACAGCAGCAGGGAACAGTGTCCAAGGCTTTGGGAAATCCAGATGTCCATATTTAGTTTCAGAAAATTAAGCTATTTCTATTAAAGTGATGCTACTGCATCACCCATGCTACTGCAGACTCAAGCAGGCCTGAGGTGACACTGGCTGCAAGTTGACACCCCGGGGACAGGAGGACTTTGAGCTGTCCTCCACAAACCAGCGAAGCAGAGGGTGTTCAGGCCTCAGCACACAGACTGTTGTGACCTGGATAGTAAATCCTGGCCCTCTGTGCCCCTTCTGCCACCTGGAGAGCATAAAGCCCAGCCCTGCCCCCCTGACAGCTCCACCTTTTAGTTTTTCAGGGGTTGCAGTTACTGTCTGTGAAGGCTTCTTCTTTATCAGTTTGTTCCTGGAGATGTGCTTCACGTGAGTAGACCCTGTCCAGTCTTCTCCAGCCTTGGTGGGACCTCCCTAAGGCTACTTGCCCTTTACAGGCAACATCAGACTTAGCTGAGCTGCAAGTGCCAGACAAAAGGTCCTGCCCCTGATGCCATGGCAAGTGCACTCAGGCAGGGGGGAGGTAACTGGGGCCATGTCCACGGCCAATTAAACCTGTTTTAACCCAAGCTTATGCCATAATTTGCTGAGCATCAGCATGACAAACCCTGGTCTGCAGCATCTGCTTAATACACAGTATGAAGCCCTACAAGGGAACGGGGTTGAGGGAAGAGTGAGATCCCCAGGGTGAGCTGCAGCTCCCTCTAAGAGACAGCACAGAAGTTTAAGTTAAAATGTAGAAAATCCTTGTGTACTTCTCAGAGGCTGAGCAATTCTGCTGTCTTTTAGCACAAACTCAAAAGCCCTGCTAGCTTAGAGGCAACATCTTACTCCAGCTAATAGGCACTCGACTAGTGGCCAAGTGGGCGAGCACACCAAGGAGAGATGGCCTGAGATGCTGACCTCTGGCAGATGTAGCCCCTGGCCTCTTCTCCCCCGGGAGAGGCTCAGGTTTGCTTACCTTCCCTGACAAATACACTGGTTTCCTGGAAAACCAGAGTGAAGATCTGCACATCTAGATGGGGACATGGTTAGCTGCAAATCTTCTTGCCATGTGCTTGGTGACCCATCCCATAAGGACCTCTGTTTCTCTCCCCAGATGCAAGCCTGACTCCTTGGCACAGGCCTGCTGGAAGCGAGCTAGACGCCCGGGGAGCTTCCAGAAATTTCTGGGGTACACGCTGCTCTCAGTGGCTTGCTTCCTGCATCCCGTCCTCGTCTGGCATGTCACCATACCTGGTGAGGAGCCCGTGCTGGGGTGGGGAGTAGTGCAGATGGAAGAGGAGCATGGTCTGTCAAGGGCCAGAGAGGGTGGGGATGTACAGGGTACTGGACCTGTTGCAGGTGGTGCTGAGCTAACTAGACCAAGTACTGCTTGGCGAGCTCTTTGCCTTATGCCAGCCCTCAGCCAACATGGCCTTCTCTCCAGGGTCTATGCTGGTGCTCACCGCCCTGGCCTACTTCCTGCTGAGCAAGAGGAGGAAGAGCCCAGGGCACAAGGAGACGCACCCCCAGGCAGGAGAGTATGTGGACGCTTCAGCCACCATGGCAGCCCCAACCATTGCTGGTGACACTGAGCAGACCTACACCTTCGCTGGGGCCCAGAGGGAGCAGCACCGCTCGCTGCTGGGCCACATGAAGAGCATCCTGAAGGGCAGCAAGGACAGGAGCCCAGACCCAGTAGCTTCTGCCCAACCAGCAGCCCCACGCAAGCAAGTGCACTTCCAGGAGAAGGTGGTGCAGATCATCCCCTCTGTCAGCGAGAGCTTGGAGGATGTGGGGAGCGAGGCCGAGGAGACCACATCAGACACAACACCCATCCTCACACCACCTGATGCCCCTGTCATCCTCACTCCCCTGAGCTCCACAGGCCTCTTTTGAACCCTCGGCAGGAACGAAGCTGGGACAGACCTGCTACCCCTGGCACCGGCATCTCTCCCTGCCGCTCCAGCAGCCAAAGGGCCCTGAGAGGTGGCCCTCCTTGCCCTCCCTGCCTCCAGGGTGACAATTATGTCACCCCCCTCTTCATGGGCCTGCCTGCACTACATGGTCCCACACCTTGTGACAGGGCCAGTGGTGCTTCCCAGCCCCTGCAGCAGCATGCCCAGGGGAGAGGTGCTGGTTCAGCCAGGGTAGTACCAGGACAGTAAGGTTTCTGCTTCCATGGCCTCAGCGTGGGTCACCTCTCCATTACAGCACTACACATCACAGCAGCTGCTCCTGCCTAACATCACAGCCATGGCCTATGGCTCCCATGAAGCAGCAGCAGGCAGGAGGAGAGGAGACCGCCATGCCCCCAGAGCAGCCTCTGCTGGGGGCAGTTGTCTCTCTCCTGCCCTCACTGCGTGTGGAAGACCTCAGGGCTGGGACATATTCAGTCCAGGGCACAGCAGCCTGCAGCAGGGCACCCAAAACATCATTTCAGTGGTGGGCTGAGACCAAGCACACCCCTGGGGTGAGCACTCACTAAAAGCCCATCCCCAAGACACATTGACCCCAGCAGAGAAATCACCTCTGGCCTTTGGAACATATACGCAGGAGCAGGGAGGACCCTGGGGCTTCCTGGTGTCCCCTGCCCAGACAGCTCTTGAGTTAGAAGGGCTTTGGTATGATGTGGCAGCTCAGGTCATGAGATTCAGCACCGTGCTGTCACAGCAGACTGTGTGTAACTCCCAGGGTGTGTTAATTATGGGCCCCAGAGGGCAAAGGCAATAATAAAGTTACAATGCTATCCCACCAGTCCCCTCCATGACAGCTCTTCCCTGAACCCTTCACCTCTGGCTTAATCCTACCATATTATCTGCCCTTTGAGAACTGTTCACCTATCATCAGACATTTCTTTCCTGTTCAAGTCATCCCCTTGGCTCTCTCACACCTGGGGACAAAGGCTTTCTGCTTCCCAATGGCAAATGCTGTCTGCGCCTGCAGATACCATCACCAAGACCAACTCATCAGCATCAGGCAACTCTTTTGGCTGCACATGGGAGAGAAGTCAGGTGGCTGGGTTTTCTCAGACATGGGACATGAGGCCACACTGTCACCACTGCTGGGATGGAGAGTTGTAACTGCTCTAAGCCCAGACACGCAGCATCATGGTGAAGTGGTGGTAAGGAGAGAAGATCCCTGAGACCTGCTAGACTTTATAAGGTAGAAGCCAGTGGGGCTGGCTGTTTTTCTTGGAAATACATTATTTGTTCTTTTTAAAATCTCAGGTCTCTGAGTCACTATCACTATGTTCATTTAGGAAAGCAGTGTAGTTTGGAGTGAAGTATGAAAATGTGAAGTGTAAAAGTTCAAAAGTCAGAAGGAATTGAGATAAGAAACCAGTGTTACTTTTTAATAAACTCTTAAGTGACTTCTAATTTGTGAGATGGGTGAAGAAAGTGGAAGGTACTGACCCACAATACTTGCCTGCCTGTGTTTGATAATGTAACTCTCTCCACAAGAGCAGCTTATGAGTGATTGCACACACTTGTCATTCCTACAACCAGACATAAACAAAAAGCTTTTTGTTGCATCACCAACATTTTAAATGATAGCTGCTATCAATCTATTCTGAACACAATACATGGATTAGAAGCCTCCTCCTTCTGGCTGCATAAATTAACCCTCCACCCCATAATTGCATGCTGGGGAAGAGTCATGTACAAATCTGCCTTTAGGGAGGTTTTGCACCTGCAAAAACGTGTTCAGAAAATTGTGCTTGTTTATAGCCTAACGCTGCATGAATGATAGCAGCAAGTCCAGGATCCAACCACAGCTCCACCCTTAAGCTAATGTATTCATCACATTAAGAAATAAAGCTATTTTCCTCCCAAGTTGGTGACCAAACAGCATACCTGTACCAACAAAGGTCCTGACCTAGCCATGCTAACAGGGTACCTGCCCTTGCCAACTCTACCCCAAAAGGCTGTGCTCAGAGCTGGCTCCCCAGATTGATCACACATCTGCTTTGCAATTAGGCCCACTCTCATCAGCAAACTCAGCTTTCTGCATCATCTAAGGCTCTTTGAACATTGTATAACTAGTTACACATGTAGAGGTGCTCCTAATACATCAAGCAATCTACTGACGAGAGAAAGACCACATTTCTGCAGCCTCCTCTCTTGCCCTGAGCAAAGCTCCAGGGCAGCCTGGGTGGGGACAGCTGCTTTGCAACAAATCTCATCCTTCAGCCCTTAATTCATCAGCCCCACACTTCGTGCTGGTAGGGCAGCATGGCCAGCTTGCCAGCTGGAGAGAAGCAATGCCGTGAGAGCACCTGTGGCACCCTGAAGAGTGTGGGGAGCAAATTTCATTGCTCTGTGAAATGCATAAAATGAGTTTGCAATCCTTAGAGTCTACAGAATTATGTATTTCAGTTTTTAGGCTCATCTTTTGAAGTCTGTTGTAGGTTTCCCTTAGGACGTGAGACTGGGGGAAGCTACAGATGAGGTGGTTGTTCAGCCTTCCTGGAGACAACACTAGACCTGGTTGCTTTTCTTGCCTGCTTCCTTGTGTTGGCCTGGCTCTTTTCCAGCCCCTCAGCTAGCTGGCTCAGGAGATGAAGGCTGGAAAAAAGCTGCTTGTCTTTTCTGTGATATTAATTTGCCTGTTTAGTTAAGGTCCATGGCTGGCTTATCCTGGAGTCTCCCAAGATCCTGCACCAGTGCCGGGGAAGTAGATGCTCCTCCAGGGGCAGTCCCCAAGCTGTGCCCCAAACAGCACCAGATGGGTGCGATCCCACCCCAGGGGCTGAGCTGCTCCCCAGGTTGCCCCTGCCAGGGAGCCCATTTGTACATCCCCTGCCCTGCTCCTCACCACACATCCCACCCCTGCTGCTATCTTCCAGCTCCATCAGCATACAGAGCTTTTTAGCCCAGACAAAAAATAATTAAAGTGGGTGGCTATCTTCTTGGATAATGAGCCAAATAAATTCATGGAAGGAAGGGCCAGCCACAAAATGAAAGGCATGAGGCATAAATGCACCCCTTTCAGAAGCAGCAGGCTGTTAGAGCAGCTGAACTGCTTAAAGAAATGCAGCCTCAAGCTTTCTTTAAAATCCCAGTGCAGAGGAAACGTTCCACCTCAGGGGATGTCAGATGACTTTGCGGAGGGCTCAGAGATTATTCGCTTAAGCGTGCACTTCTCTGTTGGCCCCTCTCCCTACATCTAGCTGTGATAGGAGCATCCCATGGGCTACTGAAAGCACCAAAGATGCTGTAGAGCACTGTTGGGGGGGTCTGTATATGAAAAACTCTCATATATGGAGAGTAACTGTAGGAAAAGAAAAAGAGAACCTGATGCTATTAACTGTGCAGAGCAGTGATATCTGAATTTGAGCTGCCTGAACTCTAAGTCCACACAGCACTGCATGAACACTTCTATATAATTTTTGCCTGCATTACAGTTAATTCATGATTCAGCTAGTCCATTGAGATTAATCCACTGATTTAGAGTGCATAAAACTATAAACTCCTACAGATTCACATACTGAAAGGAAAGAAGATGAACCATCCAAAAGAAATACATGTGTAAGGTAAAACTCTGTGAGATAATTCTGGCAGAAATTGTTTCCTTCAAAATTTCCTCCAAAGATTTCCCTGCACGAGGAAAAATTTGCCTGCTTTGCATGTATATGTGCAGTGGAAACACTCTACAATGCTACTTGACAGCCCCCATCGCAACTTAGTAAATCAGTATGTGGCGAACAATTACTCCATTCTAAGTTCTGTATGAAGGCAAAATAGATTTCAGTGCAGGCTTTGGTTACAATTGATCTCTGCCTCCAGTGCACACCAGTACAAGTAGCTGTTGCACAGCCCCAAAGGCAGGTATGCTACCTGCTCCACCACAGTGCTCCCACCTCACGCCAGGTGCTTACGTGGTCGGCCTCCGAACTCCCTAGCCCCCCCGGGGACTCTGGGCCCCAGTTCCTCTGAGCACTACTCCCTGTTTGAAAAATGGGTATGAATGTTTTATACATACAACAAGCAGCATTAGGTAAATAAGTTACATTTGCAGAGAAAAGCGTTCAGTTTCTGCAGTGTCAGTACTTGAAATCAGAAATGCACTGCTCATATCTGCATGTGCAACACTCACAGCAGCAAACACCAATATTGGCAACAGTGGCATAGGTGGCTCCTAATTCAATATTGAGTCATATTCACATGCAGGAGAGGACCTGTCTCCACTCAATTCCAAACGCTGTATGCTCACACACCTGCAACCCTACCACTCCTCAGCCCTGCACCTTCTCCAGTCCCGTTCAGCAGATTCTCCCATGTGCTGGACCAGAAATGCAGGTTCTGTTTTGGTTGGAATCCTGCATTTTGTGCTGTGAAGGAAGTTACAGGAATCAGAAACCAGGTCCCAAACCTGCCTGGGATTCCTTGGAACTGTTAGCTCCCTCACCTGCTTGGCATGCTTTGGGCAAAAGCAGGAATCTGGCTTCCAGCAGATATATATATCAGTAACTGTAACTGCACTTAGGCTATATCCTAGTGAATGATTAAGGTACCTTTAGAAAACTAATTCTATGCAGCTATTCACTCAACATGTGACATTATTGAATCTTGTTTTGAAGCTCTATGCAAAACACCAGCAACCCTGTTTTCCAACACAGGGCTTTGGATCACAGACTAAAGACAGCATCCATATTTCAGACAAAAAAAAAAAAAAAAAAAAAAAGAGCAAGAGAAAAAGAAAAAAGCCAGCAGAGTCATGTTTCCTGGCAGCTCCTCATCCCAGCCTATACCTAAAAAGGACTTCATACAGCATGGGAGGAAGTTGTGAACAGCATCTAATCCCCATCCCACTCTCATCTCTTCCTTCTGCTTCTTCCTTCACCCCAACCTTTTCCATCCCAGAGCTGCCATCATTCAGAAGAGCTATTTAAAAAGAAATATCTTGATCAGTCCATGCTAAACAAAGTCATACATATTGTGACATGATTGCACAGTTCCTCCCTGCCTTAACTCTCCTTCCACTGCCTCCCTCCACAAAACTCCACTGTAAGAGGGGCTGCGTTTGGTACTCACCCAGATGCCCAACCTTGCTTATCAGCCCCCAGCTCCCTGCTGGCACCCTGTTCCCCGGCTGGTGCATCACCCACTGCACCTACTCTTGCTCTCCCTGGAGAGCCACACTTGCAGCTGCAGTTTTGGATAAGGCTTTCAACACTGCAGAGGAGGGTAACACCTACCAAATTGTGCCTAGATGGAAAGAAGGTGGCAGTCATAGGGGTCATGCCCAATGAAAAGAGACTATACAGCAGCCCTAATTAACTTGTTAAGTTTTTCTGTTGTTTTGGAGCAAACCTCACCTTCCAACTCTTGTTACCTGCTGTTGTACTTCAAATTTTGCACAATAAAAAAGCAAGTTTGTTTTTTCCGTAACATTTTGTGCTAGACTGTATTTCTTCCTTCAACAGCATGAGAAGACAAAAGTACACAAAAAGAGTTTTACTGTGCACAAAACTGAGCTGAAGAAGCTCTTCTACATTGGCTACTCTCTCAGCTACACTCAAATACTCGCTTGGGGAATTTGGTATAGTGACAGTACTTTTGAATTTGATATAGTAGCACTACATTTCTCCTTTTCAAAGTGGGAAGGCTTTGTCTGGGTTCTTTATTACGACTTTTACTCTTGTGCCTATTGAGGAGACAATCCGCAGCATGGAAGCAAGCCTACCTCCCAGCCCAATCAGGTGAAGGGACTACACCCCATTTTATATCACACTGCAGAGCTACGTCCCCATATCATGTGCTCAGGAAGACTGAGGCTGCTAATGAAGGTACAGATGTATTACAATACTTGGATCCGCTCCATGTTCCCAGACCTGGTGGGTGAACTCAGAGGGGCCAGGCAACCTGAAGCTCTTTCCTGGGCATATATATTTGTAGCAGCATGGCAGGGAAGCTTGATCTGGGAGGTTCTTGAGGGGAAGGGGTCGGGAAGGTAATTACACCTTTTAGCTGCACCTTCCCCTCAAAAACCCAGGCCCAGGCATGGAAGTGAACTCCATCTTATTCCTCTCAAATTAATTATTATTTCCTGCCAGCACCTGTTTCTCTTGCAAGCATCTGCAAGTGCAGAAGAAATCAGCAGCAGCATAAATGGAGATCAAGGTGTCTTCTCCAGCAATAGACATATTATGTTTCACATTGGGACTGCATGTGGTCACACTGCAAAAATATGACAATCTTACTGTCAACATCTCTCATGTGGAAGTGCCATAAGAAGGGAACTGCAAACAAATTCCTGCTGACTGGTTTGGAAAAGGATAAGGCTCTGCTGTTGTCATTACTTCTGGCTCTTATCCAGCACTAAACCATCTCATTTATGCTGTACATATTTTATCAACCTCATGCTAGCTTGTTTTATGATTTCTTCACTTCCAACTTGTAGTCACAGGCACAAACATTCCCTCATTCAAGCTGATTCCTTCTAAATCAAAATTCCAAATGAAAGCACAACATAGTCCCTCTGCTAATGTATTTATCAGATAGTTATAAATACAAATTATCTTTAGTTTTCATATCCTGATATTATAAGTTTGCTTACTTATGTTTGCTTACTTACTTGTTACTGTATGTCCTTGTTTTCCACTTACATATTACTTTGAACCATGGAAAATCTGGCACAAAATGGCAAAATATTTTTTGCTTTGTGTCCTGCAGCTACAAGTAAGAATGCCCCAAAGCCATTAATTATAGCATTACTCTCTTCTGAAACAGCATCATGTGAATGAATTACTCCATCAATCGTGAACACTGCATTATTAGAAAAGGTACCATGACAGATCATGCAATGCAAACTACTAGACAAGGCAAAGGATAACATACCGTACAGAATTTATATTGCCATGGAAATGTTATTGCAGCCACTGTGCTGGTTCTGCCCTGAAACAGCATCCTGCATGCCATTCTGGACAGAATCTGTTCTTTCTTGTCACTTGCTTGGAGGTGTAAATGACAGCAGAGAAATACCCAGAGTTTAGCTCCAGCTGAACGCCTGCCTGCCCTAGCGTTTTCTGTGGTTTCCACCCTTGCGTGGATGACAGCTGTCAACTGCTCATACAGCCTCCCAGGAGTGCATGGAGCTACCATGCAAAAGTTTGGTTTGTTACTCAGCAGTTTTACTGGAAAAAGTAATTATTTGAGTTATTGCCCCACAAGCAGCTAAGTCAGTAAAACAATAAAAAAAGTGTAAGAAAAATCAGCTTAGGCAATGTCTTAAACCTTTTTTATAAGACTGTCACTCCCATGTTCCTGGCATTCAGATGAGCCATTCAGATGGGGTTTTTTCTTGCTAAAAAAGATTGTGCTTCTCAAGCAAGGACAGTGAAAATTGCTAGTTGAATGAGATGCAATCAAAGCCAGCATCAAGTAGAAAATTATTAACGATAATTTGTAATCCAGTTTTGCAGAGCTTTCATGCAACAGTAATTAGAAATTACAAGAGACATCATATTTCTGAAAACATTAATTTCTTTTTTTAATGCTGTAGTTACTAAGATGAAAGATATTTTTATTAATAGCATTTTGCCTTTGTTGTATCATTTAAGGAAAAAGTCTGGCATCTTTGAAAAGTTTTCTTATGAGGCTGCGTAGGTGTGTATATGGCTCAATACCTGCACAAGTTAGCTGCTAGGAAGAAGTTGCACTGAAGCCAAGTAGAATTTCTGTTTTCCTGTATTGTGGTTTATAATTTATTTGATCTATCTAATCATGTTTAAGATCTGATTAATTCAAAATAGTCATGAGAAACTTTAACAGACCTTTGAGTTCACAAGTCTATAAATCTACTCTGCCTTGGATGAATCACTCACAAATGGATGTGTATGAAAAGCAGTCAGGGAATAGTTTTATGGGCAACATCTCAGAAATCACATCTACTCTACGTGCCTGATATTCAGAAAAACACCTGAGACAACAGGTTGCATTATAGTCTCTTATATAAGAAAGAATATATTGAGTTTCAAGAGGATATATGGGTCAGCGAATAGAGTCGATGGACTAGACTGGACTAGACTAGACTAGGCTGAAATGGAAAGGCAAGGCAAGGCAAGGCAAGGCAAGGCAAGGCAAGGCAAGGCAAGGCAAGGCAAGGCAAGGAAAGGAAAGGAA